>CM076850.1:9217949-9632596 GCA_039519185.1 Astragalus membranaceus | reverse complement strand
TATGTGTTATCATCATTTCCCTATTTTTGACAGAGTCAATCTAACCAAACCAGCAACAGAGTGATTCCAAATAAGATCACATTAGAGTGCAGTGCACTAGTTTTAGAAATAACAACAATGATAAATAATTATTAAATGTCTACTCCCATATCAGTAGATCAAAAAATTTCCATCAAAAACAATTAGAGAGCAGCTTCAAAACAACGAGAAACAAACAATAAACACTAAAAAATGATACCTGCATAATCCACAAGAAAACCTTGTTTCTGAAATTCAATAAAAATGAGAAAATTAAAATTAGACAGATCGAAATCAGTATCATCAAACAAAACTAGCTCAGCAATCGGAAACACAAGGAGAAAGAGATTAATCTACAATCAACCCAATTTAGAAACCCTGAACTCGGAAAAAGAATGAATCTGAGGGAAGGAGAACACCCTAGAAAAAGATAACAAAGTGCTTAATCCACTTAACAGTGATTATTAGGTCATAATAACATTCAGCCAAACATAAATCACTTGCTTTCAAATTTAACTTATAGTAACATAAAAAATTAGAGGGAAAACCTTAAGGTTTCAGTAAATCAGATAAACTAGGAATAAAAAATTTACAAAAACTGAAAAACTGAGAAGAATTAATGTCTTACCAGGGAAGACGAACAAAAGCGGTGGAGAGCGGCGGAGAAGCTTCTGTTAGGGCGCAGGGAAGGCAGAAACAAAATGGAGAGCGAGCAGAGAAGAGGAATGAGGTCGTTCAAGGCTGGGGGAGTGCAGAGGAGGATGGGGGAGTGCAGAGGAGGGAGGAGGAGAGCAGAGGAGGGCTGAGGAGACAGGAGCTCGAGGGAGAAGAGAGAAATAGTTACGGAGAAATGAGATTCGAGGGATTTTGGGTGTTAACGACAAATACTTTGTTAATCAGTTGTCTACAAACCCGATTCTAAATGTACATATTTCTAATCGGTTGTTTATAAAACCGATTCAAAATGTATAAAAAAAATCTGTCAAACATCTATTTAATTTAAAAATCGCCATCGCGTCTACATTTGGAATCGGTTATTCAAACAACCGACTCCAAATAGTTCTTTTTAAAGCAAATTTTGCACTAGTGTAGAGGCTTGGTGAACACATCTGCAAGCTGAGAAGCTGAGGGAACAGGGAGCAAATGAATGATGTGTTGCTGAACCTTCTCACGAACAACATGGCAGTTAATCTCTATATGTTTGGTGCGTTCATGAAAGGTAGGATTGTGAGCAAGATATATGGCAGACTTGTTATCACAATAAACTGCAGTTGGCTCTTTTGGAGGAGAGTGCAAGTCTGTAAGTAGATAATGCAGCCACTGAATTTCACAAGAAAGGCTTGCAAGAGCACGGTATTCAGCCTCAGAGGAAGATCTAGAAGCTGTTTGTTGCTTTTTGGTCTTCCAAGAGACAAGTGAAGAACCAACAAACACACAATACCCAGTTATGGACTTACGGGTATCTGGGCAACATGCCCAGTCAGAATCTGCAAAACCAGAGAGTTGTAATGAGGTAGTTGCAGAGAAGAACAGACCCTGGACTGGAGCAGACTTCAAGTAACGAAGTACACGAGTGGCAGCTTTGAAATGAGAATGCAGGGCTTTTGCCACATATTGGCTAAGTTGATGCACAACATGAGAGATATCTGGACGAGTTGTAGTCAAGTATAACAAGCGCCCAATGAGTCTGCGGTAAGAAGAATCATCTACATAGGGTTCAGATTCAGAATTACTGAGTTTCACAGAGCGGTCACTTGGAGTGGTAGCAGGCTTTGTTGCAAGAGTGCCACTGTCTTGGAGAATGTCAAGGGTGTATTTCCTTTGATTGAGGATAATACCTTGTGAGGATCTAGCAATTTCCAAGCCAAGAAAGAAACGTAGAGGCCCAAGATTTTTGATTTTGAACCTATCAGGCAGAAGCTGTTTAACAGCATTAATGTCATCCATAGAGTTTCCTGAAAGGACCACATCATCAACATAGACCAGAAGAATGGTAATAAGACCAGATCAGAAGCTTTAGTAAAAAGGGAATGATCAGCTTGAGATTGCACAAAACCAAGAGAAAGTAGTGTTGCAGTGAGCTTTTGGTTCCATTGTCTGCTAGCCTGCTTGAGGCCATACAGAGATTTGTGCAACCTGCACAGTACAGGACTAGATAGATGGTTAGTATTAGGGGAAAAACCTGGAGGAATGGTCATGTATACCTCCTCGTGTAGGTCGCCATGGAGGAATGCATTGTTCACATCCAATTGTTCCAAAAACCAGCCTTTAACAGCTGCCAAAGCAAGCAATACCCTAACAGTGGATAATTTGGCCACAGGGCTAAAAGTATCAAAATAGTCAACTCTCTCCATTTGAGTGTAACCTTTGGCAACAAGACGTGCTTTATATCTCTCAATAGAGCCATCAGCATGGGATTTGATTTTATACACCCATTTGCAGCCAATGGGTGTCTTACCAGGAGGTAACTCAACCAAGGACCAAGTTTTGTTCAAGTCAAGAGTCTTAAGTTCTTCCTGCATAGCCCTCTGTCAGCACTCATATTTAGATGCTTGAAGAAAGGTGGAGGGCTCAGAATGAATGGTAACAGAAGAACAAAAAAATTTATATGAAGAGGAACAATTCTGGTAAGATAAAACAGAGGATAATGGATAAAGGGAAGAGGAAGAGATACCTGGAGAATTATTGATAGCACAGCTAGACAGGCTACAGCGATAGTCTTCCAAATACCTAGGTGGAAATCTAGTTCTCTGAGATTGCCTAGGTGGTGGAATAGGATCAGAAAAGGGAAGTGCTGGAGGTAAGGGGGAAGCAGCAGGTCCTTGGAGAGTGAATAGGTGATTGAGGTAATTGAGTTGGGGAAAGAGGTGCTGCAGGCATTGAAGGTGGGGTTTCAATGGGATCAAAGAGTAAAGGTGTAGCAGATTGAGTATCTGCAGGGGGAGGAATTGGTAAGTTGGTTGATTGTGTTGTATTAAAAGAAAAATGTGTCTCATAAAATAAGACATTCCTAGAGGTAAGGAGCTGGTGTGAGAGTAGATCATAAAGAAGATAGCCCTTCACACCATCAGTGTATCCCAGAAACACAGTTTTACGTGCTCTGGGATCAAACTTGGTTCTGTTGGCATGTAAAGTGGAAGCATAAGATAGACAACCAAACACCTTTAGGTGCATGAGGGTGGGAGGTTGATTGAATAGGACTTGGTATGGTGTTTTATCTTTGAGTATGGGTATTGGAATTCTGTTTATAAGGTGAACAGAGTGTTGGATAGCAAAGTTCCATAGTTTCAAAGGCAAGTTGGCTTGAAAGGATAACGCTCTAGCTACAATCAAGATATGCTGATGTTTTCTTTCCACTGTCCATTTTGCTGTGGGGTTTTGATCGTACCAGATCAATACGATGGGTTGTTGCTGATGATTCTTCTCGGTCGCTGGGATGAAGGACCGAGTGGTAAGCCGCACGCGGGTGGTACCTGCAAAGGCACTCCAACGCTCAAGTCAGAGGTGCTTCAACGGGCAGGGTCACAAGGTGAGTAAAACATACCTGAAGCCACATGCTGGTGTGGTATATATAAGGCTGGCGTTCTAGCCGTTGCGCAATTTACGGGATCGGCCGCATCTTGCGGAGCAAGGTAGATATTGGGCCGCGATGGGCCTGCTGGACGAATCGGCCTTCGAGCCCACTCCAGAACAGTTGCCCCCCAAGCCTAGGTCGCCTGGGGGCGGGCTAAGGCTTGATTCATTGCCCCCCAGCGTTCGAGTTGTGGAAGGGTGACTGCCGGTCACTGCCGCCTATTAATCCTTGAGTTTGGCGTCGGTCGCTGCCGACCTCTGTTGTTTGAGATGATGTGACGTTTAGGACGATGGGAAGGTGGTCGCTGCCACCCGTGTGGTCGCACGGGACCAGCCGGTGTTCTGGGGTCGATGCCCCTCGTTAGGTCGCGCGGGACCGGTGTGGCAGAGGTCGCTCTGGATTCTGCTTTAGCGGGTGTGAAATCGGTCATGCAAGAGAAGGATAGGCTCGCTGGCAGGAAAAGCTTCTTGTCCAGGTCGGCTCGCTTAAGACCGACCTGGGGCTTGAATCGTTTTAAACCGGTCGGGTCTCGGCCCTGTCCCTTGGGCAGTTTACCAAGTATCGACCCAGATCGAACTCGCCCTTGGGGGTGCGACTATTCTTAGGTCGCTTCGATTGTGCTTAAGTTCGCTTAAGCGTTTTGACTGGTCGCCTGGGGCTCTCGACCTGCAGGGAGCAGCCTAGCACGGCCTATTTGAGGAATGTGGTCGCTGCCCCTCATGTTGTAATGTGGTCGGTCGTTTATTGGCCATATTCGTTGGGGCCGTTTAACTCCTCGCATTATTGATCACACTCGGGCCATTCGATGGCTCTCGATTGGGCCGTTCGATGGCACTCTTTTGGGCCGCTCGGCGGCTCTCGTTTGGGCCATTCGATGGCACTCGATTAGGCCGTTCAACGGCACTCTTTTGGGCCGCTCGGCGGCTCTCGTTTGGGCCATTCGATGGCACTCGATTAGGCCGTTCGACGGCACTCTTTTGGGCCGCTCGGCGGCTCTCATTTGGGCCATTCGATGGCACTCGATTAGGCCGTTCGACGGCACTCTTTTGGGCCGCTCGGCGGCTCTCGTTTGGGCCATTCGATGGCACTCGATTAGGCCGTTCGACGGCACTCTTTTGGGCCGCCCGGTGGCTCTCGTTTGGGCCATTCGATGGCACTCTTTGTTGACTCTTAACCTGGTCGCCGGAGAGTCTCGCGGGATCGACCTGTAGGAAGCGACCAATCGCAGCCTATTCGAGGCTTGATTCGTTGCCCCCTGTGTAGCCTCGCGCGGACGACCTACAGGGGTGAAGCAGCGTAGCCTATTCGAGGCTTGATGCATCTTAACGGCCTGCGAACGGTCGGTGGATTGGGTGCCCGGTTTCGACCGTGGTGAACCCGTTGTGTACTTTTGATTCGAAAGTTTAATTTTAGTTCCTGTTCGATCGCTCGCTACTTTACTGAGTGTTCGGGCATGCACTCGTACATGTTAACTAAAACACACACTTTCAAAAGGTCGAGCCTCGGTAAAAAGAGTGCTCGCCTGTCCTTTATTGATCGATCGAGTATCAGTACCAGTTTGTAGGGTCGTTTGAATTCATTCTTCAGCTCGCGGGCTGAACTCATCATCTTCCTCTAGAACATACTCCCTCAGCTCTCCCTTTTGAATCAGGTCCTCGATATCATCTTTGAGGGCCATACAATCGTTCGTATCGTGCCCCTTACTACCATGGTATTGGCAGTACTTCTTGGTCGGTCGATGCCTTTCTTTGAGCACGAGGGGGTCGGGTCGCTTCATGTTCAGGAATTCTCTGTTCTGTCGCTCAGAATAGATTTGCGCAATGGGAGTATTCAACTTCGTGCGCTGTTATATTTCTTAGGTCGGTATTCTCGGTGGCTTTCTTGCTCGCTACCTGGCCTGTTGTGCTCCTCTTTGGGTCGCGCTCGGGCGCCCTTCCTAGCGGCCAATTTTTCTTCGTAAGCCATATGATCGTTGGCCCTTCGAAGAAACATGCCGAGGTCGCTATAGTGGTTCAACGTGAACTCTACTGCAAACCTGTGGTCCTCTCTTATACCACGTTTTAGATATTTCAACTTGTCTCTATCTGACAGGTCGCGGACGCGTCGGCTTCAGTGTTGAATCGGTCGATGTACTCCCTCAGGGATTCATTCTCTCCTTGGACGATCGTGTCCAAGTGCTCTTCATATCTGTACTGGCAGCGGTTGGCTGTATAATTGGCTAGGAACATTGTCACGAGACCTTCCCAAGAAGAGATGGTGTTGGGACGTAGGGTTTCCCACCATTCTAACGCCCGACCTTCGAGCGACTGAGGAAAAAGTCTGCACTTCATTGTCCGACCTAGCTCTCTATAGCTGCAGTAGTTGTTGAAGTACATGAGATGTTTATCGGGATCCCCGCGGCCGTTAAACTTGTTCATGTTCGGGGGCTTCCTGAGATCCCTTGGAATGCGATAGCGTCTGATTTCTCTGGTGAAGGGCCCTTGTCCGGTCGGAATGTAATTCTGCCCGCAGGGCTGCATGGCGGCAGTTTGGTCGATGGGCAGACCGTAAAGGCCGACCGGTTGGCCAAGGAATCCGTCGGCAATTGGAGGGGGTCCATGGGGGCCATGGTATTGTGGAGCATGCGACGACGACCGTCCTCTAGGCCGCTCTGAACAGTTTCTTCTTGATTGGCTGATGGCACGGGAGACATCTCTTATCTCCCCGTTGCGGTAGTCATTAAATTCCTCATACGAGTCCCACGACCTGCTTCTTGATCGGCGGGATCCTGAGGACTCGTCGGACGAGTATCTTGTTGGCGACCTGCTCGACTCTAGTCGGTAGCTCGAGTCAGCATAGTCGTAATCATAATCATAGTCGTTGGAAGGGGACCGACGACGTCGTCCGCCCCTATCTGGGGGCGACCTGTGCACCCTGCTCCTACGCGGAGGAGTTCGGCGTGACACACTTCTTCTACGTGAAATGCCTCCTCTAGGCATCGTCCTGTATCTAGGAGGCGGCCTAGGTTCTTGTATTTGATCGTTTCTGCGAGCCGCACGCGGGCGGGTCGAGGTTTCAGCCCGCTCATACTGGGAGATGAGCGCTTCTCGGTCGGCTATGAGCTGATTCTTGTTCTGCAGTATTTGGAGGAATGCGTGGGTCACATGCTCTGGGAGAGGCTCTGTGACTCCGGCATCGGCCAGCTCGGCCGGGATTTCTTGTTGCTGGACCGGCCGTTGAGTTCGTCCCAACACCGGTCCTCGACCGCCCTGCACCGTAGGAGATTGGTGAGGGTCGCCTTGTGATTCGTGAATGGTCACGGGCACGCCCTCCGGGGTATGCTCGGGTTGGGCGTTCGACCCGGGTTGATTGAGCCTGGATGAAGTACGTTTCTGACGCGGCGACATGGTTTGATGTGGAATAGCGCTCGGGCCTCCCACTGTGGTCGCCAATTGATCGTACAAGATCAATACGATGGGTTGTTGCTGATGATTCTTCTCGGTCGCTGGGATGAAGGACCGAGTGGTAAGCCGCACGCGGGTGGTACCTGCAAAGGCACTCCAACGCTCAAGTCAGAGGTGCTTCAACGGGCAGGGTCACAAGGTGAGTAAAACATACCTGAAGCCACATGCTGGTGTGGTATATATAAGGCTGGCGTTCTAGCCGTTGCGCAATTTACGGGATCGGCCGCATCTTGCGGAGCAAGGTAGATATTGGGCCGCGATGGGCCTGCTGGACGAATCGGCCTTCGAGCCCACTCCAGAACAGGTTTCAACACAAGAGCGTTGATGAACGATTCCCTTGGAGGAAAGAAAATCATGCATAAGAAATTCAGGGTCATTGTCACTCCTAAGGCATTTTAGTTTGGTGTCAGATTGGGTTTCAATGTAGGAAATGAACTTGGTGAGGTGGCTATGGGTTTCACCCTTAGATTTCATGAGGATCAACAAGGGTGAGGAAGTATTTATGGCCTAAAATTGATGTATGGGAGTAAGGACCCCATATATCAGCATGAAGTATCTCAAAGGGTTGTGTAGTTTTGGTAAGCCTGTGAGGATGAGGTAGTTTTCTCTGTTTGGCAAGGTGACAAGTGTCACAAGGTGACTTGAGGTTGTTGAATTGGATATAAGGGAATTGTTTAGACATACAATGCTGTCTATTTAATGGTACATGCCCTAATCTTGATGCCAAAGTAAGGATTCACAATCAACAGAATTAACAGAATTAGAAGCAACAGAAGTAAAATCAGTGGAAATATTCACTTTATTAGGTGTAAATTCAGTACAAGATGAGTATGTAGTAGGTGTTACAATTGGTGCGAGTGTATGTGTAGTAGGTGTATGCGTAGTAGGTGTTACAATTGGTGTGGGTGTACAAGTACTATTTGTGGCTGTTATTGATGTGGGTGTATGTGAAGTAATGAGAATGGGCTTACAGGTTGAAGAACAATCACTAAAAACAGACTTAGACTTAGCTAATGAAAGACTGATCCTGTAAAGTCCATGAATGAGCTTAGCTATACCAATAATCTTCCTGGAAAGCATCAAGGTCAAAATAGGCAGAGCACTTGCTTGTTTTGGCAAGTTGTGGTCCTGACATAAGGTTGGCATGAAAATTGGGAACGTATTAAACATTATGCAGGCTTAATCCATTTGAAAAGTGTACACTGCCAGCTAATGTAGCAATGGCAGTGGTGTTATTAGGTAAGCTAATGTGGATTGGCTTTATAGAAAAACAATTGGATAAAAGGCTTAAATTGTGTGTGATGTGATCAGTGGCACCTGTATCTACAATCCACATATCTAACTCTTTACTGTAAAAATAGACATTACCAGAATTATCAGTGGCATGGTAGGCAGTTGCTGAGTTTACTGAATGATAAGGGACCAGGGCAGTGTTGGCAGAGTGCGTTGCAGAAGCAGCTTTTAGCTTTGATGCTTGAAGCAATTCTAGTAGCCCTTGGTATTGCTCACTTGAGAGAGAGATGGTGGCCTTATTATCTGGTGCTGCAGATTTCTTTTCTTCAGTGTGAGTGTTCCCAGTATTAGCAGCATACGCAGATTTGCCACCAGAAGCAGATTTTCCAGAGTTAGAATTGTTGTTATTGGATTGATAACCTGAAGGGAAGCCATGAATAAAATAGCAAGACTCCACTGTATGGTTGGTCTTGCCACAGTTGGTACAGATTCTGTGGTTGTTCTGTGTTCTAGTGCCTCCTCCACTCCTACCACGTTTCCTGCCAGCATTGAATCATCCACCTCTACCACGATTAGAAAACTAAGAGGTGTTTGCTGCATTAGTTTGAGCATTATTCACAGCAGGACCCTTGCTAGCATCTAAATCAGTAGCTATGGGAGAATCAAGTTGCCTTTCTTGTTGAATAACCATGGAAAAGGCTTTGGTAATTGGTGGAAACGGATCCATCATAATAATTTGAGACTTAACATGTGAGTATTGTTCATTTAAACCCTTAAGAAACCTAATAGTGTAGTCTTGATCTCTATAGGTTCTAACAGATTTCAAAGCACCACGGGTACATTGTATCGAACACTTGCAAGACGGAACAAGTCTAAAATTTTCTAGTTCATCCCAAAGTGATTTCAATTCTGTGTAAAATTCAGAAACACCAAGATTACCTTGAGATAAACGCAAATGTCTTCCTGAAGATCAGTGATGCGAAACATGTCGCCTTGATCGAAGCGATCGTGAAGATCCATCCACGCGTCGTATGCTTTGTCGAAGTAGGCGATGGATTTCTGAACATTTGCAGAGACCGATCGTTGAATCCATGACAGAACCATGCTGTTACACCACGTCCATTGATTATAGAGAGGATCGGTCTTCGCTGGAGCTTTGAACGTTCCATCAACGAACGCGATTTTGTTTTTGGAAATCGAGCTGATACGCATAGAGCGAATCCAAGAGTGGTTGCCGGAGTTTCGCTAGGGTGAAGATAGTAAGGGTTTCCATTGTTGGTGGCGAAATCAGTGTACGAAGGTGAGCTCCGAGTCATCGTGATTTGATGAATCGAAGACGAGATCTAATGAATCGAAGACGAAGATGTCAAAGAAAGGGATTCTAGGAATTGAAATCGAACGATGAATGTTCGAAGAGGAATGGAGAAGGAAGGAATCTAAAGAAGAAAACGGTTAGGGATTCTGATGGATTGCGACGAACTAGAGCTCAAAGAATGAGCTTTGATACCATCTTGGTATCCAAACACCAACACAAAATAAACTCTATTTCATTATTGAAGTGGAGTAATGAATGAAGTTAGTTGTGTACAAAAGAATGGTATCAGCTTATATATGAACTGAGAAATAAACTAACTAGACTAACTATCAAGTCTAACCGTTAACTCTACATCTAATAGTAATTTAACTATACAAGTTAGTCAACCACATTGGTTAACTCTTCATGAATAACTATACAAGTTAGTCACCACATTGGTTAACTCTTCATGAATAAGACTATACTCCTAATACCATCTACGATCTACTACTATTTACATGTATGCATCTAATGTTTCAAATATTTAACAAAAAATAAAAGCCCATATGACACTTTGTTCATGTTATTTAAAATTTTCGCAAAAGAAAAGCCTCTATCAGAACTCTTTAGAAGAAGCAAATAGCAACATAAAACATGAATCGAATTCACCTTCTCATCAACAGCGGAAAAGGGCCTGATTAAATGAGGGAAAGCTACAGTTAAGATTTTCCGCTGTTGATGAGAAGGTGAATTCCCACCATTGCGAGTGGGAAAGCCTTAACGTGCTTGGCCAGCAGAATGCCAGTGCGAACATGAATGGGAAATCATAGGTTTAACCTTTCCATTTCTTTATTGAGGTTCATTCTCTTCGGTTTTCTGGACCATGAATATTGCATTAGCTTTCTTTATTTTTGGGTTTCTCAAAGCATCGGCTTTCTTTAGAGTGCATCTTTTTGAAACTCACTTCAAATTTGTTTTGGGAACTTCTTTATTTTGTGGTATAGTTATCACCAGTGATGTTTCTAGCTGGTTTGATTTGGGACAGAGAATAGGCCTTTCTTGTTGGATGAAGCTGTGGAAACATTGTCCAAGAGTATAAAGTTTTGATTTTTTTCTTTTTTCTCTTGTTTTCGGTTGCTTTGGTTAAACTTCTTCATCTCTCTCAATCCCCCTCTCTTCACCAATTGGAACCATCTCTGGCTTCTTCTTCATCCAATCTGAACCCTCATTCTCACAATCCCTCATCCCCCATTTTTCTTCTTTGTAAACTAAAAACCCAGAAAACTGTTCTCGAAGGTAAATTTTAGATCTTGATGACAGTTAGATATTTGGGGAATACATTTCTTTTCTAATCCAACGAAAAATTTAACAGATCAGAGTTGCGGTGGAGGTTTCCTCTATTTTTTGGGTTGTGATTGAGATGTTTTTTGAAGGTGGAGAAGATGGGGAATGGAGAAGATGAAGAAAACGAAAAATAAAAGTAAATGCTTTTTTTATAGTTTAATACATGGCTGCCAACTCAGCATTAAAAAATTAGAAAAGAAAAAAATACAATCAGAATTATGTTAGCCACGTCAGCGTTTTTTTTTAACGTTTGCTTAACAGAAGGGTATTTAAAAAAAATTGCACGGACTTTTTAAAAAAAATATATTTGCAGGAATTTATTTGAAAAACAACTATATTTACAGGGATGAAAAATATATTTAAACCTTTATTTTATTATTAATTATTCTTTATGTTTCTTGTGTTGTGTATGCAGCAGATCTTAGGGACTCCTAAAGTTGTCTAACAACAAAGACCGTGCGGATTGCTGGAACAGTATGCTCATTTAAAAACTCATTTTATTATATGAGTAAACAATAATGTTTCCCAAACCAATTAAAAAAAACTATAATGTTTTTGTTCATTAAGTTTAATCAAAATCATTATCATTATCATTACTATACTAAATTATGAAAATGTCCGAGTAGGATGTTCACTGATCCACATAATTCGCCATGTAATTGTGTAGGAAAAAACATGTGGCATGAGACCGACTACGTGGCAACAATTGTGTGTCAATGTGAAATGTAAAAGGAAAACTACAATACTAAATGTTTGGTAATAAATTCTATTTACGAAAAATGGCTAATCAATAATTATTTCAATGAAAAAAAACGTAATGAATTAAAATCTCATTCCTTAAATAATGGAAATATCAAATTTCAAATGTATTTCAAATGAGTTCAGCAAATTTCAAATTCGGAATTTCAAATTAATAATACAAATTTGAAATTCAAATTACCCTATAATACAAATTTGAAATTCGAATTACCCTCTAATTTTCCCTCCAAATGTGTTTTCCAAAAATTCTATATAAATCCTTATAGTTTCTCACACAATTCATTGCAGTTTTTCGGTAATTATTTTTGATCTAGAAAATGGAATTTTCGGCCTCAATGTAATGTATGAGGAATTCCTGTTAGTTAGAAAGAATGTTAACCTCACAGATAGCTACTGGCTAATGCATAAAAATAAAGATAAAGTGCGATAAAAGCAGATAGACACTACAAGAAAAACATGTTTTAGCCACCAACATTTGCGACGGAGCTTAATCCGTCAGTAATTTGCCACGGATTTGCGACGGCGTGTATAAAAAGTAAGGAGCGGGAAATTTTCTGCTGGCGTTTGCGACGGATAAAGTTACGGTCGCAAATTTGCGACGGGGATCCCGTCACAAGCCCGTCGCAAATGATCTCCCCTTAAAACCCAAGCGTTCATATCATCGTTTCCTTCTTCTCTGTTTATTTCTTAAACTCCCTCTCCCTACACACCGTCCCCTTCCCTCTCCCTCACGCCGTCCCCCTCCCTCATTGTGTCAGTTGTAACACCCTGGTATTTCTAACAAGTAGAAATGCCTGAGCGCACCATCCCTAACATATCAGAGATATAAATTCCTGTTTAGATACTGAACACACTATAAATTTTTCGCTGAACAACGACAAAACGGTCTTAATCATAAATAAGACCACAACGGTTCCCTGACCATCAATCATCAGCAAACTATAGTGTTCAATACAAGAAAGCGGAAACAAATACATAATGCTAAAGACATAATGTCTCGATACATATACAACAAGGAATGATATAAACTTAAGCATAACGCTAAGTCTTCAGCAACCATCCGAGCACAACCTACCGTGCCTCTTGGATCTCCACTTTCCCTGTTTATCTGTAAAACAACAACATATAAACAATGATATACAATCTCAGTGAGTTCTACCGAGACCCCTAACTACACTCTCGGTTCAATTATGAAACCTTTGATTTTTATCTCGCAGTTTAATTTATAAATCACTCATTTCAACCTAGCACGACACCGGCCCCAGACATGGTAATCCCGATGAATCGCACTACATAACACGGCACCGACCCCAGACATGGTAATCACGATGAACCGTATTATAAAACTTTATTTCTTTCTCGTAGTTTAATTTATAGACCACGCCTCTATAACTTGGCACAACACCGACCCCAGACATGGTAATCCCGGTGAATTGCACTACATAACTTTAACACGGCACCGACCCCAGACATGGTAATCCCGGTGAACCGTATTGTAAAACTTTAACACAACACCGACCCCAGACATGGTAATCCCGGTGAACCCCTTTACCAATAGTACTTTCCCTAATGGTATAAGGGCCTAGGGTAAGGGATCATGACTGCCCCGCCTAGTATGTTAACATGGGTCGTCACCCAACTCGATATATATTAAATATATCTACACTCGATGACCGGTTAGTTCACCTACACTCAATGAACATTTAGTCCATCTACATTTGACCGTTAATCGAACATAAAATCCGCATTGGGCCGTTTCCAATAGTCGATATAATATATATATATATATATATATATATATATATATATATCATGAATTGTAGTCCGGTTTCCTTTTCGATAAAACATGTCCTCACACGTATTCTATTGTTCGGTTTCTCGAGACAATTTATAAATTCAAAAACAGTCCATTTTACAATTTAAATTATATATATGATTAGGCCTTTCATTAGGCTTTCAAACGCACCTGAGAACACCTCAATCGGGTTCCCGGATCAAAAGTTATCGCGAAAACAAAATTAGTGACTTTTGCTGAAAAACTGCAAAGCGTCGCGACGCGAACTGCTTCCGTCGCGACGCGAAAACTAACAGATACATTTTCCTCACAAAATCGCACTTGGTCGCGACGCGACGGTTTGCTGTCATGTGCATATTTTGCTGTTTTTGCAAAATCCGCTTTCCGATCAATCTGAAATTCGCCCCGATCGATTCCTAACTCGAAATCAGACAATACCAGGCAATATTCCAGTCCAAACATCCAGTCATATTGCAACATAAATCAATCATCAATTCGTCAATCAATCAAACATATCAATCCACAACACTCAAACATCAATTTCCTTAAAATCCGTTAATTGTCGATTTAACGGTTTTTCGACCAAAACGATATTTTACACGCATTTCAAACCGAAACAACCACATCAAGCAATCAATCAAATCAACCAACATAAAATTCATTTCAATTAATCAATTCAAAACATAAAACCCTAAACGTGAGTAAAACTCACCGGTTGTGATGAAAATCACAAATAGCCGAGACTTTCCGTTACTCGAACACCCGGCTCGCGAGAATTGTGAAATCCGCTTTGCACCTAGACACCAACATATGCTCCTAGGGCTTCACAATTCATCTCACAAACCCAAACTTGATTCCTAAGCTTTGATCTTGAACCATGAACCTCAACATCAACCTTCAACCTCCATGAACACTATTCATCATCCCTAACCTCCAAATGCTCCTATTCACATAAACCCCAATTTTCAACCTTAACCCTTGATTCCTCCAAATGATCCAAAACTTGAGTGATTGAACTACCCAACCAACAATATGGCTCCTATGGAACATCAATCCTTCACCTAAGCTACCCTTTGAGCTTTAATCATCAAAGCCCTCTTTTACCCCTTGAAAAACGAAAATGGTGGAGAGTGAGAGGATGGTTTGTTGGTGATGATCCTTGGATCAAAAATGGAGAGGGTGATTAGATGGTGCTAGTGGAAGAAAGAAGAAGAACATTTGGTGAGGATTTCTCACTCTCTCTTCTCTTCTCCCTCTTCGCCACTTTCCTTCTTTTCTCCTTCTCTTCTTTTCTTTCTCTCGTTCTCTGTTTCTTCCTTTCTTTCTTAATTCCCTTCTTTCACTTCTTTTCTTTCTTTATATATACTTATATAAATATATATATTATTATAAATAAATAAATTACTAAATATAAGTTAATAACAATTAACTTAAGTTGGGTGAAAACCCTAAAATACCATTTTCTATCAATTACTCAATTAAGAACCTTACACCAATTAATAGGTAATTTAACACTCAATTAATAACATTATTAGTTAAGCGCTAAACTAATTAATTGGGTTAACTTCAAAATAAGTAGCTTAATTATTTTGGGGATGTTACATCACTCTCCACCATCGCGCCTCCACCCACACCCTCCACCATCGCGCCTCCCTCACCCTCAATCTCGCAAACCCTAACCTAACTTCGGCCTCCACCCTCAATCTCACAACAACCGCACCTCCAAACCACGTTCTTCTTTCTTTTCTCCCAGCCCGCCACCAACACCATCACCCCTATTGTTGCTCACCCGGTCCTTCGCTTCTCACCGCCACCATGGTAACCCTAAAACCAAGATCCCGTTCTAGTAAGCCCTTCTGTTTCAAATTCATTTTCCCTTTTAGTTGCAGTTTCGTTTTCGTTTTCGGAATTGGTGTTCGTTTTTCTTCCTTTCCATTTTGGATTTCGTTTCCCTTCTATTTCAGATTCGTCTTCCCTTTGCTTCCTCTTCGTCTTCCCTTCTCTTTCAGTTTCGTTTTCAGTTGTTGTTCCTAGGTTTACAATTCGTTTTTGATTTGTGCAACTGTGTTTTCAGTTTCGTTTTCAGTTCAGATTCAGTTTCCTCTTCGTTTTCTTTTTTGCAAATCGCGTTTTTCAATTTCTGAGCTGGAGAGAAACGAACCACGGTATGTATAGCTGTTTCATTACTTTAGATCTTAATTTTCAATATTTGAATTTAGATTTGCTTTAATTCATTCTCATTAATTTGGTTGGGTGCACGTGTTTCAATTTTTATCTGCTTTGTGCAATTTTGGTATGTTTGTTCTTTAAAATTTGTTTATGCATTAAAATAACTTGTTGAGATGTATATAAATATCAACACTGGATTGGCGACATGTACTCAATAATTTCTCACAGATGTTGGATAATTAGGTTTGGTTTCTTCCTTTGTTGCATTCTTTGTCATGAAATACTGAATGAAAGATTAAACCTTTCCACCTATTCACAACATTTATAATTTATAATAATTGTAGTTCCTAATTCCCATTGTAAATTTTTTTTTTTTTCTGTATGTTCAACAGCTACTTAGATCTTGAGATGGCTGAGTTCACTTTGCATGAGGTACTGGTTGTTTCCCTTAGTCAAGTGATGACAAGGAGTTATGCAAAGGGTATCCGATTAGTCAATGATAGTCTTAGGCTTCAGCTGGTTTTGGCAGACTTTTTACTAATTTCCATCAATTTCACACCAAATGAAGGTCAGGTTGTTATATCAGCCTCTCTAACTAAAGACAGTTAGGGAAATCTGTCCATCTTGTTAATTTGAAGCTCAGGTAACAGTTCCATATTCATGCATTTGAATCTCTCTAATTAAATTATCTGGATTGGCACAATATGCATTCCTGCTTATACAAAATGTGACATGAACTTATGCATGATGTCACACGAACACCTTGTTCTCTTGTGCTAGGACAGTACATCAGTAACATAAGAAACTTTATTATAACTTGATTAACTAGTTTTTAGCTTAAATTAATAATTGTTTAATTTTGTGATTTTGTATAGGATCACACATGGTGGTAGTGGGGTGCCAGAAGCATTGTTGAACCAAATGTTTGGAGATAATGGGCTAGAATCTGAGGAGGGTGTTAGTCTACACATTAGCAAAAAGTTGCTAAAGCTCATGAATGGAGATGTTCGTTATCTACACATTAGTAAGTCTAGCTACAGAAGAAGGCTTTTGCATTGTACTTCATCTTTTTTCTTTTATGTTTGTGATGTGGTTAACAAATATGTTTTGACTGCTTTTTGCAAAAAGAATCAAATGCTATTGATAACACTATTTGTTTAATTTTAAATTCGTATGTTTCTCTTAATATCCTATTTGAGCAAGTGTTTAATAACATTTGGGTAAAGTCACCAAATATAGAGAATAGAGTGTTTCATAAAGCACTGAACATCTTTATTAAATATAGAGACATTAAATACATATATGCATATATGAGCTCTTGGTCATGCTTGAAGAGGATATCTGTCCTCTTTATGATTTTCTTCATGGTATGTGTAGTTTCTGTTTATTTATGGGAGTGGTTTATTCATTTAATTTTTTTTGGTAGTTTTCATTTTCACAACTCTAGGAATGATGCCAAGTTTATGTGTAATTGGGTTTGATTTCAGTACTTCTGCATGTTTTTGCTATCAGTATGTAGACCTCAAGCAGGGCCAAGGCAGAAGCTGAACTTTGCAAGAAGCACTTTTGAATAGCTTTGTTTCATTCATTTTTTTGAGTAAGCACTTTTGAGATATGGTCCAGAAATATGCACCATTTCTCCATTCTTCAATTTATTGATCTCTGTTTGTTGTTGAGAATAGCTATAGAAACTAATGTGATGTTTTCTATTTTGGCTTTTTCATTGGAACTTGAAACATGGTTTGCTGCACTCTGATAGAAGATTTTATTAACGAAGCTACATGTCCCTTTAATTTTGCTTGGATATTTCACATGTTTTGCTAGACTATGATTAGCTTCACTTCTTTCAATTTTCAGATGCTTCTTCAACTTCCTCTATATTTGTTGGCTTCAATTTGGTAACTTTTGATGAATATTTGTTTATAGTTATACTATTTATTATCTTGCTGGTATGTGCAAATACAAGCCATTCTAAATATTGAATCATTTGCTTTACAACTATGAAAATGGAGAAACAATTTAAGCATGCTCTGTTGCATATTGTGGGTTCATCCACTTTAATTTGTTAATGAGCCACTCTAATACTATTTTAATTTGTTTTGCAGATTTCCAGATTCACATTTTCTGATCTGAAATGATGAGTAGGTATATAATAATGGTATTTTATAAGGGATTCACTTTGCTATAATACTTGTGATTGTACTTTCTTATAATATGTTCTATATTTTGTAATACTTGATCAGCCATTTAAGCATGTTGCAGCTTTGAGTATGCATGTCCTCCTACTTTGCTAACATTTTTCCTCCAACAAGTGAAAGATGGTATACAACCAAGTAAATGGCTTCCATTCCCTCTGTTTTCTGGCTGGCTAGGGTATCTTTTCTATAGTTTGTGAACCAATGCTAGAGTATTATTTAAATTAGAAGAGTACAAAACATGCATAGAAATGTTGTTCACTTCATTACTATGTGCAGGTAATGACTATATAGTTTTTAGAAATTCTTGATGAAAGGCATTCAGTAAAACATGTAGTTTTACCATCATAGAATTTTTACTATTCCATTTGTTGTAGCTAAGTGTGTTGACATTGATGAATGTGTTCTGGATGCCACTCAATATGCTTCCATTAAAATTACTTTTTGCTTAAACTTCTTAACCTTTTCATTCAAGGCTTCATTCTTAAGGGCAAATTTGTGTAAATTGGTGAAGCCAATTGGTTTTTCTCTCTTCCTATATATTTTCTCACAACGACATATGCAGCATTTGAATTTTTGTTTCTTATGAGGCTTCTGATAACATGGGATCTTGGGAGGCTTCTGAGGTAAAGAATCAGCTTTTGTTATTTACGATCTTTCTTATCAGTATTATCACTGTTGGTTTCTTAATGTGTTGATTATTATTTCATATCATATCATAGCTCTCTCTTTATCTTTTTTTCAAGGCTTACTCTTTTAAAATGGAGTTTCTTTGATGCAATATATATATATATATATATATATATATATATATATATATATATATGTGTGTGTGTGTGTGTGTGTGTGTGTGTGTGTTTTCATCTTCAACCATATTTCCTTTCTTTTGCTGATATTATATTAGTGGGATTTAGAAAATGACACTTGTTCCACAAGTTTCCTTTCTCTTCTAAATTGATCTAATTCGAGTCATCTAATTTGCTTCATTTTATGCTTCTTTTTTCATTCATAGGAGGCATGCTGCCCTTTTCACTCATAATCAGTTTGATTTAAACCCTTTATCCTGTTATAAGTTTTCAGTCATCTCACATATGCCACTTAATTGTATTATATGTCTCATCATTCAATTCATGACTGTATTTTCATATATGTCTCATCATGCAAAAATCCTTCAGTTTAGATATACATATCCATTTTTGTTTTAGCATGTTGATTTTTCGGTCTCCTTTATATTCTATGTGATTTGGGATGGCCAATTATGGATGTTTCGTAGTTTGTGGACCCTTTGTTGATATATTATTTTAACATGATTCTTTTATATACAAGGCATGGGTATGGAAGGTGGCATTCTATTGTTGATGATAAGGATCTGAAGATTCAGGAGGTCATCTGTCAAGAGTTGAATCTTCCCTTTATAAATTTACTAGTACCAGGACAAGTAGGCTCTTAGGCACAAAATGGTTCGAATTTGACACATGCAGAAGTACCCAGCAATCAATCCAAGGAAAATGGTGGAGGTGACATAACAGTTGATGGTGCACAAGGTTCGGGTGATGCAAGGAACCAAACACAGCTACATCAAGAGTCATCAATGTTATATCATTTTAGAGACATGCAGAGAAGACTAGTTGAGTTTATAAAAAAAAAAGGTTCTTCGGGCTCAATGCTGAGTACCAGAAAGAATACTTTGTAAGTTTATCAACATATTGTGGTGGAGAAATCTTCGAAGTATTTTTTGTCTTTTGAACTCAAAACATTATTTGATTAGGAGTAGTGGTATCAACACACACTCTAACACTATTTATTTTTCGTTTCTGTATATATTGTTTTTCACTACCACATTTGATAGATATCTTTGTTCTCTTGATTCAAATTTTTAGCCAGTATTTGTAGTCTTAATTATTCTAAAAATCCTTTAGTTTAGATATAGCTATCCATTTTTGGAAGAGTGTACCGCATAAAAGAGTGTACCGGATATAACTATTAAATAGTATGTATTAGTACTGATTAATATGTTATAGATATAACTATTAAATAGTATTTTGGAGGTATAATTTAACTTTTATTTTATTTTTTTTTTAAATATCCGACAGATTTGCGACGACTTTGCGACGAAAAGTTGTTAGAGTTTGCGACGACTTTGCCACGGATATATGCGACGGACTTGCGACAGATTATTTGCGACGGGGAGTTTCGTCGCAAACGCTTTGCGACGAGCTGTTTTGCCACGACTTTTTATCCGTCGCAACTTCCGTCGCAAATTTACATTTGCCACGGAAAAATGTCCATTTGCGACGGAAATTGCCGTCGCAAATAAGCGATTTTCTTGTAGTGAGACGAAATAAACGTAGAGTTTTTAATTGATTGATGTGTGTCTTTTCTATACAAATACTCTCCTATTTATATACATAGGCCCTCGTCGGCCACTAACACAGCCAACATTTGCCTACCGTTGGATCAGTCTAAGATCAACGACTATCATTGTTCGTAAGCCCTAAGGAGGCGGAGTAACCACCCACAATCTCACTAGCACGGTTAGTGGGGTGAACTCCCTCACTCCACTCTTCAAGGTTTCGCTCCTTCGTTTGATCTTCAACTGCTCCCATGTTCCATCTTCGTGTATGTCTCTTACGTGCCTTCCAAGTAAAATCGCCCTACCTCAGCCACTTGGTTCACTCAGCTAACCTTCGCCCATCAGGCACCCGAGCCTACCCTGGTCGTGGCACTCTATAGGCTGAGGCTGTACTCTCCCTCGGTCTCGCTCATTGCTCCTCAGGCTAACCCCTTCCTCGGGGAGTTGTCTAGTGATATGCCCTGAGGGCTTCCCTTGATCATTTTCTCAGGCAATTATCTCTTAAAATCCTTGTCTAATGACCTGCCTCAATACACCAGCTCCACTGCCTTCTTCATTCAGTCCTCGGCCTACGACCTAATTATTTTTGGATGTTAATAAAACTATAATTTTCCCCCAATAATAAAAAATTAATTTATGATATGATTGACATATAAATTAGTTACCAACATAATACGACACAAGTGGTAGATACTTGGGTCTCTTAACCATTTGGTCCTGAGGTCGATCACTGACCAGTGCGTATGGAAAAACATTTGTTGGGAGAGGTCAACCCCTTAAATGGATATCAGATACCTCGAAGGATTAGTCTCAACAATCATCGTGAATGATACATTGGTTTACGGAAAAATATAAGTTAGTTAAAAATTAACAAATTTTATTTTAATGACGTGTCGACCTGTAAATAATAAAATATTTATACATCTACTATGTATAGAAATTAAATCCATAAATATTTTCCCATTTGTTTTGTTTTCCCACGTTATCCAATGCGTGGTTACACGACATGCTACCGCTCACCGTTTGGTGGACCCATCTAAAACAAACACGATTACGACGCCAAAAGGTCACACACCCTGGAGCCAGAACAAAACGACCTGCCGTGTGGCCCACGGGAATATGGTTCCCCTTCTATTTACGACAAAATTTTTTGTAACGGCTATTAAGTACCGCAGTCTCAGAGTTTTGTTCCTTACTTCCTTTTATACTTGCGCCTACCACCGATGAATTCCACCGTATAGTTATCCAATGCCACCATGCTTTTAATCTAACTTGTGACTTGTGTCAACGTTGTTACTCTTTGACTTGGATTGTTCTTCACGTCAAAATTAAAAAGATTTGCATTGTTCTTTCTTTTTTTTTTCTGGACAATTTGACTTACATTTTTCTGATTCTGATTGCAAAAAAAATGAAATAGTTTTGGGTGAGACGAATCAACTAAAATGCTCACTTCATTGTATTTTTTTCTCCTTTTCTACATGAAATATTTTTTCTACATTGTTCCTTCGTTGTAGGAGGGAATCAATTCCTTTCAAATTCCTTGGTATTGGGCCAATCCTAGGCGTGCGGCGACTTGGAAGCTAGTATTTGACAAACTCCGTTCTAGATTAGCATCTTGGAAATGGCGCCATCTTTCTACTGGAGGATGAGTTACTTTGATTAATTCGGTTTTAAATAGCATTCCATTGTATTTTTTTCTCCTTTTTCAAGGTTCTCAAGGTGGTTATTAAATCTATGATCAAAATTCAAAGAGACTTTTTGTGGGGGATTAAGGAGAATAGTCGGGTGTGCATTGGGTGGTGTGGGATAAAGTGTATAGATCTAAGAAGGAGGGTGGTCTAGGCATTAAAAACTTAGAGTTGTTCAATATCTCTTTGTTGTCTAAGTGGAAGTGGAAGATCTTGGTGGATCATAGTGCTTGTTGGAGACAGTTATTGGTGCATAGATATGGCGATGTGACAACTTTTGTGTTCAATGAATTGTTGAGGGGAGGGAGGCGTGACTCTTTGTGGTGGCGTGATCTAGTTTGTATTAGTGATGATGTGCTCAATGTGGGATGGTTCAATGGTTGCATTAGAAGAGTTTTGGGAGAAGCTGTACTTTTCTAACAACAAAAATGGCTTGGCAGTCAGCCACTTTGTTGTGATTTCCCTCTTTTATTTGTAGGTTGGGTTGATAAGTTCATGACTCTGGCAGACGTTGGTGCATGGACAACAAACGTGTGGCAGTGGACAGTCGCAGGTGCTGAGTCTGAATGAGCTGGAAGAGTCGAGGATTTTGAAGGAGATTTTACTATCAGTGGCTCCTAAACATAGCGTGATGGATTCTTGGCACTGGTTTCTGGAGCCTAATACTCTCACTCAATAAAATCAACTTACAACCACATTGCAGATTCAGTTTTCTGCTGCAGAGTCTGTCACGACAGCAACCAGTTCGGTTTCATCTTCTGTTCGGACTGCTGTTTGGCGAACAACAGTTCCCTAAAAAATCAAGGTATTCGGGTAGAGGCTTTTCTCAAATGCATTGCCACAGACATGTTATTACCAACGAGCAGGACGCAGCTGCCCATTTTGCAACCAGTTTACGGAGACTGTTTTCCATCTTTTTTGTTCGAGTTCAGTGGCTTTGAGGGTGTGGGATAAGGTGGGTAGTTGGCTCGGTTTGAAGTATTCTCCAGGTACTAATATTGACGATCATTTGCTATCTTTTGGGTCGCTATTATTCAATGGTAAGAAATCTGTCAAATCAAGATACATATTATGGTTTGCCACTTGTTGGAGCATTTGGATTGTAAGGAATAATTTGGTGTTCAAAAAGGAGAAGCCTACCAATGATTCTATTGTTTTTCATATTAAGTGTATTTATTGGCAATGGTACGTTTATATATGGGCCGGGTAGTCGATCGAGCTATTCGGTCAATTCATGGTGGCATAATGTTTTACATTGTATTAACTCTTTGTAACGGTGGTTTTGAGCATGCCTAGTGATCATTTTCAATACATCAATTGCTTATCGAAGAAAAAAAACTAAAATCCTCACTGATATCAGTTAAATTAAATTGATATCTCTACCTAGTTGATCTATCACTCTATAGCCCTTTTAAGTCCGTTTTTTTATATTTTCGTTAAATTTCTTTCACTCAAAATTTGAGTAAAAATATCCTCATATTATCAAAATTGAATTTTACTTCTGTAAAAAAAATTGAATTTTATTAATTAATGTTTAATGAATTTAATTTATGTCCATATACTACGGTTATAGAAAAACAAGGCTTAAAAGATTTTTTACAATGTCATTCAATCATGAAATGATACGTCATAAAATAAGTTTGACTTTATCTCAACTACCTTAAAAGTCATCTATACCGTGAATTTTTATTTGTTGACGGTATAAAAAAGTTTACAACGATAATGTATGTTAATTAAACCCAATTAATATTATATTATATTAATGACTCATTGTACAAAGTTTTCGATAAATTAAAAATTTATAGGGTTTATTTGATGTACATTGTCATTATAAATTTTTTTGCACCATCAACCAATATAAATACATGGTAGAAATGAGTTTTAAGGTAGTTAAGCTAATGATTTAATTAGTGTACACACATACTTTGTAAAACTAATTACATTATCCACCAATAAAAATACATGGTAAGAATGACACATCAGGTGGTTACTAATTGAGTAACTTCTTTTTAATGATGTGCCAAACAATAATTGGTAGATAGTGTAAAATATGTATACACATATTATGCATATAAATTAAACTTTTAAGATAAAGACAAATCTTTTTTATGTCCTGTCGTAAAAAATCTTGTAAAAAGATGGTGTATATAAATTAAATCCTTATTTATAACTATATAATAAGGAGTAAAAATTAAATCGTGATTGGCTTTTACTTATGTTTTAAAATATATTATATATTTTAAAAATAATTTGATAAAGAGTAAAAATCTTATGACGAATAAACACAACACACATACACTATCACTGCTCACCCGAGTTCGAACTCGAGAGCCGACTTTCTCATGTCGCTGAAATTGACAATACTATTAGAGATTAGTTGCTAGCATTTGATGTATCCACTTATAGAAAATTTACCTAATAAATTAGTTTGATGGTAAATTCAAAAACTATAGTTAGTCATTATGTAAAACTAGCGCCGTGACCCGTGCGATGCACGGGGCCAAAGCTTTAGGGTCTACTGAAACATTATAAGGCCAAAATTAGATTAATAGTAATTGAAGTCAAATTTTAACAACTAAGTTATGTTTAGCCAATAAGAGAAAACTATAAGGTAGAACATATTTGTTGCGAAATTAATTTTCATTTTCACTAATCTGATTACGGAGGAATCAATTTCCGCTATTTGAACCGTTAAAATTTCTAGTGAACCAAAAAGAATCCTAAAAATATAAAATTACGAATGTTGTATAGAATGAAAAGAAAGTAGGCTTAAAGGTCATTTTGGCCCCTGCAAAATACACATTAATCCATTTTGGCCCCTGCAAAATAAAAAACTTTAAATAAGCCTCTGCAAAATAGTTAGTTGTTCAGTTAAGCCCTCGCTGTTAGTGGTCCACTAACGCTGTTATTTTTAACCCTCATTTTGGCCCCTGCAAAATACACATTAAAGGTCATTTTGGCCCCTGCAAAATACACATTAATTCATTTTGGCCCCTGCAAAATACACATTAATCCATTTTGGCCCCTGCAAAATACCTTTAAAACTAACAGCGTTAGTGGACCACTAACAGCGAGGGCTTAACTGAACAACTAACTATTTTGTAGGGGCTTATTTAAAGTTTTTTATTTTGCAGGGGCCAAAATGGATTAATGTGTATTTTACAGGGGCCAAAATGACCTTTAAGCCAAGAAAGTAGTTAGTGACAGAAATGAAATTGGTCCATTAAAATATAGACAACAAATGATAATCAAGTAAGTCATTATCACATTACATAAAAGTTCTTTTTTTCAACAAACAGGTTACTATAAGGAACAAACTCTACATATTTGAACAGTTAATTTTTTTCCGACCGCTTAAGAACCCCAAAACACACTGTTTTACATTATTATTTCCTTTGAACAACTAATTTTTTTTAGACTCTAAATTACCTTAAAACACAGTGGGTAGCATCACACTTTACATAATTTATCGGGAAATTAATTTTCATTTTTCACCAATCCGATTATTGAGGAATAAACTTCATCTATTTATAGATCTAATCTTTTTTTCTTAAATTTAAATTATTCTTAAAAAATGAAAAAATAAAAAATGAGAAGAAAAAAAAAAGAAAAGGGGGGTGGGGGGGGGGGGGGGGTTTGGCGCCAAAATGGGCTGGAGTGCCCACCTCATTGATGATGTCATGCACCCCTTGAATGTATATATAAAGATAGCGAGCCGGCCAAGGAGAGACTTCTAAAGCAAGGGCGGCAGACCACTAAAAATCATCTTTCTTGGCTTAATATTACTTATTATTTATATTGATAAATAAGTCCATTGTTTTGTTGTTAATATATTATTTAAGGATCTACTAAAATTATATAAGTTTGTCTCCATCCCTTTTAATTCTAACGCTTTCTACAATCATGTAAAACAATGACATATATAAAATACAATAAATTACTAATGAATTATTTAAAGACTACAAAATACAAATTAACATAATTAATTATAAAGAAAAAAGTTTGCTTTAATTTTTTCTTTTTGCTTTTGGCCTAAGAAAGTGTTGGGTAGGCTCTGCAGCTGTGTTAGAGATTGACTTACTACCTTTTTTTAATTAGTTGTTATTAAGTTTGGACCTCCTCTTTAACTTATGACTCAGTGAATCTACTAGATTCTCTTGTTGAAGAAGAAATGAAATTCTCTTTTGGAAGAAGAAATTCTAAAGAAAAGATAGATCAGATAGTTCAAGGATTACTCTATATTTGTTGAGAAGTCAATGTTTACTCCTGACAAGTTAATTTTTTTGATTTTTTTTTTGCATGTGCTGGTATGCATCGTGGCCACAGTACCAGACGCAAATCCAAATGCAGAGTTTGCAATTAAGGCTTGTCATATGAATGAGAATTTGAGATTCACATAAGATCAAATTGGTTACTTACTTGAAAACTCTCCTGTGTCCAAGCTCTTAGAACTAGGTTCAATTGATATTTGCGCAAATTTTATTTTTTATAAAAGAAATAGTCGAACAAGCTGAGACTGTTATCACCCATTTCGACGGTGAAGTTTTTCTCAATCATCTGCCCAATACTTAGCAGATTGCTCCTCATATCTGGTACATAAAATACCCCTTGGATGTAGCACCACTTACCATCTTTCGACAGGAACTTTATGGTACCTACTCATTCAGCAGTAACTCTACTGTTATCTGCAAACCTTATCCTTTTGCTTATCAGCTCCAGTTCGACAAACCACTCCTTGTGACAACACATGTGATTTGAACATCCTGTGTCGAGATACCATTCGACAGACTTCTCTTCAGTCGAATTTGTATCAGCCTTCAACAACAGTAATTCTAGGTTAGTAGCTGTCATGAATGACAATTCTTCATCATCATTGCTGGCAATGTTGGAGGCATCACCAGTGTTTCCACTGCCCCGCCACACACACATTGCACAAGTATTTGAGCATCGCTAGTGAATCCACTTATACAAGTGTTCCCACTATTTTGCTCGCTACTTTCAGCAATTCCTTGATCGAGTCGAATCTCATCTTCGACAGCCATCAGCATTAACTCCTCTGAGTCAGAGTCTGCGTCACCATCATTAGCAAACTTGGCTTCTGCATCTTTATCTCTAGGAACTTTCTTGTTTTTACACTTGTTCCTATAATGCCCAAATTGCTGATAGTTATAACACTGAACTTTCGACAGGTCTCCCTTCTTCTTGTCGAAAGATCCTTGTTCTTTCTTCTTACTGCTTGATCCCTTTTCTCTACCCTTCTCCTTGTTGCCTGCCTTCCAATTTCTCTTAGAGGAGTATGAAAGCAAGGCTTGTTCAGTTTCTTTCTCTGAACTTCTCTGCCTTATTCTCAATTCATGCGCCTCTAAGGAACCCTGAAGTTCATCTAACTTCAACGTATCTAGGGCCTTGGATTCTTCGATAGCAGTGACGACATAGTCGAATTCCAGGGTTAAGGATCTGAGCACCTTTTCGACTTTATTTACTTCAGTCACAGTTTCACCATTACCTTTCATTTGATTAGTTAATGCTACTAACCTCGTAATGAATTCTCCAATCGATTCTCCATCTGTCATCTTCAAGGCGTCGTACTGTTTCCTGAGCGACTGAAGGCGTATCTTCTTCAGTCTATCTGCTCCTCCATACGAGTTCTTGAGGATGTCCCAAGCTGCCTTTGCTGACTCACTATCGATGATCAGGTTCAGGACATTGGAATCAACGCATTGGTGAATCAAAAACAGCCATTTTCCATCTTTCTTCCTCAGCGAATGGTGGTTGTTCCTCACCGCTTCAGTGGCGTTTGCTGCCAAGGGTGGAACACCATCATTCACGACATCAAGGACATCTTGATATCGAAACAGCACCTTCATCTGCGCACACCATCGTTCATAATCCTTTCCGTCGAAGATTGGGAGGTTCCCCGGAATACCTCCACCAGAGTTGTCTCGCACTGCCATGAATCTTGATAGATTTTGTAAGGATCTAACAAGCTCTGATACCAGTTTGTTGGGGGATAAACACGTGAAAGGGAGAAGAAAAGGAAGTGGCGGCGCAAGGTGTCAGAGGAATGATTAGGGCAATATAATATGAATAGTAAAAGCTGCACTGAATTTCATAAAAGTAGGGTACAATTACATGCTACTGACGTCTGTATATATATACAATGAAACAGGCCTAGGCCCATAATTTCGACTAGCCCATTCGACTGGCTCATTTCGACTGGGTTTCTAACTACACCTACTATTATTACAAGCAATAGAATTACAAGGCATATCTCAATAATATCTGCATCTAGAGAAGTATATGTTGAATACCTCACATTTTAAGTTGCTTTGGAGCGGAACCATATCTCCTTGTGTCTTTTTTTGTTTGGGGACTATTGCATAATAAAGTTTCGACAGATGATAGTTTCGACATATCTCCTTGTGTGTCTTTTCTTGTTTGGGGACTCTATCGCATTGAGATTGTTTTCGACGAAGGCTGACATAATTTTTGGCATCGGTGTGATTCTTAATTGATGGTGCTAGTTGTTAAAGATCCTTCCATTGTTCCTAGAAGCTTAGAAACGGATGAAAAAACTATTTACTAAAGCTTCAAATATAAACTTTTGGTTACTCATATTTTTATCGAAGACAATTCTTGTATTGATAATTTGCTAGTTTTAGAACATCTATCAAAGACTTGTTTTGGCAGGATAATATTCCAAATTTTATTGGGAATGATTTTTTTCATAATAGATGAAATGTCTCCTATTTTAGATTTAATTAATTGTTCTTTTGAACTCCAAATTTTGTTTCTCCTATTTCTAGTTTCCAGTGCAAAGGTTTTGGTCTGGTCTCTCTTAATTTTCTAAGAAGAACTTGCATCACAATTTTAAGAAAAAAAGCCCCTAACTTTCTTATAAAATGCGTCTTGATGTAGTTTTTAAAAGAACCATTCAAATATTTTGTACTGATTTATTTCTTTATTATAAGTAATTTGTCAAAAAAATGATTACTATAAGATAAGATAAGACGTGCCTGATTTACCAAAATAAAAAATAAAAAATAAGACGTGCCTGTCAATTTAGTCAACCATTCGCGAACTGACTGACAAGATTAGGGATTCTGAAATCAACATCACGCAACTTGTCATAATATTATTATTTTTGGAAATAAAAACCATAAACGGAATAATTATAATACCCATAAGTAAGCAAACTCAGAGGTGACTTTCTAGGGAAATTGCAATCTCGTTAATTTGGCCATTCAATCCGCGTATAATTAATTAACCGGATATTCCGGTCACACTTCACACCGCGTTCTCTTCCACTTCTAATCTTTTCCACAACAGGCAACAGCACACAAACAAACCCACTCACTCACAGGTCATAACCGAGTCACGCTCCAAATCATGGTCTCGCTCTTCTCCACCACTGCTCCATAGAAAATAAAAACATGATTTCCCATTTTACCCCTCGTCACCTTCTCTATTCTCCAATCTCTGCCATCATCAGAATACCTTCTCTTATCGGCGCTAACCACACCTCTGCTCGTTTCTCTTCCCGTTAAATCATTCTTTTCAATTCCACTCATTTTTTTTTTGATTTTTTCTGAATTTTTTTATTATTTTCTGTAAAAAAAGAAAGTGCACAATCTTTTCTATGGAGCCTACTACATACAAGCCTGGCTTTCTAAGAAACGTTCTTGTACGGTTACTTCTCTTCGGCGTTTTCATCGTAATCGCTCGTTTTGCTTACATCATCACCATCGCCGGAGAATCCTGCAACGTCGGCGACTTTTGTTTCTTCTCTATACCGGAGCCAATTAACTTAGGGACCACCGGGACAACAACCGCCGCTCTCGCCGCTCGCTCCTCCGTTGTTTCTACAATGCCGGGGCATCATGCCAGCAAGGACTGGATCAACGGCGTTAATTTTTATTCCTCAGTGTTTCAGGATCTTCTTGCCGGCGGTTACCTCTCACCGGAGTCGAAATCGCTCTGCGTTGAAACACCGACCGGCATCGAAGTCTTCGCACTGCGTGAGATTGGCGTTGCAGACTCCATCGGGATCTCGAAGAAGGCGTTGAAACCGTTGGTGAAAAATGGCGAAGGTCGTCGGATTCCTTTCGGAGACAACACGTTTGACTTTGTATTCTCAGGCGGTGGCGGTTTGGAGAGATCGGCGATTCCGTCTGAATTCGCCGCCGAGATTGCACGGACGCTCAAACCCGAAGGATTTGCAGCGTTCCATGTAAAGGCTAATGATTCTTACAGTTTTCATTCATTTGTTGATTTGTTTAGATTTTGCTGCAAAGTAGTGAAATCTAGTAACATACAAGGTTTCGATTCATCGATTCCTGCAATAACAGAAATTGTTGTGAAGAAAGAAGGTTATGGTGATAGAAATGGTGATTCTGATTCTGTTTCCAATGGGAAATGCTCTGTTCCAGGGTATAAACTAGAGTTGGTTAAGAATGCTGAGGCATTAATTGAAGAGGAACCATTGAAACCATGGTTAACACTAAAGAAGAATGTGAAGAACATAAAGTATCTACCTTCAATGGTTGATATAAGTTTTAAGAATAGGTATGTGTATGTTGATGTTGGAGCTAGAAGCTATGGTTCTAGTATTGGAAGTTGGTTTAGGAAACAATATCCAAAACAGAACAAAACCTTTGATGTTTATGCAATTGAAGCTGATAAAGCTTTTCATAAGGAGTATGAGTTGAAAAAAGGGATAAATTTATTGCCTTATGCTGCTTGGGTTAGGAATGAGACTTTGGTGTTCGAAATCAACGGCGACCCGGAGAAGAAGAAAGGGTCGAGCGACGGGCTCGGGTGACTCGGGGGAGAAGAAAGTTGGACTTAAAGGAAGAGGAATGGGAAGGATTCAGCCATTGAAATCTATGGTTGATGGTGAAGTAGAGAAGATACAAGGGTTTGATTTTGCTGATTGGTTGAAGAATACTGTTACAATGAATGATTTTGTTGTGATGAAAATGGATGTTGAGGGTACTGAATTTGATTTGATTCCTAGGTTGTTTGAAACTGGGGCTATTTGTTTAGTAGATGAGATTTTTCTTGAGTGTCATTACAATAGATGGCAAAGGTGTTGTCCTGGGGAAAGGAGTCCTAAGTATGAGAAAACATATGAAGAATGTTTGCAGCTCTTCACTTCTCTCAGACAAAGTGGAGTTCTTGTTCATCAATGGTGGTAGTTTCCTTTGTGATAGATGAAATACTGAAATCTTTTACATTTTCTGTATCATTCTTCAAATGTTCAATTTAGAGAAGATTCCCATTTTTTTTAAAACATTTTTACTTGTAATAGTTGCAATTGGAAATGAAAATAATCCTTTTACATCAACTGTAATTGTTTGTTACACATGTCCCTTCTTTTACTTGTGTAGATATATAGCAATGAATCTTTTAACTATTATTTTGTCTCTGAGAAGAATTTGATAGTTTGATTTTTGTTAGGTTGTTATTGAATTGATTGGGGGAATGAAATCACTGATAATCTTTAGTCAAATTGTTCTTGAGGTGCATGACATGAATTTCTTATATATACTTGATGAAAGTACCTATTTCTCAGAAAATTGTTAATAGACAATATCAACCAAAAGGATTGAATTGAAATATTCCTTCACATTGAAGTAGTAATTTAAAGCATGATTTTAAATTAAGAGCAAGCAACTACAATTGTAGCTACAATATAGTACAGGTTTTTGAGATCTCTGCAACTGTGTAGCATTTACAGTTGCTGTTGTATTATTAACCATATTTATGCATAATTTTATGCCTTGATGTAATGTGATTAATTTTGGTTTTTGGTTTCCTAGAGACACTGTGGCACATGGTTCTTTTCTTTACACTATTATGTGATATGATTTGTTAATAATAAGCTGTTTAATGGTAATGTCCTTCAGAAACTCTGCTTGTTAATAATTAGTAATGAGAAAGCGAGATGTAATTAATTGAGGCAGCCATGTGAGGAAGTAAAACCGTTGCATTTAAGGGATATCCACCCATTCCAGGCAGCTATATTGTTGTCGACATGTGATTTTCATTAGGGGGCTTGGCCTTCTCTGCATTTTTGGAAAACTATGGAAATGCAAAGCCACATGCAAAACAGCAAAATTTGAGATTAACACTTGATTACTGAACTGTCTTACATGATTTTTTTTTTCATTTTTTATTGATATGATACTACTATATAAGAAGACAATCATGTACTGTGTACCTCAACTTAGCATAATGCATCCAGTGTCACAATCATCTTGCATTCAATAAGCTTGTTAGTGGAATAAAATTTAGTTATTTTTGCTGTCAAAAAAATTTATTGCAGTTTTTTCTTCTGGATCACCTGTTCCTGGCAAGGATGGGAACCGGAAAGACAGGTTCTCAACGGGTTTTCCATATGTGTGGTGGTATGTGGGAATTATATAAAAGACTCCTGGTAGTTGAAAGCACTAACTTCATAGACGACAAAAGGATCGAATGTGTAACTATCTGCTACAGTGTTATCATTATTGATAGTGAAAATGGTGACCAAAATTCTAGATTATGAGTTGCATAAAGCGCATGGATTAGCACATTAAAAGGAAAAAAGAAAGAATAAACTAAGCTTGAAACTTTATTTTAATAATCTAATGGGAAGGATAAAGTTCATACTTCATATCAATGAAGTCATAATCGGGAAGTAAATGTGGCGCAAATGCAGGGAATTAACCTTTGTCCTGCTTGTCTGTGGGGTTATGACTTGTGAGTTGTGACAAAGAGAGTTCCCTCTTTGCCCCACTTGTTCTGTTTCTATATTCTTCTTTACTTCTCCCTTTTGCTTCTTGTGTTTGGGTGGGTGGGAGTGAAATGGAAATCAAATATGTGTTTATTTGTGTATGATTTTCTAGAACACGTTGCTCTCTTAATTTTTTTTAGTCTTCAAATGGAGATTAGTTAAAGTGGCTGGTGGATGGATTTTGAAGGTTATGTGTGGAATTTCATAACAATGATTTATCCAAAAATTTGGAAGGTCATTCATATGTTGGTATGTAGGCTAACTCTGTAAGAGATGTGTATGCTTAGTGATATGACCAAGAATATGATCAAGCTAAGAAGTTTCCTACTTTTAATTCAGCAAAAGAACCTAGAGAGTCAAACTACCATCAAACAAATTAACAATGCACAGCTTACTATTTTTGGCTTCAAAAGCTTGTCAATGTAAGCTCGCTCGATACATAAGAATAAATTATCGCGCGTGTCCTCTCTTCTAAACCTCAAGATGCATTCCACTCAATTTCCATGGTTCTAAACAATTCCATTTGGTTCTGCGAAATAATTCTCATCCAGCATCTCCAGGGTTAAACGTTGTTAGTCATTTGTCATCAGCCGCTTGCGCCCCATTCTAATGAGCACTCCTGTTGTCTAATTCTTGTCACCAGGTTTTAGGGTATTTTCAGCGATAAGGATCGGTATTTCGCCTGGCTTATGATTAGGAATTGCACACGACGTTCATCCTGACCAAGGCTACAAGGGGGTATCTCACAATTTCTATTGCTTGCTTCCTGCTTTTTGAGCACACACAAACTGTTTGATAAAATAGTTGTATTATTTTCCCTGCACTTATGTGGAATAATCAAGGTATCTTTTCATTGTGATTTGGTGATTTTCTAGCTACAAAAGGCATTCTTTGGTTTAAGGTTTTATGCATGTGTTTTTCTCCTATGTGAGATGTGTTTTTCCCCTGAGTGGGATGTGTTTTCTCCTGAGTGAGAGTTTGCTTCAAGTGTTAATGGATTGTTTCAATAATTTTTCTATTATGTACTGGAATATTCGTGGTGCTTTGAACAGAGATTCACGTAGAAAGGTTTGTGATATTATTCGTGTTCATCATCCTTCCTTATTTTGTTTGTATGAGACTCATGTCCAATTTGCCAAAGTGAAGCGTTTTTGGACGTCAATCGGTTACACTATGATTTTTGCTCAAGAAGCCAGAGCCCAGTCAGGTGGTATTTGGGTTTTATCCTGTGTTAATGATGTTACTTTCACAGAGATTGATCAGACTATTCAGGCCATCACCTTCTCTCTGAACGTGGAAATTCTATTTGGTTATGTACCTCTCTTTATGCTTCTCCTTCCTAACCAAATAGAATTTCCACGTTCTCTGAACGTTGCATTTTGTGGGATTATCTAGCTGGTTTAAGGAATAATATTGTTGGTCCTTGGTTGATGTTTGGAGCTTCCCTTCTCTGGTGGTCAGTTTAATGCATCCAGAGCTTCCCTTCTCGCTGACATGTTTGCAAATTGCAATTTGTAAAATTTGCATACAACAGGCACTACAAAAAAAAGCTGATTAGCGAGGGAATTTTTAGTCACTCGCTAATTCAGTCATTAGCGACAGAATTTTTGTGTCCCTCGCTAATTAGCGACGGAATTTTCAGTCCATCGCTAATTCTCTCGTTAATTTCTGACAGTTTCCAGATCATAGGGCTCAGTGCAGGTGATTAGCGGCGGAATTTTCAGTCCCTCGCTAATTTCTGAAAGTTTTCAGATCATAGGGCTCCGTGCAGGTGATTAGCGACGGAATTTTCAGTCCCTCGCTAATTTTTTGACTTTTCAGCTTATTTATCCTCTCACACACGTACTCTTCTCTCCTACTCTCCTCACACTCTCCACTCTTCTCTCTTCTTCTCTCCCACCTTCCCATAACTTCCACCACCACCATCACCTCCTCTCATCCTCACCCTCTCTCTCTGTCTCTCATTCTCTCTTTCTCCCTTACTCTTCTCCTTCTCTCACCACCCTAATACCCTTCACCACCACCACCACCACCACCACCACCACCACCACCACCACCATCACCTCCTCTCATCCTCACCCTCTCTCTCATTCTCTCATTCTCCCTTACTTTTCTCCTTCTCTCACCACCCTAATACCCTTCACTACCACCACCACCACACCACCACCACCACCATAAACTCCTCTCCTCTCTCCACCTACGAATTCCTCTTCTCCACCTACAAATTTCTTTCCTCTTTCTCTCTTCTTCACTCCACCTTTCACCACCACCACCACACAACCACCGTCACCACCACCACCACCACCACCACCACCACCACCGGAGCTCCTCTTCCTCTCCTCCCCCTCTCTCTCTCTTACGATTTCCCCTTTCCCTCTTCTTCTCTCCACCTTTTTCCACCACCACACCACCACCACCACCCACGACACCACCACCACCACCCTCTTCTCCTCTTCACCTTCTTCCTCTCCACCACCACCACCACCACAACCACCACAACCACAAATAATAAATATATAAAAAAACATTAATAATATAATAGTTTTTTGACAGCATTAATAATAAATATATATAAACAAAACAAGCCATTCAGCACTGGACACGTGTCACTCAGTATTTGAAAAAGTGCACAATTTTTGAGGAAGTCAATAGCAAGGGAATTAGCGAGGGAAATTCCCTCGCTAATTAGCGAGGGATTCAAATTCCCTCGCTAATCCCATTAGCGAGGGAACCAGTCTGTCGCTAATTCCCTCGCAAATGACCATTAGCGACGGATTTAGGTCATTTTGCGAGGGAAATTTCCCTCGCTAATGACCAGTTTTTTTTGTAGTGAGGTGGTTTGTATACTTTTCGTAGGAATGTGCAACTTACTGGTCATGTCCGAAAAAAATTAGATAGAGTGGTTGCAGATATTGATTGGCATTTAGCCTTCCCCACTGCTAGAGTTGAAGTCCTCTCTCGGCATGGTTCAGACCATAACCCGCTTCTTGTTAAATGCAGTAACGCTCAGGGGCATATTCACAATTTTTTCCATTTTCAAGCAGCATGGATGTCTCATCCTGATTATGACTCTTTGGTTGCTAATACTTGGCATAAGGTTGGAGGAGATGCAATTTTTAAGCTTGGAAAAATTAGGGAGCAATCTATCATCTTCAATAAGGATGTGTTTGGTAATATTTTCAAGAGGAAGCGGCATTTGGAGGCTCGTATTAAGGGTGTTCATCTTGAGCTTGACCATTCCCCTTCCAATGATTTAATTCGCTTAGAGAAGGATCTTCAGCATCAATATTCCAATGTCCTTAGAGAAAAGGAGCTTTTGTGGTTTCAAAAATCCAGAGAAAATTGGGTGAAGTTTGGAAATAAGAATACCAAATTTTACCATGCCCAAACGGTAATTAGGAGATGACACAACAAAGTTACTTGCTTGGATATTGATGGTATCATTTGCAATGATGAAGAGGTTTTGGGGAGAGAAGATCATCGCTTCTTCAAGCAACTTTTTCAAAAGACTTCCCATTGTGACCCTCATAGTCTTAACATGGATTGCATATCCAAAATCCCCCAGGAGTTACATGATCTTTTATTAACATCGGTTTCTATGAAGGAAGTGAAAGATGCTTTATTCTCCATGGACCCCTTTAAGGCTCCAGGTCCTGATGGTTTTCAACCTATTTTCTTTCGTAGCTATTGGCAGGTTATTTATAAAGATGTTTGTCAGCTTATTGCTAAGGCTTTTCATTCTGGAATTATTGATGACTATCTTACAGAAACTATTATTGTTCCCAATCCTAAGGTGGATGATCCAAAATCTTTTAGAGACTTTAGACCTATAAGTCTTTATGACGTCCTACTGAAGCTCATCTCTTAGATCATCGTCAGAAGAATGAGACCATTCTTGGATGATTTTATTGGCCCGTTATAAGGTAGTTTTTTTCCTAACAAAAGCACTACTGATAATGCTATGATAGCCCAAGAGCTGGTTCACTTTATGCACAAAAAGAAAGGTAAGAATGACTTTCTTATGTTTAAAATTGATTTTGAGTAGGCATATGATAGTGTGGATTGGAATTTTCTCAGACTTACTCTCTCTGATTTTGACTTTCCTCCTCCCATTATCCGGTTGAATATGAGTGGGGTTACCTCATCTAGCTTAACAGTTAAATGGAATAACAAGAGGCTTGAGAATTTCTCTCCCACAAGGGGCATTCGTCAAGGGGATCCTCTCTCCCCTTATCTTTTTCTTCTTTGTATGGAGAAACTCGCCCTTCTAATTCAATCTAAATTGGAGAACCATTTGTGGAAGCCTATCAAGATTTGTGAGCATGGCCCAGCCATCTCCCATCTTTTCTTTGCAGATGATTGTCTTCTTTTCACCAGCGCTAAGTCCTCTCAGGTTCAACTTGTCAAATAGGTGCTTCACTCCTTTTGTTTAGCTTCAGGAATAAAGATTAATGTCCACAAGTCTAGATTTCTCCCTTCAAAGAATCTTACTAGAACAAAGGTTCTAAAGTTTGAAAGGATGCTGGAGTTTCAACATAACTACAACATTGGGCGGTACTTGGGTTTTCCTATGCTGTCAGGTAGAGTTACCAACTCTTGTTTTTCTTTTATTGATGATAAAGTTCACAGCAGTTTAGTAGGTTGGAAGGGCAGGTTGCTTAGCAGAGCTAGGAGAGTAACTTTAGCTAAGTCTGTCCTTAGCTCTACGCCAGTATACACTATGCATAATCTCTGGATTCTTGAAGGCATTTGCAATAGTTTGGATTCAGCTATAAAGATGTTTGTTTGGGGAGGTAAGACTTGTCACTGGGTCAAATGGGGGACAACTAGAACTTCTATGAATAGAGGAGGTATTGGTTTGCGAAGGACAAAATTGGCTAATATAGCTATGCTTGGCAAACATGTGTGGGATTTGATTCATAATCCTAACAAACTATGGGTTAAGTTACTGACTGCTCGTCATACTCCTAATTTTAATATGTTCCTTGAATCCAATAGCATAGGTGCCTCCTATACTTGGCAATCCCTACTAAAAGTTACTGATGTTTTGCAACCCGGCTATATTTTCAGAATTGGGATTGGTGATATATCTCTTTGGTATGAGAAATGGTTGCATATGGGGTGATTATGTGACTCGGTTCCTTTGGTTGATATTCATGATACTCACCTCTCAGTTAAGGATACATATGTGGACTCTCGGTGGAATTTTGATCTTCTCTACTCTCAGATCCCTTTGGAAGTGCAATTAGAAATTCAGAGCTTATTTCTTAATCCTAATCTCACTGACATCCTGACTTGGGCTCCGTCTCCATCAGGGACTTACTCCCCCAAGGGTCCTTTTTTCTTGCATCAAACTGTGAATCATAGTGACAATTGGTCATGGACCCGGAAGTTGAAAATTCTGGAAAACTTGGAACATTTTGTGTGGCTTATCATGCACATGAGTCTTCCTACTAATGGTTTTCGGTACCATAGACATATTACTCTAGATGGGTCTTCTCATCTGTGTGGTGCTGATAGAGAGGATATTATTCACATGTTGCGGGATTGCTCTAGAGCTCAGAATGCTTGGAGGTTATTGTCTTCTAACACTAATGCTGGTGAGGTTAACGATGATGCTCGACTTTGGGTTAAACATCATGCTATTAGTGACCAAGGTATTATCTTTATCTATTGTTGTTGGTTCCTCTGGATGGCTCGAAATGATGGAGTTTTTAATGATGGAAAATGGGCAACTTGGAAGATTCTTAATCGAGCTAAACAATTTTCAAATGATGTTGTTAAATTTTTGTCTGCTGTGTTGTCTACTCGTCCTCCTAGATTGGTTCGTTGGTTTCCTCCCACTAGCAGTTGTATTAAACTTAACACTGATGGAAGCTCCATTGGTAACCCAGACCGTAGTGGCTATGGGGGATTATTTCGGGATCATACAGGTGGTTGGCTTTTTGGTTTTTCAGGAAGTTGTGGCATTGCTACTAACTTGAATGCAGGGCTCCATGCAATTGCCAAAGGATTGAACTTAGCTTGGTCCAATGGTTATAGGTCTATTATTTGCGAATCAGACTCCGAATCTGCCCTATCGTTGATTGCTCGTGAGCTTGAAGATGCCCATCTCTATGCTTCCATTATTTCCTACATAAAATCATTTTCTCTTAAGGCTTGGGATTTGACTTATGTTCACACGCTTCGTGAGGGCAACTCGTGTGCTGATTGTTTAGCAACGTTTGGAGCTAATATGAACCATGGAGATCATGTGTGGTCTCTCCGTCCTACCGTTGTTTCGCCTCTCCTTATAGCCAATGCTATGGGGATAGAGCATGTTAGACTTTAGTTTGTTTTTGTTCCGTGTTTCTTTTATTGCTTTCATTTAGATCAATTTTTTTTAGGGTTATATATGTTTTTAGTCCCTACAAAATCGGCTCCTTCTAAGTTTAGTCCTTACATTAACGAAATAGGCGTTTTGGTCCTCATCTTATTTTGCCATTTTCAATTTTAGTCCCTCGTGACTTTTAATAGCGCTTCAACACTTTTAATAGCGTTTTTTTGACCTTTTATAAGCGCTATTAAAAGTTTTGAAGCGCTATTAAAAGTCATGAGGGACTAAAATTGAAAACAGAAAAATAAGATGAGGACCAAAACGCCTATTTCGTTAATGTAGGGACTAAACTTAAAAGGAGCCGATTTTGTAGGGACTAAAAACATATTTTACCCATTTTTTTACAATGGAAATAAAAATATTTTCTCTAGTCTAAGATAGGGTAGGGCATAGCTGTAATATCTAATGAACTTGATGCGTCATGATCATAATGTGCATTGGCACATAAAAGCTTATCATTATGTGCTCTGGCACAAAAGGGCATATGGATGATGTGCATGGGCATCCCGCACCGGACACGCACCTATATATATATATATATATATATTGCGTGTCAGGTGAGAACTATTGTTTATTGTGAGAAATGAGAACTGTTAATTATAACTGTTAAAATTAACGGTTAAGGTTACGTCATTAATTACATGATCTCATGTAATCTTAACCATTAATTATAATCTAATGATTATAATTAACTGTTCTCATTTTTCACAATAAACAAGAGTTCTCACCCGATACACTCCCTGTGTGTGTACTATCATTACAATTTTAAGTATATTCAACTTTAAAAAATTAATCCAAATTACTAATATTTGAATGTTTTTAATTCACTAATTACTATCATGTGGTGTATTTTAATAATTAGATTTGGGAAAAAATTGTTCGCCTTTTCAATTGAATTATGATGCTTTTTATGTTATTTATTATTTTTGTTGTTGTTAAATTGCAGGTAGGGGCACTTGGGTAAGATATGAGAACGAGTACTAAAGCGCCTGTTCATGCATGTGCGAGCTCGAGTACGACCACAATAGTGCTCTGGTCAGAATGTGATCCATTGTCATTCCCTAGAAAGCCATAACTGACTGGGATATGTAGTAATTGGGAAACATCGTGGAGAGTGAGCGACATCTCCCTGCCCGACATAGAAGGGGATGACTAGAATGTGTCAATTGCGTTCAAATATCAAATGAAAACAATATAATCAAAACTCATTGTTCTTACCACGCCATTCCACAACCCTTTGGCAATGTGGTCGCCATATGTGAAGAGAACTAATGTGTTCTTCGGGTCGCTAGGAAACAATTGGGATCAACAACACTGCCAGGAACTAGCTCTTGAAGGGAAGCCTCATGACCACAAGGAACCTCATCAACAACCTGATCTAGAACATCAATCACAAGCTCCTAACCCTGACGCGACTCATCCTATACTTTGCGTGCCGACGCAATAGGCTTTCAACAACTCTTGTTGCTCTAAACGTTTGTGCGTACCATACCAGTTGAAATGAAGTAGTCAAAATCATGAAATAACACAAAGAAATTTACACTGTAAATACTGTGTTGAATGTACTGAATTAACACTCTTGTCAACTTGTTGACGAGCCCAATCATCAACAAATTGACGAGCTTATTCGTCAACAAGTTGATGTGAGTGTATTATGACACTACATATTGTAACACTCTCGTCAACTTGTTGATGAAAAATTCTTTCTTTTAACACTTGTTAACTTGTCACTGAAATGTCTTATCAACAAGATGATGAGAGCATTAATTGTAATATGCAATGTTGATATCGATATGTTCGTCAACAAGTTGTTTAGAATCAAGATCTTAGTCACAATACTAGTGGAGGTACGTATTATCATCGGCAATGGGGATGCTAAAGAAAAAGATTCTGCTACTCAAGATGATGCATACTTGGTTGTTCTGAATCTAGATCTTTCTTCTTACAATTGCCAACTACTATTGGTGTCATAGTCGCAATGCTAGTGGAGGTATTATCACCGATAGTGAGGGTGTTAAAGAGAAAGGTTTTGAACCTATTGTTATTCCTTATTCTCCCCTCGAAGGGACCATTCAAATCATCGATGATTCTAAGGATCCCGAAGCTATTTTGGCTGATATAAGCTTTGGAATGCTGAGGTGGTCAACCATGCAAGCCCTATTGAGGAAGATGACATTTACCCTAAGGTATCCAAATATTTTCATATAGATTGTGGTAATAAACCAGAGAAACTCTTTCCATAATTTTGTCATGATCACAAAAGAAAAAATGAGTAACTGAGCACTCAAGGTACATATTACCCATTCCAAAAGAAGGTCATCACAAATTTGATTACGTTTGGTGTGGGTTAGTTTATCAGACCTCATTGTAAGAGTTCCTATTCGAAAGAAATTTCTTCCTGGGATATTTATTCATTTCTTTGGTTTGGTCTATGCCCCCAAGTGTGGTTGTATTCTTTATTCACTTTTTCTTTTTAATAATAATATGGATTGCGGAAGAAATGCTAAGCAACCCATTTTGCCAAAAATGAAAAAGTCAACTTGTTGACGAAGTGTTTTGTCAACAAGTTGATGAGAGTTACAACGAAGGTTCCTCTCCATTACTCTTGTCAACAAGTTGACCAACAAAACCAAATTTCAATAAAAGTAGGAATGCCTCTAGTGTACCTAAATCTGAATTTGGGTGTATTATTCGGGATGTAAGGAACTTTTCTCACCCTTTTGTAATAACTTTTATGTTGAATTAGTTAGGATGAATGTTAATAAAGTAGCTCATACATTTGTTGGGGTGACCTGTTATTATGATGTTCTTTCATGTATATATTTGTTTTAAATGAAATGCATTTGTTATTTGTTTTTTTAAGAAAAAAGAATTAACCGCAAAGAGGATCTCGACCATTGGAAAAAAATTAGACTGTTAAGAAATTAAGGTCCTATTTTAGTGGTGAGACATTCCATTTTCATTTGCTCATTTGACTTTGTGTGTGACAGGTTCACATCCTCTCCAGGTACTGGAGGGTCCAGTAGGAGAGAGAAAGAGACACTGAATAAAATATTATTATTTTATTTAGTGTCTCTTTCTCTCTCCTACCGAAACTACCCAGTAACTAGAGAGAATCTCATTCTGTGTGCGACTGTTAATTATAATATTGATCGTAGGAAATTCAAATGCTACCTAGCTAGCTTCCTAACTGTAACATATTAGACTCTGTTTGGTAAAAAGTAGCGGATAGCGGATGAGCTAGCGGATAAACTAGCTGATAGCAAATGATGTGTTTGGTAAACTAACGGTTAAAAAATAGCCGATAAATGTAAAATGGCATAAAAGAATATTTAATTAATGATTAAATTATTTAATGATGACAAAATGTTTAATGAGGAAGGAGAGGTAATTTAAGAACTATAAAAAGGGTAAAAATGTCAAAAAAAGCGAGACGCTATCCGCTATCCGCTAGCGTTTAAAAAAAATGCTACTTGAGCGTCTGAGAAAACGCTAAACACTACCTGAAAAATGCTAAACGCTAGTGCTTACCAAACATGCGTACTCTTCACCTGCTAGTTTCATCTGCTATCCGCTAGCAAATGAGACACGCCAAAGAGTCTTAACATGCATGGATATATTGTTTTTACTATTATACTTTCTTTTCCATCGATATGACACCTAAATATATTTAGAAAAATATCTTTAAAAAAAATATATTTAGAAAACTATAATCCCGTTACTTTTATCAAATTATCTTCTTATTATCTATTTATTTTCTGTGTTTACCCAAACCAACTAGATAATAGATATAAACAAATAGAGCTGTCAAAGTCAGCTTTGGTTTTTGGTGAACCTGTCAAAGTCAGCTTTCAATGCATTTTTTCATACAAAAATAGTCATGATCAAAAATCTTAATCCATATTTAAATTTAGCCAACTCAAGTTAATCCAAATTAGGCTCATTATCACAACTGCGCAGGAACACATTAGCAAAGATATAAAGACAAAAAAAACAAATTTTTTTTCATTTCCCTGCAACGTTTTTCTGCATCTGAAGCAATCTGACCCACTTTGGTCCAGAGAAAAAAAATCAATTTTTTCCTTCACTTTCTGGTTTATTTTCTCAAGAAATTAACTGGGTAATTGCTAGAATTTTGTGGGGTCCTATTAATTTATAGCTTGGGAGTTTTTTGTGTATACACAAGATATGGGTGCTTGTTGCAGCTGTCAAGTTTCAATTGTAGGAAAGGTGCATGATGTAGAATCTGAAGGTAGCCAAATGGATAATAGTGATATTACATGTGAACATGATGGGGACCAAATTATGTTGAAAGGTTCTTCTAAGTTTGTATCAATGTACAATCAAAAGGGTACAAAAGAAATTAATCAAGATGCTTTGACAGTTTGGGAGGTAACAATCCTCATGTTTTTGTTTGCAGATTTTATGTCGTTTATGCTGTTTTTTGTTTCATTCCATTATTAGTTGTTTTTTTCTCAAAACCATGATCCTATTATGAGGAAATTCCACTAACTTCTCTCTTGTCTTTTTATAGTTAAACGACATACACATCAGTTCAATTTTAAAATAAACAATTAATTACCACCATTTTTTGTGGGAAAAGTTGCACTCACCTCTCCTAAATTTTGTTTGAATAACATATACCGTCCTTCTATTCTAACAGAGGAGATATGAATGCAATTTCTCCATTTATTTATTAATTTTTTATTTTTTATTGTTACCTTTACATTAATTATATTCTTTTTTATGTGAATCCATGTTCATGCAATTATGAGTTGGTTGTACCCCACTTGTCCTCTATATTTATTTCTCTTTGGTCATTCAATTATCTTGATTGTCCATGTTATCTAGTAGTTTCCTTTTCTTTCATAATTGAACAAATAAAAAAAGAGGAAAGAAAAAATGATGATTCATTGCCAGGCATGATGATGAATATGGACTATGGAGGCTGCATGAATTATGTGTTTCTCTTCATACTATTGCATAATCCTATAATTTGTCATTCATAATAATGGCATGAATTAATATGTTCAGTATGATGCATTATTAGGGTTTTGCTGGAGACAAAGACATGACATTTTGTGGTGTATTTGATGGTCATGGTCCTCAAGGACACAAGTTTTCACAATCTATACGTGACAATCTACCTTCCAAACTCTCTTCAGCTATTAAAATGTCACAACAAAAGGCCTGCAAAGCTAATGCTGAAGACATTGGTAGTTATGGTGATGTCTATAGTGAGAATAACCAACACTCAACCTTTGCTTCATGGGAAGGAAACTTTGTAAGGTCCTTTAATGAGATGGATCAAGATCTTGCTAAGAACATTGACACTGATGGCTTTTGTGGTGGTAGCACAGCTGTAACTCTAATCAAACAGGTATAGTTAACTCGACTTTCACCATTGCATTTAGATTCGTAAATTTTGGCCCAGCCTGATAACCCACAGTTTTGGGCTGGCCTAGACTAGCTAAATAGTGGCTCAAAAAATCGGGCAATTTTGGCCTAGCTTGATTCATCTGCGAACCAAGTTAGGCCTATTTTTTATGTTTTTGGATATTGGATATTTTTTTTTGTAGCTTTTGTTAAGGAGTTAGGTTGAGTCGAGCTAGCTTAATGACTCAGTGTTTTGGTCTAGGCTGGGTGACAAAATGCAGTTCAATAGATATATGGGCTGGTCCGACCTAGCCCGTTTTTGCATTTTGGCCCGATGCTGCCTGTTCTGGGCCGCCCAATTTAACTTCTTTGATTTCGTTACGCCCTTCTCGATGCCATATAATTGTAACTTCCTCCTTTTACTCCCCATAAAATTTCAGGGTGACCAACTAATAGTTGGAAATTTGGGGGATTCGCGCGCAGTTCTTTGCACAAGAGCTGATGACAATCATCTTATTTCTATTCCACTAACTGTTGACTTGAATCCAGATATTCCAAGTAGGTCTTATTATCGAATATTAATCTCAATTCTCAGAGCTTACAAGCCTATCAAATTTATGTCTAACTAACCAAATAACTAACTAACTAATTTTTTCTCTTTATCGTAACTCAGGTGAAGCTTTGAGAGTTGTCAACTGTGGAGGGAGAGTTTTTGCCGCAGAAGCAGATCCAGGTGTAAATAGAATATGGATGCCTGAAGGTGACTGTCCAGGACTGGCAATGTCAAGAGCCTTTGGAGATTTTTGCCTAAAAGGTTATGGCCTCTCCTCAATTCCTGATGTATCTTATAGGCAACTTACCAAGCAAGATGAATTTGTGGTTTTGGCTACTGATGGGGTAAGTATTTTCAGTTTAGAATGTCCTTTTTGATTTTTGTATCTTGAGTGATAAGTTACAGAACAAACATCGTTGGCATTTAAATTACTGCATAGTTATCTCTTGGGAAGTCAGCCCCTTAAATAGATCTCAGTACCTCCAGTTATTAGACTTTGACTCTCGACCAAGGATACCCTAGGTTCACGAAGAGAAAAAACTACTGCATGTGGTCCACTTTATAAGAGACAGTGCAGTTTTAGGAACATTGAATAACTGATATATATGGTATATAATATGGATCGGATACATTGGTTATTTAATGAATTAAAAACAACATTGTATTTTATAAAGTAGAGCAGAGCTAGTATTAATTTTGACACTATGTATGGTTTATATGGTCAAGACTTACTTCTCTACACTCATACGAAAGTCTTCCCACTAAATGCATCAAACATATAGTCTCCAAGAAAGGATTTATTCATAGTAGTTTCAAAAATGAAATGATTTTCAAGCATGAATTACCTTATATATGCATGTAATTAAAAGTCCAAACATGTCTTTTTTATAGGTGTGGACTGTGCTAACAAACACCGAAGTAATAAACATAGTTGCTTCAGCACCAAAGAGGTCCTTAGCAGCAAAATTGCTAGTAAAGTGTGCAGTTCAAGCTTGGAGACACAAGTATCCTCTTTACCACATTGATGATTGTGCGGCTATATGCCTGTTTCTGAATGATGAGCCAGTTAATGTGAAAAGGAACAATAGACATCACTTGAAGAAGATGCGTTGCTATTGATGTATAAAAATAGGCACCCTAATTGTATATAACAAAAGTGTTGCAGAAAAAAGGGGAAAAGGGTAAGCTCTTGAAGGGTTATCATTATCAAGAGCAAATTTTGAAACTCTAAACTCAGCATTGCAAGCAAGCACCAAACACTTCATAGACGTATCCAGTGTCCAATATATGTGTTGGTGAAGGTCACCGACACATGTGGTTACAACTTACATTAAATCACTTTCATTTTCTCAAATTATTATCGGTTCTCATGTGTCGGTGTCATGTACGGTGTCCATGTATTTTTCAGTGCTTCATAGATTGCAAAGACTCCTCAAATCCTCGGAGGTGTAATTATTTCCTTTCATCAGTATATATACGAACACATATTAGGATTAGTTCTTCATCAACCTTTTTGTATCAATAAGAATTTCAAAGCCAGCTTAATTGTACCACCAACTTGTTATTTCCCTTTTTATAATCATGGTTTTTTTGTTAAAATTCGTAAGGCCTATTAATTAAAGTTACTTTTCTTGCCGATAATATTTGAGTGACTTCTCAGTGTATTAGAAGATGTTTTATATTTCCTCTCTTGCCACTTCCAAGTGGCCATTATTTGAGTGGACTTCAAAGTATATCTCGTCATTGACTTTTTCAAACTCTTAGAACCAACCAATTGTTGGATTCAGCAGCAATGTTCTTGCATTGTCAAGCAATGCAGAATGTGAATCACACACACCTCACACACACACACAATCACAATTTAGAGAGAGGGAGAAGAAGCAAGCACAGTGAAGGAGACAAACTGAAACTCGTATATTGATTAACTGAAAGATTAACAAACTAACAAACCTCTTATAATCTGTTTTTAACAACTAATTGCATACCTAACTAATATAGCACAATGACCCTTATACCCCTTACTAATATCACAATGACAGAATTATCCTTTTATCTAATACTCTCCTTTAATTCTGTACGAAAAAAAATGCAATTACAACTCAGAACAGTAAACTATAATATAATTACAGATACAGAAAAAGTGTTAAAAACTGTAAACACAGACACTTGCACAGTCACTTGCAGCACTAGCACAGCAGTGCTACAGCACTTGTTCACAGCAGTGCTACAGCACTTGTTCACAGCAGTGCTACAGCACTTGTTCACAGCACTCCTTGGACAATTTTCAGCAGCCACATGCCTCTTGCACTTCATCACTTCACTTCAATCACTCCAAGCTTGTTTCTCAGCTCCTTAAACTGTTGTGTCTTCAATGGCTTAGTGAAAATATCTGCTACTTGCACAGCAGTGGGGCAGTATTCAATCTTCAACTTGCTCTTGTTCACTTGTTCTCTAAGGTAGTGGAAGCGTGTCTCAATGTGTTTGCTCCTACCATGAGCAATGGGGTGTTTAGCAAGATTAATGGCAGATTTATTGTCTACCATCAGTGTAGTAATTCCTCTTTCTTTCACTTGCAACTCAGTGAGCACATTATCAATCCATTGTGCTTGACATGCTGCCATTGCAGCAGCAATGTACTCTGCCTCACAGGAGGACAGAGCCACTACTTGCTCCTTCTTGGAGCTCCACGAAATGGGTGCATTCCCAAACAGAAATGCATACCCAGCAGTGCTTCTCATATCATCCTTATCACCACACCAATCAGAATCACTATATCCCAGAATCACATACTCAGTTGCAGCTCTATCTTTTGAAAAAACAATACCAAAATCAAGTGTGCCTTTCACATATCTCATTATCCTTTTGGCAGCAAGGAAATGAGATAGTTTAGGGCTCTCCATGTATCTACTAATCAGGCCAAGGGCATAGGACAAGTCAGGTCTTGTGCAGCACAGATATTTCCAGTGATCCTACTGTCTGCCTATACAGTGTGGCATCCACTTCTTCCTCATTGCTGCTCTTCATCGGTTTCAAACCAGTAGCAACTGGTGTATCAGCAGGATTGCAGTCCTGCATTCTGAACCTCCTCAGAATATCTCTTGCATACTTGCCTTGATGCATGATCATTCCACTGCCAGTAGCTTTGAATTAAATCCCCAGGAAATAAGAAATAAAGCCTAAGCCTGTCATTTCAAATTCCCTACTCATCTCTCCTTTAAAATCAGCAATCTTGTTCTCATTGCTTCCTGTTATTAACATGTCATCAACATAGATGCACACAATTAAAATAGATTTGTCACTCTTGACATACACACCATGCTCACTTATGCACTTGATGAAGCCAAGTTTTAACAAAAAACTGTCAATCCGTTTGTTCCAAGCTAGTGGAGCTTGCTTCAATTCATACAATGCCTTGTTCAATTTATAAACTTTCCCTTCACTGCCCTTCAGTTCAAACCCAGGAGGTTGGCAAACATAAACCTCCTCTTCAAGAGGACCATTCAAAAAGGCTGACTTCACATCCATATGATGCATGGCCCATCCTTCCTGATTTGCTAGTGCAGTGATTATTCTCAATGTTTCCATCCTAGCAACAGGTGCATATACTTCAAAGAAATCCACACCAGCTTTTTGCAAGAATCCCTTAGCCACTAGCCTGGCTTTGTACTTGTTGATCTCACCATTTGGATTTACTTTCACTTTGTAAACCCACTGCACTGCTATTGGTTTCTTTTTATCAGGCATCTCCACCAGCTACCATGTATTATTCTGTTCAATGGCCCTTAGCTCCTCTTTCATTGCTTCAATCCACTTCACATCTTTCATAGCTTCATCTAAGCTTACTGGTTCAGATTCAGCAAATAGAGCTAGCTGCACTAGCTCACCTTCCTGCCCTATTGCTGAATCAGAAATCAATTCATAGTCTTGTAACCTGGCTGGTGCATTTTTGATCCTCTGTGATCTCCTGTTACCATTACTGCTTTCAGCTAAATCACCTGTCACTGCAGTTCCAGAGTTGGAACTACTTGCTACATCAGTTACAGGGGCTTCAACTATAACTCTTGCAGACTCCTGTGTTGTGTTTCTCTCCCAGTTCCACTCCTTTGCTTCATCTACAATTACATCTCTACTCACTTGAATTTCCATGGTTGCAGGATTGTACAATCTGTACCCTCCTATAGTGTGATAGCCTACTAGTATCATTGCTTCACCCTTGCTATCTAGTTTCCTTCTTAACTGATCAGGTACATGCTTGTAGCATACTGATCCAAAGATCCTGAAATGACTGACTGTTGGCTTGTGGCCTGACCAAGCTTCCTCTGGTGTAATCTTATCTAGTCTATTGGTTGGGCTTCTGTCAAGAACAAACACTGCAGTACACACTGCTTCAGCCCAAAGGGATTTTGGTAAATTCTTTCTCTTGAGCATACATCTTACCATATTCATCACTGTCCTGTTTCTCCTCTCAGCTGCTCCATTATGCTAAGGGGTGTACGGGGGAGTTACATCATGCATTATACCTTCCATTTCACAGAAGCTTTTGAATTCATAGCTGTTGTATTCACCACCACCACCATCAGTTACTAAGGTCTTGATCAGCAGCCCAGTTTGTCTTTCAATCATGTTCTTAAATTTCTTAAACACACCTAACACTTCACTCTTTCTCTTCAATATATACACCCACATTTTCTTAGTGAGGTCATCAAGAAATGATTCAAAATATTTCCCCTCACTTAAAGAATCACACTGCATTGGCCCACATACATCAGAGTAAATCACCTCAAGCTTTTCCCTAGCTCTAGTTTCAACATATTCCTTAAAACAGTTTGTGTTGCTTTGATTCAACACAATTTTCACACAGCTCACTTGGTATGCTAATTTGAGGCATTCCTCTAACCATATTGAAGTTATTTAAATTGTATAGATCTCTAAAATTTAGATGACCATACATGTGGTGCCACTTCCATTCATCTATGTCCACTGTTGCAGCAAAACAGTTCTGCTCCATTGCTTCAAGGCTTGCCTTGAATGTTCTATTCTTTGATAGAGGCACATCAAAAATCACCTTGCTCTGGTCTCTGACATCAAACAGCTTCAGTCTTTTGTCCAACACTGTCACTGAATATCCCTTCTCCACTAATTGCCCCAAACTCAGCAAGTTACAATTCATTCCAGGTACATACAGTACATCAGTTATGCAGGTGTGTGTACCATCTTGCATTCTGATCATCACCTTGCCAAAACCTTCTGATTTCATGGTTCTTCCATCTCCAAATCTGATCTTGCTCTTCTTAGACTCATCAAGACTCATAAACCACTCCCTATGACCAGTCATATGGGTGGTGCACCCTGTGTCCAAATACCACTCCTCAGTGGTGCATTTCTCATCAGTTGTGGTCACCATAAGCATCACCACTTCATCTTCATCATCATCACCTTGTGCAAGATTAGCCTCATCTCCTTGTGAATCCTTTTTTGCATAACATTCATCTGCAAAGTGCCCCAATTTATCACAATTATAACATTGGATATTTTGTTTGTCAAACTTCCTTCTACCTCCTCTGCCTCTGCCATTACCACTGCCTCTGTAACTGCCTCTGCCTCTGCCTCTCTGTGAGTGATCAGTCTTGCTTTCAGAGTTATTCTGACCTCTTCCACCACCACCAGCATAGGCACCTCTTCCTCTATTATTCCTACCATGTCCTCTGCCTCTAAAGCCACCTCTACCTCTACTGTTCTGACCAGACTGTGCCAGCAAAGCTTGTTCAGTAACATTCTTCTTACTTCTCTCTAACATCCTAATTTCTCTAGCCTCTAATGAACTCTGTAACTCCTCTAGACTCAAATCACTGACTTCTTTTGATTCTTCAATTGCACAAATTATGTAATCATATTTTTCAGTCAAAGAACGTGTAATCTTTTCACAAATCTTTCCATCAGTTAGAGTCTCACCTTGTGTAGCCATTTGATTAGTGACTACCTTTATGCGTGCAAAGAAATCTGCAATCTTCTCATTCTCTTCCATCATCATTGTATCAAATTGTCTCCTCAAGGCTTGAAGCTTTACTTTCTTGAGACGATCTCCACCAGCGTAGCATAGCTCAAGTTTATCCCAGGCCTCCTTCGCTGAATTCGCCTTCAAAATCAGGTTGAAGTTCGCATCATCTACACTCTGATGTAGAAGGAATATCGCTTTGGAATCCTTCTTCTTGCTTTCCCTATGTACGTTTCTCGCAGCTTCTGTTGCATGTCCAACTGGCTCCGCCACTGCGCCATTCCTCACAACCTCCATCACATCTTGAAATTCGAACAACGCTTTCATCTGAATGTGCCATCGCTCCCAATTTTTGCCATCAAGAACCAGCAATTGCGCTGGAATGTTTCCTCCATTCGTGCTTGCCCTCATTTTCACTCAATTCGTGTTCAATTCACTGAATCGATGAAGAACACTCACTCAGGCCCGTGTTTCCCAAATTGCGAACCAATTCCTCACCGATTCCACTCGTGTTTCCCTTTCCCAGGTTTGATCTTGCTCTAGATACTAATTGTTGGATTCAGCAGCAATGTTCTTGCATTGTCAAGCAATGCAGAATGTGAATCACACACACCTCACACACACACAATCACAATTCAGAGAGAGGGAGAAGAAGCAAGCACAGTGAAGGAGAGAAACTGAAACTCGTATATTGATTAACTGAAAGATTAACAAACTAACAGACCTCTTATAATATGTTTTTAACAACTAATTGCATACCTAACTAATATAGCACAATGACCCTTATACCCCTCACTAATATCACAATGACAGAATTATCCTTTTATCTAATACCAATTATCATCATATAGTGTTCTTTCTTTCAAAGATAGTGTCATGATCCCTAAGTTGGGAATAACCGTGCAACTAATTTTTAAGAAGGGAATAAAAAGATATAACCCACAATGTCCAAATCTGCAGCATAGTGAGTGGCAACTCAATGGTTAAGATAAGTCATAACAAAGTGACTTCTTGAAGGTTTCTATGATGGGACAACATAATAGTGCAATGTGGGGACTTTAGTATGCAAAGAAGACTAATGAAGATTTGATACATTAGTTACTGTTTAATCAAGAAAGATTACATAACATATGAATGATATGATAAAAAAAACATTGACAACCTTAAAAAGTCTTTAAACTCTAATAACAACTCAGAATATCAGTATGAACCTGTCACCAATGTAGACACTAGACAACTATTTTTTTTTTGTATTTAACGGGGGCTAAGCCCCAAAGTGAAAATAATAACTAACGAGAAACAAGTCTGGGAATAAAATTCCCTACAAAATCAGAAAGCAATAACGATCCTAAGGAATTAGGATACTGCTCATAAATAATCAAATTTTTCATTAGATGACGCCTAATATTAGCCAACTCATCTGCGCAACGATTGGCTTCCCTGAAAATGTGCACAAACCAAATCTCCCAATGGAGCTTGAGGAGCTTGCGAATTTCTCTAACAATACGCCACCTTAAAATACGACCAATCTCTGAACCAAGGATAAAATCACACACAACATTGGCATCAATCTGAACAATCACTTTGCCCTAGCCTCTAGAACAACAAAGCTGCAAGCCAATGAGAACTCTCAAAAGCTCAGCAACTAAAGGGTCACAATACCCAATCTGTTTAGAAAAGTCTGAAAGCCACAGTCCATCCGAATTTCTCATTAATCCACCATAGCCTCCGACCTTATCTGAAGCTTTCACAGCTCCGCCATATTAGATAAGGTCATTTTGGACATTTCTCATTCAGTCAAAGTCAATGAAAGTGTCAACAAAGACACACAACAAAGTCAACAATACAACAAGTCATCTCATTCTATTAGTGATAGTATACCCGTGTAAAAAGCCCCAAAATTATAGTTAGGGATTGTAACTGAGTTTGTTAGATCAGTTGAAAATCTTGTTATTCTGTTAGATCAATTCTTTGTTGTATATATAGTGTATTAAACTCTGAAATCATTCAATGAAGAATTTCAATTTGATCCCACTCTCAAATTTTCTCTCTATCATGGTATCAATCGCCGTCGATCTATAGATCACGCTTCCTTCTTCATTCAACTTTGTTCGTTGCTTTGTGGTTCGTCAATGGCGGAAGAACAAACGCCCAAACAACTGGTCACAACCAACAATATCTTCACGCACGGTGGTACTCTTGCCAATAACAATCATGGCTTCACCGCTGCTCCGAAATTATCCATCAAACTCGATGATAAAAACTTCCTTATGTGGAATCAACAGGTTGAGGGAATCATTACCTCCTATAAACTTCATCGATTTCTGGTAAATCCAGAAATTCTGGCGAAGTTCACCTCTGATGCCGATCGCACTGCTGACAGAGTCTCAGATGTGTATGAACAATGGCTCGTACAAGATCAATTACTGTTCACGTGACTCCTGTCAACTCTCTCTGAAAGTGTTCTTCCCCGAGTTTTGACTTGCAAGCACTCTCACGAGCTATGGGATAGAATCCACAAGCACTACTATGCACACCTGAAAGCTCGCGTGCGACAACTCCGATCTGAATTCAAGAACACGAAAAAGGCCAATCGGACGATCACTGAGTATATTCTTCGCATCCATGATCTTGCGGACTCACTCGTCTCGATCGGTGAGAATATCTCAGATCAAGACAAGATTGATGTTCTTCTAGATGGTCTACCTGAAGACTACAACGCTTTCGTTATGATGATCTACGACAAGTCCGATTCCCCTACTCTTTCTGATATTGAAGCCCTCTTACTCGTTCAAGAGGCTCAGTTAGACAAGCACCGTCAAGAAATGGAGGCCACACCGGTTAGTGCTAATCTTGCACACACCACACGCAATTTTCAAGCCAACTTGCGAGGACATGGACGCAACACTCGTGGCCGGGGTCGTGGCCCAGGCCGTGTCACTCCTACTCAACCCTCCACTGGAACCGACAATAGACCTACCTGCCAAATCTGCTCCAAATATGGTCATGCTGCTGCTGATTGCTGGTATAGGTTTGACGAGGCGTTTGAAGCACCAAGTACTCAAGAACAATCCTCTGCGAAGGCTAGTCCATCAACTGGAGTCAAAGATTCCAAAGAAAACGAAGGAACTCAACCAAAGGTGAATTATGCTGCCACTAGTGACAACTCAGCCTCTCTCAATGAAGAAGAGGACTGGTATGGCGATACAGGTGCGTCACATCACGTCTCACCTCACAATGAACATTTAGATTGTAGCATACCTTACACTGGTTCAACCAAAGTAGCCTTAGGCAATGGTTACGGCATACCGATTAAATCCATAGGATCATCAAAATTTGCATCACATTTCAACAAGCATGTCATCTTGCATTTGCAGAAAATCTTACATGTGCCTAAAATCAAAAAGAATCTACTATCTGTTTCTAGGTTTGCCAAAGATAATGATGTGTTTTTTGAATTTCACTCCACTTAGTGCCTTGTTAAATCTCAGGTCACTAAACAAGTCTTGCTCAAGGGCATCAAAGGACATGATGGCCTATATGTCTTTAAAATTCGCTCTTCCAGAGCTGCCATCAAAATTCATGCTAAACACCTGCATCAGGCATCTAAGTCTCATCACTCTACTGTTCCCTCAATAAACAATGTAGTTTCTGTTTCACAAAATTCTGGTACTGTAGCATCTAGTTCTATTTCAAGTGATTCTAGTAATGAAGTTAATAATTCTGTCTTTGATTTGTGGCATTCTCGGCTTGGCCACACTAATGTAGGCAATGTATAAGCTGTTCTCAAACTTTGTAACATCTCTGCATCTAATAAAATTTCTTCTTCTGTTTGTAAAGCTTGTTGTTTAGGCAAAGCACACATAATTCATGCACCTACTTCCACCACCACTTATAATAAACCTTTTGAAGTCATTCACACAGACTTATGGGGGCCCTCACCTTCCCCTTCTAAGTCTGGATTCAACTACTACATTACATTTGTGGACACATTCACAAAATACACTTGGATATACTTTCTGAAACACAAATATGATGCTATCACTGCTTTTACTCAATTCTTTGCCAAAATTAAGACTCAATTTGACACAATTATCAAATCTGTTCAGTCTGATTTTGGGGGAGAATTTCGTCCCTTTACACAGCACTTGGCAAACCTGGGTATAATACACATATTAACATGTCCATACACATCACATCAAAATGGCACAGTTGAACGCAAGCACAGACAAATTGTTGAAATGGGATTAGCCCTCTTAGCTCATGCATCCATTCCTACTGATTATTGGGATCATGCATTCACTACAGCTGTAATTTTGATTAATCTACTGCCCACTACTGCACATTCCACTAACTATTCACCCCACCAAGCACTTTATGGTAAACTACCTGATTATACTAAACTGAAATTGTTTGGATGTTCTGTGTACCCTCTTCTCCGACCCTACAATAAACACAAACTTCAAATGAGGAGTAAAGAATGTGTCAACTTAGGAATTTCACCAAGTCACAAGGGCTACAAGTGTCTTAGGGCTGATGGTAGGATCTACATTACTAAAGACCTCATATTTGATGAATCCAAACTGCCATATGCTACTCTATTTCCTCCAACAACTGCTACTACTACACCAAACACTACCTCCTCCTCTTATCACTTACCTATATCTACAATTCCCACCTCCACACAAACAGAACATCCCCAACCACAAAATACTGCTACAACTCAATCTAACCCAACACCAGCAGCTGAACAAGTCACCACAACTACTATAACTCAAAACACCACACCTCACATACCATCTACAGCAACACAAACTGCTACTATACCTACATCAGTAACCGAGACTACCCAGCAACCTACTACCACATCTATACCCTCTCTATCCACCCACCCCATGAGGACAAGAACCAAGACAGGGAAACTTAAACCCAAAGTTCTATTGACAGTGGCTGAGCCAACAACTGCCAAACAGGCTCTTCTTAATCCTCAATGGAAAGAAGCCATGCAACTAGCGTATAATGCCCTCACCAATAACAATACATGGACTCTTACTACCCTCCCACCTCATAGGAAAGCCATTGGTTGTAGGTGGATCTTTCGAGTTAAGGAAAACTAGGATGGCTCTATCAACAAATATAAAGCTAGGTTGGTTGCCAAAGGCTTCCATCAAATAGAAGGCAAGGACTTTGGTGAGACTCTCTCACCAGTAGTAAAACCAGCCACAATAAGAATCATCTTCACTCTAGCTTTGACTCACAAATGGACAATGCAACACATAGATGTGAATAATGCATTCATTAATGGATACCTTCAAGAAGACATATACATGAAGCAACCTCCTGGATTTGAATCACAGGATAAAACACGGGTCTGTAAGTTAAACAGAGCACTGTATGGGCTCAAACAGGCGCCACGGGCCTGGTATGACAGACTACACAAAGAGTTACTGAAATTTGGCTTCCAATCAAGCAAATGTGACCCCTCCTTGTTTGTGTATTCTCACAACGGTGTCACTCTCTATGCCTTAGTTTATGTAGATGATATAATACTGACTGGCTCCTCATCTAGACTCATTACTGATTTGATCTCCAAGCTCAATAGCATCTTTGCTCTCAAGGAATTGGGGCCACCAGACTACTTCCTGGCCATACAGGTCAAAAGAATGCCTAATGGAGCTATACTCCTCTGTCAATCTAAATACATACAAGATCTCATGCATCGTGCCAATATGCAACACTGCAATGGTATTTCAACTCCAATGCTCCCTAATCAGAAACTAAGCAGACATGGAGCTGATGTGCTCAAAGATGCCCATCAGTACAGATCAATTGTAGGAGCACTCCAATATGTGACACTAACAAGACCAGATATTTCTTTTAGTGTCAACAAACTCTGCCAGTTTCTGTCATGTCCACTGGAATCTCATTGGCAAGCAGTAAAAAGAGTCATCCGATACTTAAGTGGCACCATCAATCATGGATTACTCTTACAACCAGCTTCTGCAGACAACAAGTTTTCTCTAAGAGTTTACTCAGACAGTGACTGGGCCAGTGATCCTGATGATAGGAGATCTACCTCTGGCATTTGTGTATTTTTTGGACCAAATCTGGTTGCCTGGAATGCTAAAAAGCAGTCTCTTGTTGCAAGATCAAGTGCAGAGGCTGAATATCGAAGTATGGCTCAAGCAACTTCAGAACTAATGTGGATTCAGTCCCTCCTACGTGAACTGCAGGTGCCTTTCCTCACTCCAACTCTACTGTGTGATAATTTATCAGCAGTTCTTTTGGCACACAATCCAATTTTGCACTCAAGAACTAAGCATATCGAGTTGGATATTCATTTTGTAAGGGAAAAGATAGCAGCAAAAACCATTACTGTCAAACATGTGCCTGCCAGTCAACAAATTGCAGATGTTCTCACTAAGTCATTGAACACATCTGCATTTCTTCAGCTCAAAGACAAGCTCAGAATTGTTCCCACAACTGAACTTGCAGGGGGAATATTAGATAAGATCATTTTGGACATTTCTCAACCAGTCAAAGTCAATGAAAGTGTCAACAAAGACACACAACAAAGTCAACAATACAACAAGTCATCTCATTCTATTAGTGATAGTATACCCGTGTAAGAAGCCCCAAAATTATAGTTAGGGATTGTAACTGAGTTTGTTAGATCAATTGCAAATCTTGTTATTCTGTTAGATCAATTCTTTGTTGTATATATAGTGTATTAAACTCTGAAATCATTCAATGAAGAATTTCAATTTGATCTCACTCTCAAATTTTCTCTCTATCACGCCACAATTAAGGTAAATCCACTCAGACCCCGGAGTATCCCACTTAACTTCAACCTTCTTCACATCAGGATGCTGCAATGAATGGGACACAGCCATAGCAACCTGGTAATCCTACACACAAGCACTAACATCAGTCCAAGGCCTACAAGACCTAGTGAAAGTTATGTAATATTCTTTTTTATTTTTCCAGCCTGCAACTATTTTTTTTGTCAACATATTTCATTGAACACGATAAAGAGTCATTACAAACTAATGAGACATATGGTCGCTCATTCCTTGCAAATGTATAGCCATAGTAGTAGAGTCTTGTTCTCAATTATATATATGTTTCATTTTCAGATTGTATTATTTTTTTGGTGAGAATCATTTTCATATTGTATTGCAACTATAATTTTTAATGAAATGACATCGTCATTTATCTATCATAAAACAAATTAATGAGACAATTTGGGCAGAGACATCTCCCACCCATGATTTAGAATCCAAATTTTGGCAGGGACAAAATACCAATATTTAATATATCATCAATATGCTATTGAGGAAAAAAAATGTATGAACAAAAGGTAAAGGAAGAGCCAAGGAAGATAATTATAATTTAAGAAGAAGAGGTAAATACCTAAATGGTTTCACTTAATCAAAAAAGACGTCACCTTGATAACATTAGAGGAAAACTAGATGGCTTTTAAAGTGCTTTTAGACTAATAATTGACGGCAGTTTTTTTACCCCACCCCCCCCCCCCCCCTCATTAGACCACATACCCCCATTTTACCATAAATCCCCAAAATACCCCTATTTTTTTAAAATTAAAAAAATTACGCGAAATAATTAAATGTAACGAAACTCGCTAAACTAATAAACAATAATAATACAGTATCAATACAGTAAACATACAAAAAATAATACAATTAAATATGCAAAAGCTGTAAAGCAGCCAACAGACTATCATAGACATCCCCAGGAATGCCGTCGACTGCCAAAAGACTATCATAGACATCTTGGACATGCCTAGCTGCTCTCTCCATCCTGGACTCTAAGGGAAGTGGACCAACATCCTCTGGAGGCGAAGGCGAAGCTGGAGGTGAAGGCGGAGCCGGAGTCAGGCGGGGAATGGACACCTGCAAGTACCATGGTAGGTACTCATCATCACAAGCACCCTGGACAGGTGTCCGTCGACCGCTGTCCCTGAAAGCCCGCGCTGGGGACTGATAGAATATCAGCTGCTGTACTATGAACTCCGGAGATGGACGTGGGCCCGAAATAGGTGGATCAGGAATTTGCTAGACATATCCAAACTGCCAACGGACCCTGTCTGGCATATAAGGCACAACCACACCCCCCACAGCAGCCAACCTCTGAATAATGAAATGTTGTGAAACCGGAGGTACTGTCTGTGGTCGTCCCAGGGGCTCCATATGACCTGCTCCCTCTACAAGTCATTCAGCAGCTGCCGAAACTCTGAAAGCTTGATACTAGCTATCGCACTTCTTGTTCCCCCACCTGCTGCAACGTGGAAGTTCACTGGCACTGAAGTCTTTCCGCACCACGATGGTGGAGAATTACTCATATCCAGCACTAAAATAATAAAAAAAATAAATAAGTAATTATATAAATAAAAGTAATTAAAAAGAAATAAAAATAATTAATTAATTATTTACCTGCAGCAGAGAAGCGTATCCGCCAATCTGCGACGTCTCCCAGTAACAAGCATCATTCAGCTGCTCATAGCGAATAGCTAGAGCAGCTGGACCCCAAGCCCACTGGCCACACAGGTCAAAGTCAGAAATAAGAGTCACCCACTTGACAAGGACAGATGTGGGTCTCTTGTCGGCAAAAACGGTGCTGCCCAACAAGTGTAGCAGATAGCACCGTGCCGCCTGATCAAGATGGTCGCGCTCCATGTTCTGTGTCTATGCGGCCATCAAGAAAGAAAATCGGAATGCCGGTCCCCTGTTGAACTGACACTCTGCCCAGCAGGCTGTGTGGTCTATGCCCAACAGGTCACCTTCAGCCCGAATAGCATCAGCAGTGTCAAAATGTGGCTGATGCGCCAACGGTGTGCCGGTGAGCGTCAAGTGGAGCAACGCGGACACGTTGTCCAACGTCATTGTCATCTCCCCCAGGGCATGTGGAATGAGCTGGTCTCAGAATGCCACCTCTCCACAAAAGCTGATATGAGCTTGTGGTTGATGTTGCCGAGAGGTGTGATGTCCAGCTCAAACAGATGGGCCTGCTGCAACCAACCTGCTATATGTTGGTGGTGCTGCTGAGGTCTCATCTTCAGTATCTCCCCCCCCATGAGAAGCAAATTTAATCTTACCCCGGTCCTGTAAAAAATAAAAGTAATTAATAAATTATTAAAAGTAATTAATTGTTAAAAAATAAACAAAGTATCAAAAGTATTACATGTCCCGTCTGTAGTAGTCTGTGGATGCAGTGGACATGCAACTGGTGTAATAAAACCTGCTCAGCAGCCTCATCATCATGCTGAGCAACCTCAGCCTCAGCCTGGTCATCTACATGCATGGCGTCTGACTCAACAGGCTCGTGATAATAATGCTCCTGCTCCTGCTCTCGCTCTCGGACACGCCTCTGACGCTCAGACGCGTGTCCGACCTGTCTAGTCCTCAATCTGAACCTGCTCCTACTGCCAGAAGGACTCTGCTCATCTCCTCGTCCTGCTCCTGAATGCTCGCATCGCTCTATGTTTCCTGTTCTGGTTGCCACTGAAAAAACAAAAAAAATTAATTAAAACGAAATTTAAAAAAAAACATTCTGGAAATACCTTTTTTTGAGGTATTTCCGGAAGGTTAATTTCCAGGGAATTCCGGAAATACCTCAAAAAGAGGTATTTCCGGAAGCCATAATATATGTTTGTGTCTTAATAACAGGAATGTCGGCTTATCAAAAAAAATAACATGAATGTCTCCTAACAAATATTGTGTGTCTATTTATTTCACACACACAAATAAGTATATATATCTATTGTTATGAATATTATTGGATATTGGATGTCTATTTCTCTTCTCCCATCATATTCATCATTATCTTTGTGTAGTGGCCCTTATGGTTGACTACTCACTTGCCAATTCACACCCTATAAATAGGACTCACCCTCATATGTAAATGTGTACTTGTGAAGAGAAATACAAAGACTCACACATTCTCTCATTCTTTGTTTGCTATAGTTTTGATTATTTTATAACACGTTATCAGCACGAAGCTCTTACGGTCTAAGTTCTACCAACCTAAGGTACGTAATATTGGTTCTTGTTTGATTCCATGATACCACTTGTTGTGTTGTATGTGATCTGTAACTCTTTTTTTCTGTAGTAGGACTATTTCATGCGTTTTTGTTCTAGATCTGATTAAATTTTCTTTTTACTCTGTACACTACAAGAATAACTGCTTTTTCCTGCCATTTTTTCCGACGAACTCTTATTCGTCGCAATTTCCGACGGATTTCCGACGAAAAAGTCGTCACAAATGTTCAGGAAATAAGGCGCTTAATTTCCCGCTTACGTTTCCGACGAAAACGTGTTTCGTCACAAATTTGCGACGGCTATGTCCGTCGGAAAACGCTAAAATGTCGTCGCAAACTAACAGATCCCAAATTAAAGGGAACTTTTCCCTCGAAACCTCTCATTTCACGCCTCCACTCTGAAAGTTCACTTTTCTCTCACTCTGAAACCTTTCTTTTTCTTTCAAAAACCATCCTTCATTCTTTCTCTCATCTCTCAAACCATCAAAACCATCTTCTTTCTCATCATCTTCCTTCTCCATAATCTCTCTTCTTCTCCACACGGATTTCCGACGAAAATGTGTTAGAGTTTGCGACGACTTTGCCACGGATATTTGCGACGGATTTCCGACGACTTTGCGACGGAGACATTTGCGACGACAAAATCCGTCGGAAACGATTTGCGACGAGCGATTTTGCGACAAAAATTTGTCCGTCGGAAAGTCCGTCTGAAAACGTTAATTTGCGACGAAAATTAGTGCGTTTCCGACGGATTTTGTCGTCAGAAATCGTCGATTTTCTTGTAGTGGTAATGTTCTGATTGAATAGAAATTGATAATTTGTGTTGTGGTTTAGATCTTGGATATACATTGACTTGAATTGGCTAATCGTATAACTTTAGATATTGGTTGCTTAGTGGAATTTCTGCACTCTGTTTGAAACTTTGAATTGGTTGTTACTACTCCATTTACTTAATATGTATTTTTCAGGTGTGTAGATATCTCAGTGAATTGATGAAGGATTATTATTATTATTATTATTATTATTATTATTATTATTATTATTATTATTATTATTATTATTATTATTATTATTATTATTAAAAAATTTGATGCTAACTTACAATTTATGTTTGTATTATGTATGAAACTCTGATTAGATATTGTAATACATTCATTCACGAACCTGTTGCTCTAAATTTAATGGTGTATGCTGATGAAATTGGAATCTATACTTTGATTAGTTGTATATTTCTATCTGCAATATTCATTTCAACCCGTGGTCTTATATATTGGCATTGGTTAATGCTTCTGTTGTTTCAAGTTTTCAGTTCTAAATTTTGTTGGCAAGAGTATTATTAGGTGTAGGGCATAAAAGTTTATTAGGACATATAAAAGTACCTTATGCATTGCAGGTAACCTATATTGCAAGTCAGGTTTTGATGATGAAAAAGACAAAGAGAAAGTTGATGGCCAAAGTTAATGAAAGTGACAAAACATCAAAGTCACCGTCCAAGACAATCAAGCTCAAGAGTTGAAGTTTCAAGTTTAAAGGTAGTCCTTAGGGTTTGGGTGTGTCTTAGGAAAAAGTGTAAGCTCTTCCGAAGGTCAGCTCGTCTCTCAAAGTCTCACACACTCACACAAGTTTTCAAAATGCATGCATGCACACGTAAACACAAGAAGCATTTTTGAAAAGCATAAAATCGATTTTCTCTATTTTATTCTATATATCAAAATCGATTTTCAGGTCAATACAAAAGCTAAGAATCGATTCATACTAGTTTCACTAAGTATGCAAATCGATTCCTAAGTATTTCCAAAAAGAAAGAATCGATTCATACTATTTTACACTAAGCATAAAATCGATTCCTAAGTATTTCTAAAAAGGGAAGAATCGATTCATACTATTTTACACTAAGCATAAAATCGATTCCTAAGTATTTCTAAAAAGGAAGAAAAATTCATACTATTTTATACTAAGCATAAAATCGATTCTCATACATCTGAAAAGGAAGAATCGATTCATACTAATTTCCATTAAGTATAAAATCGATTCATTGCCTGCCTGTAAGCCAACAATCGATTGTCATCCATTTTCAAATAAAGCAAGAATCGATTCTCACCTTAAGGAAGTCACACATAAGAATCGATTCTCAGATCTAATACATTTAGGCACATAATCGATTCCCATACTTCCATAAATATTTCAACGTAAACTTCTTTCTTTATAGCCTATAAATAGAGGCTTCATAGTCTTCATTTCTACACAACCCAAGTTTACGATCTATCACATCTTTGAAAAACTCTTTACACTTTATTCTCTGCTCTTCTCGCACCGCTGGTCCGTTAGAGCTGATCTTTCGCAAAGAGTTAGTTGGGGTTGCATTCTTCAAGTTGTCTTATCTGCCTACATTAGAGGTATTTCAGTCTTTAAGTTTGTAATTGTTTATTGGTTGTATTTTGTACTAGGGAGTGGGGTATCTCTCTAGGGTAGCTGTTTGTACTAGGAAGTGGGGTATCTTTCTGGGGCAGCTGGTTGTAACAGGGGTGGGGTATCTCTTGTTATTGTTGTAATAGATTTGAGGGCTCTCCATAGGTGGGGTATCCTAGGAGGAGAGTGCCTGAATCTGTAAAGGTTTCCAAGACACCCGTAAGCCTTGTTGTGTTAGTGGAAAATCTCACAATGGTGTGAGGACTGGACGTAGGTCACTGGGAGGTGACCGAACCAGGATAAATCTCTGCGTGCTTTACTGCTTTACTGCTTTATTTCTAATTCCTTCGCTTCCATTTAACCTGCGCGATAATTAATCTAAGTCATTGAAAAAGGGGAAAAAGTTTTCAAAAGATCTGAAAAGTTTTTAAATCTCAATTCACCCCCCTCTTGAGACTGAAGCCACTTGACAACACAAAATCCATTAAAGATTGTAGACAAAGTGAGAATTGGCCAAAATGGAAAGATGCAATTGAAGCAGAATTAAACTCACTTTACAAGCGAAAAGTTTTTGGACCTGTAGTCTGAACACCTGAAGGTGTGAAATCGGTTGGATACAAATGGGTCTTTGTGCGAAAACGAAATGAGAATGGTGAAATTGCAAGATACAAAACTCGACTTGTTGCTCAAGGGTTTTCACAAAGACCTGGAATTGATTTTGATGAAACATATTCACCTGTTATAGATTCAAGTGCTTTTCTGTACTTAATTAGCCTTGTAGCACATGAAGGGCTTAATTTGCACCTGATGGATGTTGTCACTTCCTATTTATATGGTTCACTTGATAGTGACATTTACATGAAGCTCCCTGAAGGATTTAACTTGCCTGAGGCACATATCCCTGGATCTCGAGAGGACTACTCCATCAAATTGAATAAATCTCTCTACGGGCTAAAACAATCTGGACGCATGTGGTATAATCGCCTCAGTGAATATTTGCTAAAGGAGGGATATACAAATGACTCTATTTGTCCATGGATTTTGTATAAAAAATCTAGAAAAGAATCTGCTATAATTGCTGTATATGTTGATGACATAAAAATTATTGGAACTCCTGAAAGAGCTTCCAAAAGCTATACATTGCTTAAAGAAAAAATTTGAGATGAAGGATTTGGGAAAGACAAAGTTTTGTCTAGGATTACAAATTGAGCATTTGAAAAATGGAATTTTTGTGCATCAAGAGGCTTTTATAGCAAAAGCATTAAAACGTTTCTACATGGAAAAATCTCATCTGTTGTCTACTCCAATGGTTGTTAGATCACTAGATGTGGAGAAAGATCCTTTTAGACCTCGTGAAGGGGGTGAAGAACCACTTGGTCTTAAAGTACCATATCTCAGTGCAATTGGAGCATTGATGTTCCTTGCTAATTATACACGTCCTGATATATCATTTTCTGTCAATCTATTAGCAAGATATAGTTCTTTACCCACACGAAGACATTGGAACGGAGTCAAGCATATACTTCGTTACCTTAGAGGTACAATGCATATGGGGTTGTTTTATTCCAAAGTACCCAAATTAGAATTAATAGGTTATGCAGATGCAGGTATTTGTCAGATCCTCATAATGGCAGATCACAAACATGTTACTTGTTTACTTGTGGTGGTAGAGCAATTTCATGGAGATCCGTGAAATATACCATAACAGCAACATCATCAAATCATGCAAAACTTTTAGCACTACGTGAAGCAAGTCGGGAATGTGTTTCGTTAAGGCCTCTGACTCAACACATACAAGAGACTTGTGGTTTGTCTTCCGGAAGAATAGACGCAACAACAATCTATGAAGATAATACTGCATGCATTGCTCAGTTGAAAGATGGTTACATTAAAGGAGATCGAACAAAGCATATTTCTCCAAAATTCTTCTTCACTCATGATCTTCAGAAGAATAGTGATATAAACATTCAACAAATTCATTCATATGATAATCTTGCGGACCTTTTAACAAAATCGCTCCCAAGTAAATTTTTTGAACGATTGATACAAAAGATTGGTCTTCGCCGTCTCAAAAATGATTGTCTGGATGAGGGGGAGAAATAAATAAATTTTGTAAAAAGATATTGTACTCTTTTTCTTTCACTAGATTTTTGCCTACCGGGTTTTTTCTAGTAAGGTTTTAATGAGGTATATCCTCAATGGACATCCAAGGGGGAGTGTTATGAATATTATTGGATATTGGATGTCCATTTCTCTTCTCCCATCATATTCATCATTATCTTTGTGTAGTGGCCTTTATGGTTGACTACTCACTTGTCAATCCCAATCCTATAAATAAGGCTCACACTCATATGTAAATGTGTACTTGTGAAGAGAAATACAAAGACTCTCAAATTCTCTCATTCTCTCATTCTTTGTTTGCTATAGTTTTAATTATTCTATAACATATATATATATATATATATATATATATATATATATATATAATATATCTATTGACACCATATGTAACTTAACGACTTACACCAATTAATAACTTAATATTGACAATGAAATTTATCAATCTAACCTTTGAATAACCTAATATTATCATTGTGATCATGTATATCAAATTTTAAAAACTTTTTTTTTTGTTACAAAAACTGTGGAGGAGGAACTTCACAGCCCCGACAAAAGAGCGCGGCAATCAGTCATCTCACCTCCCCAAAGAAATATTTTTCGTGAGAATCGAACCCGAGAGCAAACCGAGTCGACCCTTACGGACCATAGTCCGCTCACCACTAGGCCAAATCCATTGGGTAAATTTTAAAAACTTTAGATACTCATAGGTGTGTTATCTAACAACACACGTTTACTTATATTTTGAATAACATATTAACCATCGAAATAAAATAGTGCAATGAAGTGTAAAGTAATTTTTGATTTCTATAAAATTCGTTATATATGATCACAATGATAATATCAGGTTATTCAACGGTCAGATTGATAAATTTGATTGTCAATGTCAAGTTATTAATTAGTATAAGTCGTTATATATATATATATATATATATATATATATATATATATATATATATATATATATATATATATATATATACATACATATATCTTAGACGTTTTATATCTGGATTTTGAACAATTTCACATATCCGGTTATTTGGGCCAGGTTACTCTTATCAGGTTGGGCTGGCATTGTATTGTGCGTTTGGGCTTTCTTCTAAGTGTATGATTTGGGCCTTGCCCTTTGATTAATGAAGGGTTTTTTTTTATGTACCCCCATCATCTCTCTATTTACCCCCACATAAAAGTGAAACCCGAAAATACCCCTGCCCAATTTTTAATTCGCTCGGATTTACCTCCATTTGAGGTAAATCCGCTTTGTTATTTTTAAAGTCGGATTTACCTCATATGGGGGTGCCCAATAGGTAAATCCGATTTCAAAAATAACAAAGCGGATTTACCTTAGCTGGAGGTAAATCCGCTTTGTTATTTTGGAAATCGGATTTACCTAGTGGGTACATAAATCCGATTTTCCTAAAAAAAGAGAAAATCGGATTTATCCCACCTAAGGTAAATCCGATTTCCCTAAAAAAAGAAAATCGGATTTATCCCACCTAAGGTAAATCCGATTTTGTTATTAAAAAAATTGTTTTTATTTAATTTTTTAAAAAAGGTTATAAAATACTACTAAAAATCCGTTAAACAGCCAAAACTAATCCAAAAATTATGAAAACACCACTAAAAATCTAATAAAACCAAAATAAAGTTATGCAAATTTTTTCAGATTTTTTGGAGATTATAAAAAATTTAAAAAATTAATAAAAAATAGTAAACGATGGAATTTGGGATTTTGAGGTCCCCAGTCCTGAAAGAAGTCACTTCTTGAGGAGTATTGATCCTTGATATTTTTCGGATTTAAAGAATGTGGTTTCATTACAATTTGAGTAGGTTGCCCGAAAACTGATTTTTTAGCCTAAATTATTCTCCCGACGTACAATATCGTCACGTGTTAACGAACTACACACTAAACAGAACCAAAAGACGGTCGAAATTTGTTTTTAAAATTTTAACTGATTTATTTATTTATTAATTGGGTTAACAAAGCGGATTTACCCCCACATAAGGTAAATCCGCTTTGGTTATTTTTAAAAGCGGATTTACCTTATATGATGGGGTAGATCCGCTTTTAAAAATAACAAATCGGATTTACCCCCACTTAAGGTAAATCCGATTTGTTATTTTTAAAAGCGGATCTACCCATCTTAAATAAATCCGATTTAAATTTTTTAAAATTTTTAGTGGAAATCGGATTTACCTAAATCCGATTTAATTTTTTTAAAATTTTTAGTGGAAATCGGATTTACCTAAATCCGATTTCCAAAAAAAAAAAATGAAATCAGGATACGTTCGGGATTTTTAAATTTTGTTAAGGGCAATTGCGTCTTTTCGCAGGGTCGGTGGGGGTAGCTGGGAGATGATGGGGGTAAAAAAAAAATCCCATTAATGAATCATACCTTTCTGACAAAAAAAAAGTCGAAAGACCACAAACATTACGCAAGGTGTAATCAACGTACTACAATTCAAGATTCAGCAATATCGAAATTAAAACCTTAATGCACCAACAAGTGATAGAGTTTAAAGAATCAAACATTTAACAAAATGATGAACAAGTATATAATGATGATGCATATGAAAACTCTTGCGACTTCTTTCTTCAGAATTTTTAAAGTATATAATGCCAAAGAGACAACCTCTGTTTCTCTATGTATTAATTAACCCCCGGAATTTTTTTTTGCACTAAATACCTTATATAAATAGCCTAAATCTCTTGAAATTTTAATTTTGACCCCCCTGAAAATTTTAAATTGTACTAGTAGACCAAGTTTTACACTCATTTGACACCGGTCTTAAAAAATTTGACACCCCTGACCCTGGGGTCCGGCACCGATCACAATGCAATTGTCACCGACAAACACTAATATGGCATGCTATATAAACAAACTTATTTAAAAAAATTGTCAAAAATCATGCAGTTTTGACGCTGCGGAACTTGTGTAAAAATTATGATCTAAATCAAAAAGGGATTAAAACCATGCAGTTTTAGGGGTATTGCAAACCCTAATACCTCAAATCCCATATTTTAAAAAATTGTCAAAAAAAAAGGAAATAAAAACAATGTTCTAAAAATTAATTTTAGTAGCCTCAGACCGTCCTAGTTCAAATTTATCAACATACAAATGCAAGAACCTGCATTTCAGTCAACCAAATAATATCTGCATCACTGGCTACATTATTAAAAAAACAAAAAAAATATTAAACAAAAAAGAAGATATTACATATAGCATTAAGCTTGTGCTTCATAACTTGATCCTCTTGAATGAGGCTATACTTTGACAATGACCTAAAATTGAAGATGTGTAGGCTTCTTATATACTTATATACTGGTGCTTCAAGGGTTTCAAATGGGCTTGTCTATTGAGGCCCATGTGCTTGGATCGAAGCATTTTGTAAAAGAGAAATGGGAATTATTAAATCTACCCCCAATTTTACTAACATGCACCCCTTTGTTAGTTTCATATTTTTTTCTCAAATGTTGCTATTTTTAAATCAACTTTCGCATTTTATAAACTCACATAAAGGTAATTAAGCGTTTCATAAAAAAAATTTTGATGGTTCACGACCTCTGTAAACTAATTTAGGGGCGTAAGTTATTTTGTCGTTATATACGACTGTAGTCTAGTTAATATCCAAAAATATTATTTACAAAAGTCTGTAAGACACTTTTGTAAATAGATTTGTAATTGTACTCAATATATCGAAAATAAAATTTGCTAGCAAATCCTTGAATGTGTCAATGTCAACTTGTAAATGAATGAAAGTCAGTAAATAAATGATGAAATCGCACTTGCATTTTGAGCGATTGAGATTGCACTAATTCTATGGATGGTTGAGATTACGCCAACGCTTTGGAAGGTTGAGACCACATCCGACACTTGTAGAAATAGATGTGATCTTAAACACCCCAACTCTATTTATTCATCTTCCTTCACTCACTCACTTACCTTTAATATAACATTAATTACAAACTTGTTGTATATTACGGTGGTCAAATTATAACTACTAATGAAGATATCACATTCAAATGTGAGGTCACTACAACATTTAGGGTATGTTAGGAATGGGGGTTTAGGAAGGGAGGGGAGGATTAGATTTTTAATTCTAAATTGAGGAAGCTATAAAATGTTTCTAAACAAAAATGAAATGTGATTAATAATGTTATATTATTATGGCTAAATTGCACTTTTGATCCTTTATATTTGACCAAAGTTTCATTTTGGTCATTTATCTTTTTTTTCTTGTTTTGGTCCCTCGTCTTCTATTTCTGTTTCATTTTGGTCCTTTTTTTTATTTTTCCATCCATTGAAGTTAACGGACACCACGTTGACAGTTAACTGCTGACGTGTCGTCTTAAGTGTCATACTAAGGTGAATTATGATTAAATGATGTGGCATTTTCTTTTTTTAAATCAAAAACAAATTAACAAAAGCTAAATAAACAAATTAAAAAGAACTAAATTACTTCATCTTCATCTTCGAAACTGAAATCAAAAACTCAGAAAACAACCTTCTACCCATGAATACATGAACACAGATCCGAAAAAGAAACAAAAAACCAAGAAAACGCTTATGTAATAATACTCACAGATCGGGAAAAAGAAACGAAAAACCCAGAAAACAATCGAAAACGAAACAAAAATCACAGATCTAAAACGAAACGAAAATCACAGATCTACGAAGAAAACGAAATTGTAAAATGAAAACAAAGATGATGAAATGGAATTTGGATATTAGGGAATTAACCGAAAGATCCAAGTTACAGAGCAAGGAATCCTCAGTGAAGATGGAGGAATTTCGGTTGCAATGTAATGATGCGAGTGATAGTTTGTTATGCAGTGAGAGAAAGAGAGAATAAAATCAATTTGAATGTGATTGCATAATCAATGCAACTCACGCACTTCATTCATATAACTGTTTGCAAATTACATCAGGCTAGCCTGCAATACCACCACATAAGGTGTACCATACACTAGTTGATCATAAGGCAGAATTACAAGTGAAGATAAAACAGTAAAATGGCTAATAAAGCAGTAAAATAAAGCAGTAAAATAGTGATAGCAGAATTCCTGTAACAATACCCTCCCCTCAAAACAATCCTTGACCTCAAGGATGAAAAGAAGGAAATTTCTTGAGAGGATCGTAGTAGAACTCCCATGTAGCAGTTTCTGGTGGTTCTCCACTCCAATGAACCAGCACTTTAGTAGCAGCAACTCTTCCTCTCTTAACCATCTTCCTATCCAAGATAGCTATAGGTACTCTTGAGTCAGTTTTCTCACCAGGCAGATGTATGAATGAGACAGCAGATGGTTCGTTACAAAGCTTGAGTTGTGAAACGTGGAATACATCATGAATTCCTGTTGATGGTGGTAACTCCAACTTGTAAGCAACTTCACCAATTCGGTCAGCTATTTTAAATGGTCCATAAAACTTAGGAGTGAGCTTACTATAGGTTGTGTTTCTGATGGAGGATTGCCTATAGGGTTGCAATTTCAAGAAGACATAGGTTCCCACCTCAAACCTTCTATCAGTTCTCTGCTTATTAGCCTGCTGCTGCATTCGCTGCTGTGCTCTCAGTAGATGAAACTGTAACAGTTTGATGACTGCCTCTCTAGCAGACAGTGTTCTATCCACCTCTTGAATGGGAGATTCGCCAGGGAGGTAAGGGAAGTGAATTGGGGGAATTTGGCCATAGGCAACCTCATAAGGACTAGTGTGGATAGTGGAATGGTAGTGAGTGTTGTACCACCACTCAGCAAGTGAAATCCATTTGGACCAAGTAGAAGGCTTCTCAGAGCACATACATCTCAAGTATGTTTCTAGGCATCTATTAACAACCTCAGTTTGGCCATCACTCTGTGGATGATAAGCTGTGGATTTATGCAGCAGAACCCCTTGCAAGGAAAAGAGTTCATTCCATACAGCACTCATGAATATAGGATCTCTGTCCGAGATAACAATGCTATGCATGCCATGTAATTTGAATTTATTGTCCAAGAACAGCTTGGCTACATCAAGGGCAGTGTAGGGATGCGATAAAGTTAAGAAGTGAGCGTACTTACTTAACCTATCCACAACTACCAAAATCACTTGCTTGCCCTTAGAAGAAGGTAAACCTTCAATAAAATCCAAGCTTATCTCATCCCAAATCCTGTGTGGAATGGGAAGTGGTTGAAGGAAGCCTGGTGATTTCACTAACTCTGGCTTGTTTCTTTGACATACATCACAAGCTCTCACATAATTTTGGATCTCTCTATTCATCCCCTTCCAGTAAAATAAAGACTTGATCCTAGAAGCAGTGATATCTCTACCAGAATGACCCCCAATGAATGAAGCATGCAACCAATTAAATATAGTAGCCTTGAGTTCAGGGACATTACCAATAACAAGTTTGCCCTTCCTTCTCAGCTCATCTTTGAACCAAGTAAACTTTGGATGGGAGGTGGGAGAATAATGTAACTCAGAAACAAGTTTCTGTGGCACAGGATCAGTACTCCAAGAGTGTTTAATTTGGTTCAGTAGCCCTGAATCAGCATTGTCAAGCATCATGGAAAGCAACTCTGCACTGTGTTGCCGAGAGAGAGCATCAGCAGCAACATTTGTAGCCCCTGTTCTGTACTGCAGCTCAAAATCAAAGCCCATCAGTTTAGACATCCACACCTGTTGGAAATGGGTGTTTAACTTCTGCTCAAGCAAGTATTTGAGACTTTTATGATCAGTCTTGATAATAAAGGGTTTATGAGATAAATAAGCATCCCATTTTTACACTGCATACACCACAGCTAACATCTCTCTTTCGTATACAAAGAGGGCTTGATGTTTAGGGCCAAGGGACTTGCTTATATAAGCAATTGGGTGTTTTTCTTGCATCAAGACAGCACCAATCCCACTTCCTGAAGCATCAGTTTCTACTGTGAATATCTTGTTGAAGTCAGGCAAGGCAAGCACATGGGATGAAACCAGTGCATGTTTCAGGAGATTAAAGGACTCTGTTGCTTTGTCAGTCCAATGGAAGTTGTCCTTCCTCAGTAGATCAGTTAGGGGCTTGGCTAGCTTGCCATAGTCCTTGACAAACCTCCTGTAATAGCCGGAGAGACCAAGAAAACCTCTTAGCTGTTTTATATTAATAGGAGTGGGCCAATCCTTGACTGCCTGGATCTTGGAATTAGGATCAGTGAAAACCTGTCCTTGAGAAATGAAGTGGCCTAAGTACTCAACTCTGTCAGTTGCAAAGTGACATTTTTGCTTCTTGAGAGACAGTTGATGATGCCTGACAGTGAAGAAAACCTGTCTCAAATGGTCAATATGAGTTTCAAAAGTAGGACTATAGATAAGTATATCATCAAAAAAGACAATAACGAATTTTCTCAAAAACTCATTAAAGATATGATTCATCAAGGCTTGGAAAGATGCTGGAGCATTTGTGAGGCCAAAAGGCATCACCAAATACTCAAAATGACCTCCATGTGTCTTGAAGGCAGTTTTGAACTCATCTCCTTCTTCGATCCTCAGCTGATTAAATCCTGATCTGAGATCAAGCTTGGAGAAGACATGTGCATTGCCAAGTTCATCCATTAAATCCTCTATAAGAGGGATTGGGTATCTGTCTTTGACTGTGTGTTGATTCAACCTCCTGTAGTCAACACATAGGCGCCATGAGCCATCTTTCTTCTTCACCAATACTGCAGGTGAAGCATAGGGGCTGTTGCTGTGTCTAATCACTCCTTGATCAAGCATTTCCTTCACAAGCTTGTCCACAGCATCCTTCTGCACTATAGAGTACCTATAGGGTTTGAGATTGAAAGGGATCACATCACCTCTTAATTGAATTTTATGATCAAAGCCTGGCCTCTTAGGTGGTAAGTCATATGGCTCTTCGAAAACATCTGCAAACTCAGCAAGAAGTTCCTGCAGAGTTTCTGTTTTGCTCACAGCTGATGATTCGAGTGAGTGCAGCTGCACTTTAGGCACTGACAGTTGCAAACTGTCCTGCTCAAGGTACAAGAAACACATTTCCCCTTCCTTCTTGAGTGCCTTGGTGAAATTCTTATTGTTAATAAGCTTGTTGGAGCTAGTCTTAGCCCCTCTCAACACACATCTCTTACCATTGACTTGAAACTCCATTTGTAACTTAGCAAAATCCCATATGATTGGACCTAATGATTTGAGCCATTGAATGCCCAAAATCAGATCACAGCATTGGATTGGCAGTACTATCATATCCTCTGTAAATGTGGAATTCTGAATGCTCCAAGTGAAGCCCTTAACTATGTAAGGTGCCTTCAGTTTATCACCACCACCCACTGTGACGAACATGGGCTCAATAGGATCCAATTTCAATCCCAACTTCTTAGCTGCATTAAGATCCATGAAGTCATTTGTTCTACCACTATCAATGAGGACTGAGATAGGCTTTCCCTTGTACATTCCAGTCACCCTCATGGTCTGATGACTAGGAGTACCAGTCAGGGCATTCATGGATAAAGTAGGGCTGTCAGGAAGGGTGTTTTCAGGGCTGTGTTCACTATGGTTTTCCTCTTCTTCATCACTGTTATCCATCTCCATCATGAACATTTGTGCCTTCCTATGTTTCAGATGGTGGCCAGGTGTGAATGGTTCCTCACAGTACATACAGAGACCCTTAGCTTCCTCTCATCCATCTGAGCAGGAGTGAACATACGTGTGGGCTTAGGATGGGAATTTTTTGGTGGTTGAATGGCTATTTGGTTCTGAGCTGAGGTGGAGTTTGGGGATTGTGTTGGTTGGCTGTTTACTGGTTTGAAAAATGATGATGTATTTTTGGTGTAATTGTTGTGAGAGCTAGATGCAAATTTCTGAGGTGGTGATTTCAACAATGGAACCTTAGAGGATTCATATAAACGAGCAAGGCTAGCAGCCCTAGCAACATCAGTTGGATTGAACATTCTGACCTGCATCTGAGTAGAATGTTCTAGTCCTGATAAAAATATACTCAAAGCGTGTTCAGGGATGATTGATACCTGAGTTAAAGCTAATTCAAAAGCATCAATATACTCTTGGACCTTCCCAGTTTGCTTGACTTGAATTAGGCTGACATTGGGTCCTCGTATACTTCTCCAAACCTGGTTGCAACATCTCTCACGTACTGATCCTATGGTGGATGAATGTCGTGCTTCAATCTGATGTAGTTCAAGTGCCATTGCAGGGCTAAACCACTGAGATGAATTGAGGCGAGGCGGACCTTGCTCTCTGGTGGCGTCTCATCAAGCCGGAAAAATTGATCGCATCGGTACAACCAATCCTTCACGTTTTGACCATCAAACTTGGGGAACTCGATCTTCGAGATCCGTGTAGAATAGTTGTTCGCGGATCCATTTCCTCCATTTCTCGGTTGCGATCCACCGTTGGACCCGCCGTTGGACCCCGGGGTCATTTCTCCGGTGATGTTCTCACGCATCAGGGAGTGCATCTCTTCCATACCGGCGAAGAGTTGCTCCATCTTGGCGCTGAGCTCAGCATGCTTGTCGTCATATTTCTTATCCAGTTCAGCTATGGTAGTAGAGGTTCGGGTTCCAGCAGCGATGTAACGATTGCAGCGATTAGCAAAGCAACAGGATCGTTGCTTTGATACCACTTGAAATGGAATTTGGATATTAGGGAATTAACCGAAAGATCCAAGTTACAGAGCAAGGAATCCTTAGTGAAGATGGAGGAATTTCGGTTGCAATGTAATGATGAGAGTGATAGTTTGTTATGCAGTGAGAGAAAGAGAGAATAAAATCAATTTGAATGTGATTGCATAATCAACGCAACTCACGCACTTCATTCATATAACTGTTTGCAAATTACATCAGGTTAGCCTGCAATACCACCACATAAGGTGTACTATACACTAGTTGATCATAAGGCAGAATTACAAGTGAAGATAAAACAGTAAAATGGCTAATAAAGCAGTAAAATAAAGCAGTAAAATAGTGATAGCAGAATTCCTGTAACAAAAATCACAGATCTAAAACGAAACGAAAATCACAGATCTACGAAGAAAACGAAATTGTAAAATGAAAACAAAGATGAATCTGATCTGAAAATTGAAATCGAAAATTGAAATCGAAGGTTGAAATCGAAGGCTGAAAACTGCACATCTTGAAATCAAAGGTTGAAATCGAAGATGAATCTAATATTCAGTTTCAGTTTCATTTCCAGATCTGATTTTATGATTTTCTCCACATCTTTGAGTTGGTGGGGGAGGGAGAAACGCACACCACATTTCAGATCTGATGTTAAGATTTTCTGCATGTTTCCTTCTTAATTTTCATTTTTAATTTTATGATTTTTTGCACATTTTTGATTTGGGGTTTTAATGCTATTGATTTTGGGGTTTTAAAGTTATTGATTTTCCAAATCTGATTTTCCAGATATGTTTCTGCACAAAATTTGGGGTTTCTAATTTACTTTCAGTTATTGTTTTTCATTTTAATGTTTTTAGTTTTTAGATTTATTTACATTTTTTGTTTTCTGTTTTTATAATTTAAAAACATAAATGCCTATGTGTAAATTATTTTGATTTAATGAAAAATAGAATTGTCACGTCAGCTATGACACTTGAGATGTCACGTCAGCAGTTAACTACCAGCGTGACGTCTATTGACTTCAATGGATGGAAAAATCAAAAAATGACCAAAATGAAACAGAAATAGAAGATGATGGACCAAAACGAGAAAAAAAAGATAAATGACCAAAATAAAACTTTGATCAAAGATAAAGGACAAAAAGTGCTTTTTAGCCTATTATTATCTATCATGTTATTCTTTCAATTTTTAAAAATCTTAAATAGATATCAAAATATAGAGCCAGCCCTCCAAAATTTCCCCCTCCAGATAATGTTAGAGCAAGATATACTATAAAGGGTGGTTGAAACACATTATCGATATCATATATATGAGACAGACTTGGATCCTCTCCTTCCACTCTCCCTACATCTCTCTCATTCCTCTCAATTTCTCTCTTACTTTCACTCTCTCTCATCATTTATTTATAATTTTTAATGATGAGAGAGAGAGAGAGAGAAATGAGGGAGATTTAGAGAGAGTGATGATCCTGATCCAAAGTGATATGGGACATAGCTCAACCTTAAAGATGACAGCAACGTGATGTTCTTCATCTTCGTCAAATATGCTAGCCTCGAGATGTTTGAGACTAAACTGGTCCTATCCAATGAGGAATTCATTGCTTGCATGAGGAAATTAAAGTCGGCAAGCAAAACCATCCCCAATTTTACTGAACCCTGAGCCACCAACCAATTTCTATTACCATACCATCACCATAGCTTCACCTAATCATGATTTGAATTTCTATTACCATACAATTTAAGTTTATTGAATAACTGATGTATTTGATATATAAATTTATTTTCTAATACTCAATTGTCAATGCTGCTGGTTTGAATTAGAGGTGTACAATTGTACCAAACAATCAAAGCAGTCTCCTGTTTGACCAAAAAATCAATGCAGTCTCCTATGAGAAGACAGTAAATGTACTACTCCTATAGGCACAACTATATATAGTCCATTCTAATAGACAAGCCTTGGCTCTCATTATTGAGATAAAATAATGTACCATATTTTATCAGAAAAAAGACAAAATACCAAATATTAATATACCAGCAGTATGCTAAGGGAAAAATTGGATGAATGTATATAAAAGGTAAAGGAGGGGTAGAGAAGATAATCATTATATAAATAGAAAAGGTAATTACCTAAATGGTTACTCCAAACCAGAAGAAACATCACTCTCATAACAATAGGAAAGTAGAGAAAGAAAGAGACTTCACTATCAAATTTTTACTCTCTGAACACGTTACCAGACTCACAACACCCACCCGTGAACTCTTCTCACTTCTTTCCCTTTCCTTTCTGTTAACACATCTCAAGTACTTTTCACAAAGCAATCCTTCTGTAGATTGCAACATACACAGCCAACAGTAATATGGTATGCATGCTACACAAGCAAACTCAATTGCTTTTCTTCTATACCAAGCCATATACTATATTATACTACCACCAGTTTTTTCTTCTCTTTTTTACATTACATTAGAACACTACTAGTTAAATTAACACCTGTAAAACAGGCTTTGACAAGTTAAGAAGCATAAATGACACCCTCCAAAAATAAAAAGAAACAAACATAACAACCAAAATGTTAAGATGAAAAGACCCTAAAACTAAAAGCTATTTCAAGGCTTAGAGTGTGTTTGGAAACACGGTAGTAGGTAGTCGCGTTCTTGTAGAAGCTACAGCAAGTAGCTTCTGTCCAATTGTGCGTACAAGGCATTCTACCGTGGATCCAAACATATGCTTAATGGTGATGGATCTCAACTGGTGCTGCATTTGCGGACAATATAGCGATAAGCAGCGACCTTTTTCTTTCGAGAGGCAGTGTTATCAACAGAGAGTATCATTTTGCCAGATTCTTTTGATGTGTATGAGTTGTGGATTGCTTCTTCTGAGGCACAAATTTTCCTTGGCTTCTCAACTGCTATGGTGTAGCTTCCTTCAGCATTTGGTACAAACTCAGCACTGTATTCTAAGTCCCACCCTCCTACCACAATGTCCCATGTGATAGTTGCACCACCCTAGTTCAAGTTCAGTTCACCCCACAACAAGTAAATCACCAATTAAACTTAGATATCCTAAAAAGAAAATATTGAGAAAACCCTCATTTTAGTTCTTGAACTATGAAAACCTATTAAATATTCACCAAAGTTTATCTCCGTCCATTAATTTAATCCCTTAAATTTGCTACTAAGCAACTAAATTGATGGGCAGAGAAAAAATTTAGAAACTATTTAATAGATTTCTATAGTTTAGAGGATAAATAAGAGAGAAAATCGGATTCAACTTGTGTGCAAACGGAGAGAATGTGCGGTCATGCATTCAGTAAGCTTGGAGCCGTTTGATCAAGATCGGACAATCCAAATTTCAAATTCAAATTTTATATTAAGCAAAAATAAATAAAAACTGCGCTTAAAATCTAGACTGTCCGATCTTGATTGGACGGCTCCAATCTCTGCCTGCACTAGATCGAAATTCGAAAAAATGATACTATAAAGAACTGAATTGAGGGCTTCTTAGAAAATATTTCTTTTTTAACTAAAAAGGAAAGAAACCACTTGCATAACAAAAGGACTAATCATAAACAGCATAGGGAAGAGTAAATGGAATGGGGTGAATTATTACTACCTCAATTCCTTCTATTTGTATATTCACTTTCTCTCTTCCTTTGACAGTGAATTCAGAAGCAGGCTTTGGGGGACCATTTTGCAAATCACTGGGCCTACTAAGCCCTCCATACTGAACAGGAATATCCTCAGGTCTAATGAATCTGAACATAACAAAACAACTTTCACAAACCAAACCCAAAATTGGAAACAAAAAATAAACTTTGAGCTGTATTTGCTCAATTTGCTTAGTGGAAATCTTCATATAGATAAAAATTGAAAGGGACAATACCAACTAAAATAGAGTAAACCCTCAATTTGGTCACCATACTCTCACCCTCTGAACTATAGAAATACAATAAATAGTCTTAAACTATTTTGAATCTATCAAATTAGTCCCTTAAATACTCTCAAAATATGAGAGAGAATGATAGTTGAAGACTAATCTCATGAATTTAAAATAGTTTAGGGACTACTTATTGTATTTCTTATAGTTTAGGGACCAAATTGGAAAGGGAATGATAGTATAGAGACCAAATTGAGGGTATACTCACTAAAAATTGTAGACCGGTGTATTTGTGACTTGTATACGATTAACAAAAGGGGGGATAACAGAAAAGCAAAACCAAATGGAATCATTAGACTCACTTGTAGAGCGTTTCAGCAGCATTTCCTTCCTTTGAGATCACAAACTTGCTCTTAGTTCTTTGAGTCAAAAATGGACTAAAAACTGAATACAACATGCTGAAGTACCAAGGCACATTGATGAAAATCTGAGACAAGCAAATAAGAACAGAAAACAGTGAAAACTAGCAATCCACTTAATTAATCCCTTAGAAGAAAAAATGGAACAAAAATAGTACCTTCCGAGCAACCATTTCAGGATAGTTATCTTGAAAGAGAGAGAGGATCTGATTAGAAGCAACCCTAAGCTCTCTTTTAGGCATATCTTTAAGATCAGTAACCTGAATAAGAGAATTAACACCACCAGGTTTAAAATGCAAAAGCTTGATACCTCTTTCAAGTACTTGAACTCTCCACCTAAGAAACTTCTTAAGCTTCTCTTCATCACCAAAAACTCTCTCATACATATCCTTATCTCTAAACATTCCATAAGCATTATAACACACTGGATGTCCTTCTTTATCATACCCTTGCATATAAGCTATCACCCCTTCAAGTTCTTTAAAACATAAATCTTCTTCTAGTATGTTATCAGCATTAAACTCTTTCCTCCAAAGAAGACATTTCACAAGCATGTTGTGTGCATCATTGACTTTGAAATCTCTTGCTCTTAGAAACTTCAAGAGTATCACATCAGCTTTATCATCACCACCAAGTAGATTAATACCCCACATGGAAGAAACTTCAGAAGAAGAAAGAAGCTTGTCTTTGAGGTCTTGAAGTGCTTTTTTCTCTGAAGATTTGAGAGAAGGGACAAAGTAGTTGTCTTCTTCAAAGGAAGGGGAACGGATGGAAGAAGAACCCATTAGAGAAGATACGAAGGTTTTTTTGGAAGGCTTTGGGGAAGCTTCTGGAAGGTCTTGAAAGGGTGATGTGGCAGTAGTAGTGTCCATCATCAAGGTTGGATTTTGAGAGATACCCAGATGGGATTTATGAATGTAGTGGGAAATGGAAGGTGGTTTGAAGGTTTTGAAGAAGATGGGTTGGTGATTCTGTGGAAAAGTACAAAGCTTTTTTGTTTGTTTGTTTCACTGTGAGTAGAGGAGAGAGAGAAAAGGGGGAAGAGAGAAGGAAAGGGACAAGGAGAGAAGAGAAGAGAAAGAGAGTTTAGTGGGAAGGTTTGAGTTTGAGGTTGGTTTGGTTCTTCTTGTAGGGGAGTTTCGTGGGAAGGTTTGAGTGTGAAAGGTACCACAGAGGAGAATTTGAATGTGGTTTTGAGGGAGCGTGGTGGAGTGGGAGACAGGCTCCTACACGCGCTGGGTGCGTGTGATTGATTGCTCATGTTCATTGTACGTGAGAGACCGGGAGGAGATATATTTCTCAAATACTAGCGGTATACCCGTGGATACACACGGGTACCGTCCTGTTCTTTATATGATTTGACTCAATTAGAATTTAATTAGTCCGAATATATAAAAAAAAATATATATATATATATAATCAAAAATATAATTTTTTATAACAGCAACATATAATATTTCTCGTTGGAACTCAAAAAACAATATATATACATTTAAAAACAAATATAAGAGAAAATGTTTGACAAAATGATCTCCAACCCTTCAATACATGTTTTCCCGTTGAAGACTTTGAGACTATATTGACAAACTCGGTCGAAACCATTATATTATTCTCCGTCAACACTCAAAAGTAAAATAAGAAAGATTATTTGACTCAATTTTGATCCCGTTTTAAATTCGTACAATAAATTATATTTTTGGTGACAACTATTTTTTTAGTGCTTTTTTTATGTATAATTGATAATTATTTGTCCCGTATTTTTTATTTATAAGTGACAAAAATTTATCATGTGTTTTTAATGGCCCGTGTTTATAGTGGCAGTTATTTGTCGTTTTTAGGTAACAGTGACAATTATTCATCCCGTTATTTTGGAATTTTTGCTAGTGGTAAAATTGATAATTTATCATGTGTTTTTAATGACCCGTGTTTATAGTAGATAATAGAAAATAGATAGTAAATTTATAGCAGTCTTCAAAATTTATAATTACCAATGACAAATATTTATCTCGTGCTTTTTTTATATATTAGTGACATTTATTTGTCGTTTTTAGGTAACAGTGACAATTATTCATCCGGTATTTTTTTTTTAATATTTATTAGTAGTTTGAATAGTCATTAAGTCTTCTCGTTTTTTTAAGAGACTAAAAAGTTGGATTGAATTTTTTGCTAGTAGTTAAAAGATAGATAGTAGATTTACAGTAGTCTTCAGAAATTATAATTCTGAATTACAAATAGTTATCTCGTGTGTTTTTATGTATCAATGATAGTTGTCTTTTTTTGGGTATTAGTGAGAAATATTTATCAGTAATCTGAGTAGTCATTAAGTCCTCTTGTTTTTTTCCTAAGAGACTAAAAGTTATTTTTGAATTTTTCTTAGTGGTTAAATCGATTTGTTTTAGTAGATTAGTAGATGATAGTAGATAGTTGAAGATAGATAGTAGATTTAGAGTAGTATTCAAAATTATAATTCTCAATGACAAATATTTATCCCGTATTTTTTCTATATATCAGTAATAGTTATTATCCTTTTTCGAAAAGACTAAAAAATTATATTGAATTTTTTTGCTATTAGTTAAAAGATAGATAGTTGATTTATAGTAGTCTTTATATTTTGTTCCACCTTTTTTTCTTTTCTCTCTTCCTTATTTCTAACTACTATAAATCAACTATCTATCTTTTTCTTCTCTCTACATTATATCTAACTTTTCAAAAAGCAACTTTTTAGTTTTCAAAAAGCCACTTTTCAGTTTTGGAAAAGTGTGTATCTCTTTTTGGTAGTCAATTACTAAATTACCCCCAAATGAAGTTTTGATAATATTTTGAGTGATAGGTCTTTTAGTAAAATTGGTGGTGGTTGATTTGCTTATAGTATAGTAGATTCAAAAAGCCATTTTTCAGTTTTGGAAAAGTGTGTCTCTTTTTGGTAGTCAATTACTAAATTACCCCCAAATGAAGTTTTGATAATATTTTGAGTGATAGGTCTTTTAGTAAAATTGGTGGTGGTTGATTTGCTTATAGTATAGTAGATATCTTCATTAAAATTAAATGAGTCCGGTTCTCGACATTTTATGGGTATTAGGCAAATTGTGAAAAAAAGATTTTTTCACCTAACTATTTTTTAATTTAAAAATAATATTTAAATTAAAGACAAAAAAAATAACTTATTTCATAACAAATAAAATATTATACCAAATAATCACACCAAGCAAAAATTCAAAACTTTCTGGTGCATTAATCAAACTCTCTGCCTCTCACTCTTTGTCTTTGCATCATTATCACAATATTCATATAATTCCGACAAAGCCAATCTTATTTGGGGACACTAAAATATAATGGCTTTAACACTCTTAATTCGAGTTTCCCAACGAGTATTAGACAAATATTTCATAGTTAAACCAGGAACATTATCAAGCAAAATTTTTCATCTTTTTGTAGATCCTTAAAACAATGAATATAAGCGTTCTTATAACTCCAAAGAATGAAATGACCTTAACACAAGAATGTGTCATATCACATAGAGTAAGATAAAGACTATGACAAGCACGTGGCATGTATAATGCTCTAGTATTAATCACAAGAAATCTCTTTTGAACAACTTGATATTTTCCTTTCATATTGGAACCATTATCATAACCTTGCCCCCTCACATCATCAAGATCAAGAGCCTTTAAAACATTTAGTAATTCATTAAAAAGTCCTCATATCATCAACTTTTTAAAATTCTAAAAAGAACTCATCAATCTTTATTTTATTATTTGACACGTTCAGTGGCGGATACAAGCTATCATGTATGGGGGCATTTTCCCCCACCAACAAAACATAAATAATATACAAACACATGATACATTTTTATTTGCCCCCATTAAAAACTTAACTTTGCCCCCATTAATATCTAATTACCCAAACACACAAGTCCAACTCATTTTAGTACACAATCCCAAATAAAAAATAGACTTTACTTCTAGCAACTACAACGGTTGAAAGATGTTTCTTTGTTCGATCAATTATAGATTCAATCAATGATTTGGGCGTCAATGTTGTACATCCGGAGGCATGAGTATTCCGGTCGCTTTGATTTTGTTATATTTGTAGACATTTTGTCATTTTATGCTATTAACCTGGATGCTGTGAGTTTGTTCACAGATTCATCCTTTTGGTATTAGCGATATTGAACTTGTACCATTTTCGATGTATTCTCCAAATTTGAATGAAAGAATATCTTATTCTAGTCAAAAAAAATGAAAGATCAATATATAGTTGAATAATTATCTGGTTACATACACTAAAAGATACATTTTTTTATAGTATTGATAATTAAAATATCATACAACATTTTTAGAATATGATAACTAGTGTAATTAGAAGAAGCTTGTGTCAAAACAGGACACACGATATTGTTTACGCAGTTCGGCCAAACTTTGCCTACGTGTGCGACTACAGAGTAACTGTAGTTCCGTTTTATTGATTGTGTCTCGATGCCTTGAGTACAAACACTAAAGCGTTTAAATAGACTTTTCTCTGAGAAAACCTAACGGGTCTGGGCCAAATACATATAAATAAATCTACTATTTACAACTTCCTTATTTCCTTATTCAGATCCCCCCTCAAATTGATGTGGGTCATCAAGGAGCATCAATTTGCTGACAAGAAACTGATGGTATGGACAAGGAACATCTTTGGTCAAAATATCTGCAGCTTGAAATTGAGTATTGATATGAGGGATGGATATAACATGATTATCATAGGCTTCACGAACAGCATGACAATCAACTTCGATATGCTTAGTACGCTCATGAAAAACCGGATTTGCAACAATCTGAATGGCACTTGTATTGTCAGCATAGAGAGATGTCGGTTCGGAGCATGCCGTAGACATAGCACGATACTCTGATTCGGAGCATGCCGTAGACATAGCCCGATACTCTGATTCGGTTGAGGACTTAAAAACTCTCGCTTGCTTCTTACTTTTCCATGAGATCAACGAAGAACCAAGAAACATGCACCAACCAGTGACAGAGCGGCGAGTGTCAGGACACCTGTTATACCCCAATTTTGTCCGTCTTCTTTTTCTAGTTTTAGTCATTTATTTTACTTAAATCGTGTTTTGAAGTCGCGTGATTACGAGAATTATCCGTATGGCGTCTCAGTTACTAATCCTGGTCAATTTCAATGACCCTGTTCAACTAAATCGAAATACCGTTGTTTTAAATTAGGCATGCACGCGAATGATCGATCGTTTCGTGCGTTCTTCAATCTAATCTTCGTATTTGGATTTAGTCGAACCTAATTGGGACTAACAAAGTCATTTTTCACGCGGTCGGGCTTGTCGTTTCAATTTGGGCTTAAGAATGCGATTCTGAGATAATTTTAGCGTTTAGTGGTCAACGGGCTTATTTATTCTATTTGGGCCTCGTTCTCACACACTTGTCTAGTTGGGTCCGATATCACTTTTGTATTTGGCCCAATTTCTTTTATTATTTTTACTTCGTCTATTTTCATTAGTAAATATAGTCTAAAAATGTCAAAAATTATATTTATTGTTTATTTACAATTTAATAGTGTCTAAGATGTCCAAAAGTCCAAAAATACAAAAAAAAATGATAATACTAAAAATACCAAAAAATACAAATCCGAAAATGCAAATAATAATAGGCAGCAGCAGCAGATTTAGGGTTTCCAGCAGCTGCTCCCCAGGCTGCTGGGCCTAAGTCGATCCGCTCCAAAAACCTGAAAAATAATTCAAAGCCCGGTCCAAATCCAATTAAGGCCTAAACCTGGAAATGTAGTATAAAACAGCAGTCAACAACAGCAGCAAAAGAGACAAAAAAAAGGCATACGGGAAATTCACAGAAAAGACACAAAATTCAGAACCGAAAGATTAGGGTTTTCACATTGAAACCCTAATCACAAAACACCAAAAATCCAGGAACGGAAGTGGTAGGATCAGAATCAGCCAGGATTAACAACAAACTGAGTAATACGAGATTATCCAGAAGCTGGAGTTCAGGTTAGTATTTCGTTTTATTTTTCTTCTTGTACGCCTTTTATATTTTATTAGAGCAATCTAGAAATATGAATTGTAAACATTCTAAATGTTTTGAAATCTCAGTAGGATTAAAAATCAACTAGAAAAAAAAACGTTGAACACAGTAAAGCACACAGGTAAATGAAACAGAAATCAAGCATGTACCATTTTTTTATATACATGTAAAAAATAGTGGAATTAGATACTTTAGGACACAAATAGGTTCAAAAAAAATCACCAAACATCCTTATCAGTCCCTGGAAATCGATTTAGGCTTTTTTTTTTAATAAAAATTTAGCAATAGTAAAAGGGAAGGAGAGCCCAGAAACAAAAATAAAAGAGTAGAAACGAAAAAAAGGAAATGAAAACCGTACCCCTTTTTTTTTTTGAATCACCACCGCCGGTGGTGGTCGTCGCCGGCAGGCGGACCACCGTATACCCCCTCACCATCAGTTGCCATCGCCGGCGTGCGGCGCTGCTTCTCCAGCCATGCGGTCGTCGTGTAGCCCACCGTGAGTCGTCGCCGGAGTCAACCCCTCTCCGTCTCCGCCACCATCTCTCTCATCACTCCCGTCGCCGTCGCTGCAACTCTGGCCAACGCTGCGTCCACTGCCACCGTCCGTCGTCTATCCCTCTCTTTCTCTCCACGAAATCCCTCTCTCCTCGCCGTCAAACTCAACGGAGCCACCGTCCGTCGTCACCCACACCATCGCCGGTCACCACTCCGCTTCCCTCTCAGTCGCACTCTCCTCCTCTCGCTCCGTGATCTTCTCTCTCTCTCTCCGCGAATTTAGCGCTCTCTCTCTCCACAAAGGAAGTGCTGCGGCGCAGCAAGAAGAGGAAATTAGGTTTAATAAAAAAACCCTACTTTCCCTTTATACCTCTTCCCAATTCCCATTTTATTTTATTTTAATTTTATTTTTAATATTCAGATTACTGCTTACACACCCCTCATTAGCGCGTACACCCCTCCCTCACTTAAGCCCAGTTTCGCATACTGGGCCCTCAGATGCGAACTGGGCTTCCTTTTTACACCACCTATTAATTATACAACCCCTTGCTACTAATAACACCCTATTTTACCATTTCACCCCCTTTCTCGTTTTTTTAATTTAATTTAATTCTCTTCAAGACAGAATAACTCTTCAAAATCAAACTTTGTTAAGTAGTCTTGCGAAGCCTTTGCTTGCATGATTATTAACAATGAGGTACCAGTGGCGATCACTTGGAGCCTTTGCTCAATTGATCATCGTAAATGCCTAATTTTCCTAAAGATTTTCACTAAATCAAAAAACTTTGTTAGTAGTCTTGCGAAGCCTTTGCTTGCATGATTATTAACAATGGAGTGCTAATGGTGGTCACTTGGAGCCTTTGCTCAATTGATCATCATGAAAGCTCAATTCTCACAATTAAACAAGATAAAAAACAAAAACCGTTTTCCAAACACACAAGAACTACGTAGCTTTGAATTCTCCATCGCACCGGGAGATACGTAGGAGCGGGCCATGTCCCGTCAAGCACTTCTTTCTAAAATCCCTTTTTTCTTCCTTTCTCGCCAAAAATAAAAATTTTTATTAAGTTCTTTAATTCATTTTTCAATAAGAAATAAAGAGGCAAATTAGGTATTTTTCAAATCAACACTTAAAACCACACATTTAATTAAAGGTTCCCTCTCAGTAGAGAGGACGTGTGGGGTGCTAACACCTTCCCTGCGCGTAACCGACCCCCGAACCCTATTCTCTAGTTTCGCAAGACCAATCGCTTTCCAAAAAAGGTTTTCCTAATATTTTCCTTAAATAAATATTGGTGGCGGCTTCATTGTCTTTAGAAAAGTTGTGAACGAGGAAGGTTCTCCCTCGGGGACTTTTTCGGGCGCAACAACTGGCGACTTCACTGGGGACACTAAAATTTTTTTTTTTAAAAGTGGGTCAAGCCTAACTAATTAAATGTGTGGTTTATATGATTGATTTGAATATCTTGCTTTGCCTCTCTTCTTTTTCCTTTTTCATAAGCATGTTACGTCCATGTGCATTCTTATTCTATGTTTGCTTTTGCAATAGATAGTTACTTCTTTGCTTAGTTCCCTCATGCATTTCTTCCCCTTTCTTATCATGTCCCCTTCCTCTCTGCTCCCTTTCCTATGGTAAGCACATGCATTACTTCCCCTTTCTTATCATGTCCCCTTCTTCTTTGCTCCCATTTTTGAGATAAGTAATGCATTGTTATTGGCACCCTAGATTAGTTTATATTGGATCGATATTGAACCCTAGGATAAACAACATGCTATTTGTCTGGACTGCTCTGGATTTTCATTTGCAGGTGGGGAAGGGTAGTTATTCCTAGGTGTTGTGCCCTCGACACACACTTCACATCCTATACTTGTGAGCATTGAGTGGGGCCTAAAACCCAAGGGCTGAACAAAAACCTAGGAGAGTGGGAACGATTAGTGACTGCCATTCGTAGACCTTTGTCTGTATGGCTCTCATGAAAGTTCCGCCCAAGAGTGCGCTTTGTCATGATGCCTCACACTCGGTAGCTTTCTACGATTTTGGGTGCCATCATGAGAGAGACTTTAGCTCTTGGTTGCCATTGTAAGGAAGTGATTAGAACCTACATGGGAGGATTACCCCTTTCGTCGACTTTAGACCCTAGGATTCCCACCCTTTGTAGGACACGGGGGCACGCCTTTGTTTGTTGCATTAGTTCAGGCATTCCTTTTTCTTAAACTCTATTTCAAAAATCGTAGAAAATAATATCCTTATCTTCTTACCCTCTTTTTATGTAAATGACACATCATTTCGCATCCACATCATTTCGCATTCACATCATTTCGCATTCACATCGTTTTGCACCATTGCATTTGCATCTAACAAAAGTTTGCATTCCCTTTCACTACATAAAGATAAAACAAAAAACAATTATCATCTACATAGCATAAGCATTTCATTTATAATCATGCAAAAAATCCTCGTCAAGTTCATCCAAGACGAGGCATTCATGCATAAGCATTATTTCAAAAAAGAGACACAGTAGAACTACGCAAGCTTTGATTCCTCATTACAATGGGGATACGTAGGAGCGGGTCATACCCCGTCAAGCACATTTTTCTAAAACCTTTTTTCCAATAAATCATTTGCATCTCCAAATAATTTTCAAAATCATGTTCCAAAACTAAAAAACAAAAAAGAAAATCATTGTGAGTATCATGCATTTCATTGCACAAAAAAAAAATGAAAACAAGAAAGCATCTCATTCATAATCATGAATAAAAATCATCATCAAATTTATTCAAAATGTAGCATTCATGCACCATTTCATTAACCTCATCACTTTGGTTCAAATACATCATTCCTCCATACATGCATCTTTCAAAAAAGGAAGGGGCGTTGGCATTTCATACTTTGCCTCGCCTAAAAAAAAAATCATCATTTAGAAAAAAGCATCATTCCTGCATCTTTCATCATTCAAAAGAAAAGGGGGGCATCGGCATTTCATATCTTGTATTGTCTCTATAAAAATCATTTTGAGAAGAAGCATCATTCTTGCATCATTCGCATTGGCATTCCATATTTTGTCTTGCATTAAAAATAACAAAATTATTTAGAATAAGCCACACTCTTCGAGTGGTCATTCTCCACGCATTTGCATCATACTTGCATATCATAATTTGTTCATTCATTCATTGCATGAAATAAGAGTTGTGATGAGAAGCGAGACGCTCTTGCGAAACAATCATCCTTTTTGAAAAACTTTACCCTTACTTGGTTGCAAACTCAAGGTGTTCTAAGCACTGCATCCCATCCATTCTATGACAAAAGACTGAAATATTGTATCAAATAAAAAACAAATTTTTAACTGATGTTAACTCCCTGTGAAGCATTCTTCTAATGAGCGTGCATGCTATGAGTACATTCTCTTGCTTGGGTCCGTTGGTTTTCCTCCCTTACCACAGTTTCCCGTCCAAGTCTAGTCCCGCCCCGTCCACCCATAAAGTGCATATTCTCCCCATCAGTGCGTATTTGACTTTTGATTCAAGTCCTCCATGCTGGGGCAAGTCTGTGATCACTAATTTTCCTTGTCGGTATCATATTCCTTCAGTGCAAGTCTCTCAAAAAATAATAATAATAATAATATAATAAACAAGAAAGCAAGCTCGCTAGGTTGAAAACCCGCAAATGGCGGCCTAGGCAAAAAGGAGCGCCCAGTGGACTGAAAACTCGCAAAGAGCGGTCCAGGCAAAAATTAGGGCACGAAAAAAAAAAGAGCAAACACATGAAGATAGATAAATTATTGTTCTAAAGTTAAGTCTTATAGAAATAAGCAATCGGGATTTGAAATGAAGTTTGGCCATCTCCTCAAAAACCCCAGAAAGTCTCTTTCCTACCCACCTTGAGCCAAGAAAAACCAAAATCCATAAATCACCCTAGACAAGGATCACCCCAAATAAAAAAAAAACAGTGCATCACTTTTTATCAGCTCACCCGAGTCGAAAAAAAAAAAGAAAGGAAAAGAGAAAATCAAAAAAAAAGGGGGATTCAAAAATGAAAATCCCGAAACAAAAGAAAATACAAAAGAAATGTAAGTGGTGAGCTGGTACATGTTACCACAAAATACAAGAGATCCTTGTCTAAATAAACCTTCAAACACTTCATCATCCCAACACCTGATTCCATAAACTTTCAAACACTTCCTTTGGCCTCAACATCAAAACCTTTTAGTCATTCTACCATGAGACACGAATTTGCTTTAACAGAGCCCAAACAAGCCCAATAACCATCTTCCTCATAGACCAATAACCGTCAATCAACGCCAAACAAAACTCATCCTCCCTTTAGCCTCAAACACTTCATTAAGCCTAACCCTCTTTCCTCCACAAAACACCACAATCCCGAAAAGTCCATTCCGATCAATGACCGGTTGCTTTTGTTCACTCGAATTCTAATCTTAGGACGAACAAGCTTATCTATGTACAATGTGTTTGCTCAAAAGAAAAACAAACGATCAGAAAAAAGAAAGCTGATCAAGAAAGAATAAACCCTCAGAAAAAAGAGAACTGAGGAAACAAAAACGAACAGTCAGAAAAAAGAAAGCTGACAAAATAAAAAAGAGGGACTTGCACTCCAAAACACATTCAAGATGCATTAAAACAAGGTTTAGTGATCACCAGGTAAGGATTCTTTCGCACCAAAAGTCAAGACATCAGTAGAGAACCAAAGATTTGCACTGAGAATACCACTCAGACCCAAAAGTTGGGGCATTCTCTTCACCACCCACACACCCTAGTCTTGGGAAAGTCTGTTCAATGCCCATCCCATGTCACTCCAGTTGTCAATGTCATTCCAAAGTGGGGCGAGTGCATTCCCATTCCTTCACCTCATTCGTTTCCATAAAAACCTCACCGGGGCACACTAGTGCAAAATTAGGAAAAGAATTAGAGTTTTAAAGTCGGGTGTTTGGATATCCGACTTTAAACATAGATGCGGTGGCAATTTTGTAATTAAAATGAATATCTAATTCTGAAGCGTAACCTCTTAAGTCGGATGCGTGTGGTGTCCGACTTAAAATGTTGAATCTTTTTGACAGAAACCCATCTCTCTCGTTCTTTTTTTTACTCTACAAACCCTCACCCTACCTCACAACACAACACCCATCAGCCTTGGTATGTGCTCCGCCGAACTCAGTCAATCCGGAACCACCACACGCCGACGTCATGCTCCGTGCACCGCTGCCCTCTGCTCCGTCACCGGCCGCTGCTTCTGCTCTTTCATCGGTCGCTGCAAGGTTAAGGTTGAGTTTTGTTTTCTTCTTCATTTCATTTTCGTTTTCCATCTTCTTCATTCTGTTTTCCCTCTTCTTCATTTCGTTTTCCTTTTCGCTTTGATTTCGTTTTCGTTTTCCTTCTTCTTGATTTCGTTTTTGTTTTCTATTAAGAGATCGCTGATGTCACAAATCTGAAGCTTTAGATTTGTGTATTTACAGACCTTAGATGCCTCAAATCAAAACCCTAGAGCTTTCCTCAAATCAAAACCAAAAAACGCAATGGTATGTTTTCCTTATTATTTTTTATTCCAAGTATTTGCATTAGATAACTTTTTTAGTCTTAATTCAATATCAATTTACACAACTTTCCTAGATTGATGATTTATTGTTCAGTAGTTTCAACTTGCAGGATACATGTTTGATGAAATGCGTCACCAGTTTGTAATAGTAAAATGAACTCTAACATTGGAGCCACAATGATTATTAACATTGGATATTCCACTAGATTCAGTATAGTTTGGTTCACTAACCATGATGTTGTTGCATGCTGATATTTCATCGAGATGCTTGTTGTGAGGAGCAAGTCTCATCACAAGTTTTTAAGATTTACCCCTAAGTATTATTTATTGGGATTATATAGGCAGTAAAACTTTGTTTACTTGGCCAAAGCAAATTACAACTTCATTAGTTGAGCACTAATAAAAGCAGAAAACACATTATATTACTTCATTTTGTGTTTTCCATTTTCCTATTATGTTTAATCTTAGACATTTATTTTGTCAAATGAAAGTAGTGTTTTCTCTTATATATTATTTAAGTTGCTGCAAGTTATAAACAAAACTTGCTGGTAATATGTCTTAATCAGGGAGGAGTAGACTCGAAGGCTTATCCTGAGCAATATGGATATTGTGGTTCTATTGCTGCATCGCGGTCACATCTTGTTCATTGTATTGTGGTTCTGTTTGTGAGTGTGGATTTGCTGATATGGAGCAGTATATTTAGGCAAGTACTTCAACTGTTTGTTCTCTTAATAACATGATAGATTACAAAATTGACCTTTGAGATTGACTCTTATTTTAAGGAGCTTATAATGATGAAGAAACTGCTACTAGAGCTTATGATCTGGCTGCACTCAAGTACTGGGGAAGTTTATTTTTGATGAGTACCAACTCATTGATATCCTTGCTCATACACTGTCAGTGATGAGGTCCTTAATTACACATCCTATGTTGTATTTCCTTTTACTCCCCCTTTTGTTTTTGTCTTGTGATGTTGCTTGTAATCAATTTCTCTTTACCTTTTATTTTTACTGAAATTTTTCTATAACTTGCTCTGGATATGTTGGTGGCAGTGACATTTAAATAAGATGTATCGGGATATGTTGGGAGAAGGAGACTAATAGGAACTTAAAAAAAACAAATCACCCTTATTGAATTTACCTGATTGGCATTATTATACAATATGGTAAACAAAATATGTGAAAGTGTGCTCTGATTTCAGAAATATAGAGTCTATATACTTAAGTTGGAAAGTGGACGGATTCCCATGTTGAAATTATAGGGGTTTGATGGAAAATGAGGACTCATTTTAAATTACTAATATAACATGTGTTATATACAAACCAGGAATCATAATCCGGATCAATTACTAATATTGTGTCTAGAACCAGACTAGTGTAAGCCCAGCCAGTAAGACTGCTAACATTATAAGACTCCAAAAGCAAGACAAGTCCCAATATTCTTATATTTTGTTTGAATATTTTAAAGATTTATGTAGTTTTCTCTTTTGAATTTTAACCATTTATCTTGTGAAAGAAGATGTCGATTGACTTATATGTCATTGTTGGACAGATTGAGAATGAGTATGGTTCTTATGGAGATGACAAAGCATATCTCCATCACCTGGTCACACTAGCTAGAGGTCATCTTGGGCATGATGCTGTATTGTAAGGGCTTTTATGTCTTTGAACCCCATCAGTTTGTTTGTTCTTTATTTGAAGTGTGCTGTTGTTGTTAAAATAACACATTTTACATGTGTTAAATATGTTTAGTGTGGCTAGTAGACGCTGACTAGCCCATGAGTCATAGCAATCATTTGTAGTTGATGTGTGGTTTTCCTTGTGCTATGTATAGGTAAATCTTGTATAGTTTAATCATGAATTACAATCAAAAACTCCTTTTAGATGGTATGAATAGCTTAGGTTCTTTTTTCCCTTTATTATCTGCATCAGTAGGTGCTACTGCACAACAGCTTCTTTTTCCCCCCGCATGAACAGTATTGTGGGGCCCTGAGATCCCATGTAATTATTATGAATGCAATATAAATAGAAGGAATGTGTTCTCTGTTTAAATCACACTGTAATTACAGAAATTACAGTGTTCAATGATGCCATTTTGTCAAGTATAATGTATTGAAAATTTTAATGGAAAGGCTGGTTTAAAACTAAAACATGAATGAATTCCAACTTCTGAACTTATTTAATGTAATGGAGAAGTGTAATATCTATGATAGTATGAGGAGGATCTCCTTTTTTATTATTCTTTTCTTTATGTTTACTGTTTTCAGATACACAACAGATGGGGGGTCCAGGGAGAATCTTGAGAAAGGAACTATTCGTGGGGATGCTGTTTTTTCAGGTGAGGTTCCAAAACCATAAATGATGTTAATTATAAGGTTTTATAATCATCTATTTTCTCTAACATAGTTAACATCATTTATGGTTTTGGAATAACAAAAACAAAAAATCTGGATCAGTAGTATACCACATCCATTGATCATATAACCTAATACACATTCTCTACTTATAGCTGTTGACTTCACCACTGGTGATGATCCTTGGCCTATATTCAAGTTACAAAAAGAGTTCAATGCCCCAGGAAAATCACCACCTTTGTCAACGTAAGTCTATACCTATAGAATATTTTTGTTTTTGTTTATCAAATGCTAAATACTAAAAATGCTCATCATATCAGCGAGCTTTACACTGGGTGGCTTACACACTGGGGAGAGAAAAATGCCAAGACTGATGCTGATTTTACAGCAGCTGCTCTTGATGAAATTTTGCGAAAAAATGGTTCTGCAGTCCTATATGTATGTCACGACCTATGCTTTTGTTCTATATGGCAATCACATTCTGATTGATCCTTTTGATTATCAGATGGCGCATGGTGGGACAAACTTTGGATTTTATAATGGAGCAAATACTGGTGCAGATGAGACTGAATACAAGCCTGATCTCACTTCATATGATTATGTTAGCAATCTTTTGACCCATGTGTTTGCGCCTTCCATTGTAAATTTTGGCATGCATCTTTCATGCTGGACTGACTATCTCGTATCCAGGATGCGCCAATCAAGGAAGCTGGTGATGTTGACAATTCAAAATTCAATGGTGTGAATTTTCTGTTTTTCTCATTTTCAAGTTATCAAAACTGTACTTTTGAGTTTGTTGTTTATATTTTTAATAAGCTTCCCTTTTTCTTGTGACTATTTGCAAATCCCTAGCTCAAAGCATGTTTTCATGCTATCCAAGCAATAGTTGGTATTGGTAATGAGTAAAATAGAAACTCTATATAGCATTAGCTGGATCTCAATTTCTGAATTCTCCCCACCTGAGGACAATCCAATGAAAGGGATTTCAACTTTTTACCCTAAAGTTCTCGAATCACTATAGTACATAGTTCAACTTAGTTGAAAACATTGTATAAACTATTGCGTATTGGTATCCTATTTGCAATAATTTCATAAATGTTACGTCCATGAGTGAAGAGTATGTACTGTATCCAGAACCTGTAGGAGATGCATATATAATGTATTGACGAAAAAGAAAATGTTATTTTCACCATCTGTTTTGTTAAATTTTATGATTTTTTCTAGGATCATCCAAGCAAAATTTGAACTGTGTTTATATATGTTTCAGCAATCCGGAGAATATAGTACACAGAATTCTTGTCTATCCTGAAGAATATAGCTTCTCTGAATATTATGAATTGTGAATGAGCAGGTGCATGACAGAGCTCAAGTATTTGTTTCGTGCTCTTCTGAAGAAAGGGGTGCAAGGCCAACTTATGTTGGTACTGTGGAAAGATGGTTGAATAAAAAACTCATCCTTCCAGAACTTAAATGCCATTCTAACATCAACTTATATATTCTGGTATTCACTTGCTTTTATTTGTTTATTCTCATTTCTTTTGCAAGCAGAACATTATTCGTGGGTTTTCAGTTGGGCAAAACAAAATGATACCCATTCTTGTGGCTATTATGTGATGATAAATATGATGACTATAGTCTCCGCAACTATCACTAACAATTCGAAAAAGGTAATTGAATTTTTCAACTTTTAAGATTATTACTAGATAATTATTATTGAGTACATATTAGATTAACTCATGTTCTTATTTATCTTTTATTGTTTTAGGTATTCAATTCAACTGATCCGTTCACATCTGAAGAATTGAAGGACATTAGACAAGTTTGGGCTGAATTCTTTCTAAGGTTGTATGAGGAGCGTAAGCCAATTGGAAAGGAAGAAAGAAGAAAGAAGAAAAATCAACTTAAGTGAAAGTGTAGTTGATCATTATCGTATTTTGGAATATTATTAGAATGTCAAGGAAGTGTAGTATTAGCGTATATTTTGGTATGAAATCTAACAATTAACTTTATATATTTAAGTAAAGTAGTTTAATTACCGTGTGTGTATGTGTCCCTCTTGCCTAGCTGAAATTGTAGTACTTTAATTACTTTAAACTATGTGCAGGAAATGATTGTATAAGAAGGGTGAAGCAAAAAAGACAATCAAAATTAAAAAAAAAAAACATTAGTTTTAAAGTCGGATATTTTTCTTATGCTGCCTAATATCCGACTTAAAATCATGCTTTTAAAGTCGGATATTCTTCTAAATCCGACTTTAAATGTGTTCCAGAAATACCATAAATGCGTTATAATTAAAGATTTAAAGTCGGATTATTAAATGTATCCGACTTAAAATCATGCTTTTAAAGTCGGATATTCTTCTAAATCTGACTTTAAACGTGTTCCAGAAAGACCATAAATGTGTTATAATTAAAGATTTAAAGTCGGATTATTGAATTTATCCGACTTTAAAACCGTATTTTAAAGTCGGACGCCCATCCGACTTTAAAATTTCAGACTTTCTAAGTCGCCTTAATAGAAGTCGGATGCATATCCGACTTTGAATGTCCAAAATATCCGACTTTAAATCCTGTTTTTTTACTAGTGGCAATCTCTCAACTCACTATCCTAAACAAGACCTTGTCATTCTGATTGGGGCAGCTTTGTCCTCGTTATGACTGGGGCAACATCAAATTCTGTGGGTTGAAGCAAAACCCCTTTCATTCCAGCTTTCATCCCAAGAGCCGAAGCGTTCCCAATTCATCATCTTCTACACCCCTGGTTGTTGTCACCACTAGACAGGGGCAAATTATTCACTCGTCAAAGACCTGAATTGGGGCAATCTTGTATCTCTTGGTCCCTCATAAGCTTCGGCAATAACCATGTCTGTCATTCCTTCACTTGCCATAAATGTCGATGCCCTAAACCAATTCCAAGTTAACTGACTCATTCATTCACATTTGCACTCCTATGCATGCTTACTAGATAATGCTTCAAAGGAGAGAACACAAGTTGTTTACGTGATATCTAAAATTCAGTCATCATGGAAAGAAAGAGAAAACAAGTGAGTTTGTTTGTAAATAAAAACCTTGAGAACACCAGAGTTTGAATCAAATTCAATTTTTCAACAGAATGGTCAATAATCATCTCAATTCCTTGCATTCGAAGTCTCGCATCTCATCATCACAAAAATGTTTACCTCATGCATGTAGGCATTATAGCATATGCATCAAAGCATTACATTTGCATCTTCACATTTTGTGCATTCATCACATAGTAAAAAGAAAAAAAACGTTCCACATCAGTTGCACCATATTAATACTTGCATTTCATGGAAGAAAATAGTAAAGAAGAAAAGCAGAAATCTTTTCATTGCATTGGCATCATATTCGCACTTCATAAAAAAGGAAAAGAACAAAATCATTGCATCACTAGAGCATTACATTTTGCATCAGATATTCCATTGAAAAAGCAAAGAAAGCAAAAAGAAAACAAAGAAAAGAAACCACAAAAGCAACACAAAAACATTCCCTGTCATCCAGCATTCCATATCATTCATCATTTCACAAGCATTCCTTTGTCATTCAATCATCAAACATTAAAGCAGTGCATACGCATCATATTAACGTTAGCATTTCCATAAAAGAAAAAAAGAACAAGAATCATTGCATCAAACATCAAAGCATTGCATCATATTAATGTTTGCATTTCATAGAAGAAGCAAAAAGAAATAAACAGAAGTTAGAACAGGAGCATTTCATTCATCAAAGCATCAATCACCGCATACATTTGCATCAAACATCAAAGCAATACAGTTGCATCACATTAATACTTGCATCTCATAGAAGAAAAGAAAGCTAGAACATCCCATGTCATTCATCATTTCATGTTATTCATCATTTTTCCCAAAAAAAAAAAAGGGGGGGGGGGAAGAGAAAGTTTCCTTTGCATCAAAATACATGAGCTTTGCATTCGCATTCTTAAGAGAGCAAAAAGAGAAGCCAAAAGAGAGAAAAGAAAAGAGCCAAGAGAGCAACAAAAAGAAAAGAAAAGAAAAGAAAGAAAAAGAAAGAAGAGAAGCTAGAGAAAGAGAAAAAGCATATAAGAACAGTAGAAAATCATGCATTCCTAAGCGAAAGAAAAAGAAAAATCATGCATTGCGTACAGACAAGAGAAGAAAAGGAAAATCATTGCATCCATCAAGCATATAGGAACAGTAGAAGATCATGCATTCATCCGACATAGACAAAGGAAATAAGAAACTCATCATTCATCATAAGGAAAAAGAAAACAACAATCATGGCATTTGCATTGCATGCATTTGTTCATTTTCAGCTACAGGTACAAAAGAGGATGAGCACTTCGGTGTTAGCCCTCGCTCCCAGATTCCAGAAAATGTTCCCCAAGTTGGGAGTTCAGAAAAAAAAAAGAGAGAAATAGAAAAGAAAGAGAGAAAAGAAAAGAGAGCGCTCAAGCGCGCATTGCGGATTGGAGCACAGAGATCATCGCTCCCTTCTGCCCAGGTCTCACGTCGCGTACGAGCAACGCGATGGACCGCAGCCCCATGTGAGGTTCAACGGAATAGTTGTATCAGCCTAAGATACAGTGGACGCCGTGCATTGATCAGTATATCAGTTCCGGAGCTGATGACGATCCCCCCGGTCGCTCGAAAAGGCCAACAGGAAGCGTGCTCCTCAAAGCCACGTGCAAACTCGGATTCACCAAGAGTCCGTTTAAGGATTACAGGTTTTAGGCAGCCTGGGCAATTTACCGCTTTCTGCACGCCAAGTGCCCATTTACCGCTTTCTGCACGCCAAGTGCCCATTTTACTTTTCTGTCTGCACGCCAAGTGCCCATTTTTTCTGTTTGCACGCCAAGTGCCCATTTTACGTTTCTGTTTGCGCGCCAAGTGCCCATTTTACCTTTCAGTCTGCACGTCAGTGCTCATTTACTGTTTTCGCATCAACACGAAAGTGTCTATCTTTCCACAAAAAAACAAAAAAAAAAGAAAGAAAATTCGGATTTCTCCAAATGGACAAAATTGGTATAATTTTTGAATTCTTTATTTCTATTTTACCTTCGAAATATGTCTCGCGCAATTCATATTTCTTGGTAAAATCCAAATAAAGAGGGGCAGCTGTTATACCCCAATTTTGTCCGTCTTCTTTTTCTAGTTTTAGTCATTTATTTTACTTAAATCGTGTTTTGAAGTCGCGTGATTACGAGAATTATCCGTATGGCGTCTCAGTTACTAATCCTGGTCAATTTCAATGACCCTGTTCAACTAAATCGAAATACCGTTGTTTTAAATTAGGCATGCACGCGAATGATCGATCGTTTCGTGCGTTCTTCAATCTAATCTTCGTATTTGGCTTTAGTCGAACCTAATTGGGACTAACAAAGTCATTTTTCACGCGGTCGGGCTTGTCGTTTCAATTTGGGCTTAAGAATGCGATTCTGAGATAATTTTAGCGTTTAGTGGTCAACGGGCTTATTTATTCTATTTGGGCCTCGTTCTCACACACTTGTCTAGTTGGGTCCGATATCACTTTTGTATTTGGCCCAATTTCTTTTATTATTTTTACTTCGTCTATTTTCATTAGTAAATATAGTCTAAAAATGTCAAAAATTATATTTATTGTTTATTTACAATTTAATAGTGTCTAAGATGTCCAAAAGTCCAAAAATACAAAAAAATGATAATACTAAAAATACCAAAAAATACAAATCCGAAAATGCAAATAATAATAGGCAGCAGCAGCAAATTTAGGGTTTCCAGCGGCTGCTCCCCAGGCTGCTGAGCCTAAGTCGATCCGCTCCAAAAACCTGAAAAATAATTCAAAGCCCGGTCCAAATCCAATTAAGGCCTAAACCTGGAAATATAGTATAAAACAGCAGTCAACAACAGCAGCAAAAGAGACAAAAAAAAGGCATACGGGAAATTCACAGAAAAGACACAAAATTCAGAATCGAAAGATTAGGGTTTTCACATTGAAACCATAGTCACAAAACACCAAAAATCCAGGAACGGAAGTGGTAGGATCCGAATCAGCCAGGATAAACAACAAACTGAGTAATACGAGATTATCCAGAAGCTGGAGTTCAGGTTTGTATTTCGTTTTTTTTTTCTTCTTGTACGCCTTTTATATTTTATTAGAGCAATCTAGAAATATGAATTGTAAACATTCTAAATGTTTTGAAATCTCAGTAGGATTAAAAATCAACTAGAAAAAAAAACGTTGAACACAGTAAAGCACACAAGTAAATGAAACAGAAATCAAGCATGTACCATTTTTTTATATACATGTAAAAAATAGTGGAATTAGATACTTTAGGACACAAATAGGTTCAAAAAAAATCACCAAACATCCTTATCAGTCCCTGGAAATCGATTTAGGCTTTTTTTTTAAATAAAAATTTAGCAATAGTAAAAGGGAAGGAGAGCCCAGAAACAAAAATAAAAGAGTAGAAACGAAAAAAAGGAAATGAAAACCGTACCCCTTTTTTTTTTTTTGAATCACCACCGCCGGTGGTGGTCGTCGCCGGCAGGCGGACCACCGTATACCCCCTCACCATCAGTTGCCATCGCCGGCGTGCGGCGCTGCTTCTCCAGCCATGCGGTCGTCGTGTAGCCCACCGTGAGTCGTCGCCGGAGTCAACCCCTCTCCGTCTCCGCCACCATCTCTCTCATCACTCCCGTCGCCGTCGCTGCAACTCTGGCCAACGCTGCGTCCACTGCCACCGTCCGTCGTCTATCCCTCTCTTTCTCTCCACGAAATCCCTCTCTCCTCGCCGTCAAACTCAACGGAGCCACCGTCCGTCGTCACCCACACCATCGCCGGTCACCACTCCACTTCCCTCTCAGTCGCACTCTCCTCCTCTCGCTCCGTGATCTTCTCTCTCTCTCTCTCCGCGAATTTAGCGCTCTCTCTCTCCACAAAGGAAGTGCTGCGGCGTAGCAAGAAGAGGAAATTAGGTTTAATAAAAAAAACCCTACTTTCCCTTTATACCTCTTCCCAATTCCCATTTTATTTTATTTTAATTTTATTTTTAATATTCAGATTACTGCTTACACACCCCTCATTAGCGCGTACACCCCTCCCTCACTTAAGCCCAGTTTCGCATACTGGGCCCTCAGATGCGAACTGGGCTTCCTTTTTACACCACCTATTAATTATACAACCCCTTGCTACTAATAACACCCTATTTTACCATTTCACCCCCTTTCTCGTTTTTTTAATTTAATTTAATTCTCTTCAAGACAGAATAACTCTTCAAAATCAAACTTTGTTAAGTAGTCTTGCGAAGCCTTTGCTTGCATGATTATTAACAATGAGGTACCAGTGGCGATCACTTTGAGCCTTTGCTCAATTGATCATCGTAAATGCCTAATTTTCCTAAAGATTTTCACTAAATCAAAAAACTTTGTTAGTAGTCTTGCGAAGCCTTTGCTTGCATGATTATTAACAATGGAGTGCTAATGGTGGTCACTTGGAGCCTTTGCTCAATTGATCATCATGAAAGCTCAATTCTCACAATTAAACAAGATAAAAAACAAAAACCGTTTTCCAAACACACAAGAACTACGTAGCTTTGAATTCTCCATCGCACCGGAAGATACGTAGGAGCGGGCCATGTCCCGTCAAGCACTTCTTTCTAAAAACCCTTTTTTCTTCCTTTCTCGCCAAAAATAAAAATTTTTATGAAGTTCTTTAATTCATTTTTCAATAAGAAATAAAGAGGCAAATTAGGTATTTTTCAAATCAACACTTAAAACCACACATTTAATTAAAGGTTCCCTCTCAGTAGAGAGGACGTGTGGGGTGCTAACACCTTCCCTGCGCGTAACCGACCCCCGAACCCTATTCTCTAGTTTCGCAAGACCAATCGCTTTCCAAAAAAGGTTTTCCTAATATTTTCCTTAAATAAATATTGGTGGCGGCTTCATTGTCTTTAGAAAAGTTGTGAACGAGGAAGGTTCTCCCTCGGGGACTTTTTCGGGCGCAACAACACCCAGCCCAATCAGCATCACTGTAGGCACTCAACTTAAGAGGGGTTCCACTAGGAAAGAATAAACCCCGTTGAGATGTACCTTTCAAGTAGCGAATTATACGACGAACCGCTGCCAAGTGAAGATGACGAGGAGAATGCATGAACTGACTTACTTGCTGAACAACAAATGAAATGTCTGGTCGTGTAATGGTCAAGTAGTTAAGACTACCCACGAGCTGTCGATACAATAAAGGATCAGTCAAAAGTTCACCCTCGTCACGGTGGTATTTAACATTAATTTCAAGAGGAGTATTCACTGGATTAGCAGATTGGAGGCCAGCCATTGCAATAAGGTCGATGGCATATTTATGCTGATGGAGAAATATACCCTTAGAGGTAGAATGAACCTCGAGTCCAAGAAAATAATGTAAAAGACCAAGGTCTTTCATTTGAAATGAGGCTTGAAGCTTTTGTTTAACTTCCTGTATGGATGCTGCATCAGAACCAGTAATGATCATATCATCAACATAAAGAAGGAGTAGAACAATGCCCGTTGATGTGCAGTGAATGAACAAAGACGAATCATACTGACTTTGAGTAGAAGAGAACCCAAGTAGAGTGGAACGGAATTTCGCATACCAAGCTCTCTAGGCGCCTGTTTCAAACCATATAGAGAGCGTTTGAGCTTGCACACCCCCTTAGATGCCGAGAATAGGCCCTGAGGGGGAGTCATATAAATATCTTCAGTCAGGTCGCCATGAAGAAATGCATTCTTCACATCCATTTGGTGGAGAGACCACCCATGAGAAGCATCTATAGAGAGCACCATTCTAACAGTAGTCATTTTAGCAACTGGTGCAAATGTCTCATCATAATCAATACCATATTCCTGCTTGTTGCCTAAAGCAACCAATCGAGCCTTGTACCAATTGAGAGATCCATCAGAATTCAATTTCACAGAATAAACCCATTTACAGCCTATGGGTTTCATACCAGGAGGGCAAGGAACAATATCCCAAGTGAAATTGTCCTGAAGGGCCCGAAGTTCCTCATTCATGCACTAGTGGAACAAATGCATTTTATAACTGTCAGTTATATCGGTTAAAAACGGCCTGATATTAAAAGTGACGCGGTGGCAGTTTTGTAATTAAAATTACAATTTTTATATCGGTTGCCACAGGAACCGATATAGAAATTGCAAAAACCATCTTTCATATCAGTTCCATTGCATATCCGTTATAGAAAGTGCAAAAATTTTGGCTTCAATAATGGGTCACAAAACCACCCGTTATAGAAACCAAAAAAATTAGGCTTTTACAATTAGTTGCATCTCTTCACCATTCACTCCCTCTCACTCTCGCGTGTCTTTCCTCAGTATCACTCCCACTGTCCTCACTCTCAATCACCTACGCCTTTCTCTCAACCAACACCGCCCTCACCTCCGCCGGCCACTCCACTCCATGCCTTCGTGCTCACCTCCGCCTCACGTTCTCCGTCGTTCTCGCAACGCTACGGCGAAAAACCCTAACATTCTCGCAATCACTCAGCAACGTCAAATGATCTCTCATTTATCTCTTCCTCTGAAATGGCTTGAAAAAACCCTAGAATCTCTCTCTCTCTCTTCAACTAGAAGATGGAACTATGGAGCCATAGAAATCGCAATCTCTGAAATTGCTCAAAACCCAAATCGCAATCTCTCTCTCTGTACAGGTATGTGCTTCAATCACTATGTTAGCCTGGTTCTTCAATTGCTCCGTTAATTTGTGCTTCCAACAAATTTTTACTTTTGTTTTGGTTTCAATGGAGGAAGCTATGTTGGTTTTAGCTTAGGGTTTCTGGCGTAGTGTGGGTAGCTGAAATTGTTGATTTACTGCTGTGTTTAATGGAAGAAGCTATGTTGATAAGTGATGGTAATTTGTCGCTGCATTTCGCCGCATCGTCGTCACCTTATGCTGCCCTGTTGTCGTTGTTCGCCTTTCACCGCTTCGCTGCTACTTTGTGGCACGATTCTTCTTTTTGGTTTGATTCTTCTTTTTCCCTCTTGTTCGTTTTTTTTTCTTTTTGAAGTGAATATGTTGCTGTTGTTTCTATTGATTTGGATAATTCCATTTTTGTTGCTCAAATGATAAATCTGATGAAAATTATTAAATTGTTATTGCATGGAATCTCAAGAGCCAACATGATATTTCATTAGGTGATAGATAGTTTTTTTGCTAGTATTGTTCCTTTACTAATATATTGGCAGAACTTATTATCATGTATTGATAGACTCCTGTTATATGCATTCTTGATCATTTTATTTTTGCAGGTTGCTTCTCTTGGAGAAGGTGTATCTTTGGAAGCCAAATTGCTGAGAAAGTAACTTAGCTTTGAATTCCCTATATGCTTGCTTGTTCTGAAACCATTTATTTTGTTTATTATTTACTAAATGGTTTATGTGGTATATTTGTAGGAAGGAAGCCGCTTTGCGTCAAAGAGAGGTATGCTGGAAGAATGGGTATTGGATGTGCCAGACTAATGTTCGAAAGTTTTAAGTGCTGTTGTCACTCTTGCTTGATAACTGATATGCCTTTATACTAGCTCTCTCTTCTAAGCTTTAATTCTACATTATTCAGAAGGCTTGTGTGCATATCTTTCAGTAGAAAGACATAAATCATGAATCATAGGCTATTTTGCAGCTGGCTGTATAATCTTAACTTGATATTTTCGTACCTAAAACTATGTTTCCGGTTACTGTTTTCTTCTTAAATTGTGGGCTTTAAGCAACAAGTTCAAAAATGTTGGTTGATTCAATGAATATCCTTGGAATAATCTATTTTCGTCACAGGCTGCTCTCAAGGCTGCAAAACAAACACAGGGTGAAAGGGACGAGGATGTCACTGCCCTTCGTGTGGAAATTCAGGTAGTTTTGATGGAAGCACGAATTTCTTTACATGTTTTATTTGTACCACGTACGTGGTTTGATCAGCTACTCTCTAGTTAAGTTATAGCTACTATTTTCTTTGTTCAGAACCTGAGAGATGATGATGCCGCAGCAGAGGAAGAGCGGCAAGAAGTCGAAGCCGAAGCCAAGGCTCTTAGAACAACGACACAGAGAATGATTTTGACCCAAGAAGAAATGGTCTGCCTTTTCCGTTGAAACTAGATTTAGCAATTATCCGTTTTTTTCATCTGCACCATTCATCTTTTTATCTGTCTTTTAGGAGGAAGTTGTTCTGAAGAGATGTTGGCTTGCCCGCTACTGGGGACTTGCTGTAAAACATGTTAGTAAAATTGCTTCTTCTCTCTACTTTCTGCAGAAGAAGGAAATTTCAATCTTTAAGTTATTCCTTGGATCTGGCTTACAAAAAATATGAGAACATATTTTACAGAGTTCTGTTTATCTATTGCCGATAACATATGCGTGCTAATAATTCTTGTGGCATGTTACTTTCATGCTTTTTAGGCATATGTGCAGATATAACACAATCCAAGTATGAACATTGGTCTGCTCTAGCTCCTCTTCCTTTTGAACTTGTCATCTCTGCTGGACAAAAGGCTAAGGAGGAATCTTGGAACAAAAGTGAGCATGATTTAATACTTCAAATTTTAGTTTGAATATGTTATCTCTTAAATTAGTTACAGTGGCATCTAATTAAAGAGTATGAACTAGGTGCTGACGGTCTAGATAGAAGCAAAACTGTTCGTGATTTGAATGATCTCACCGGGGAAGGAAACATTGAGAGTATGCTTTCAGTTGAGATGGGTTTGAGGGAACTTGTTTCTTTGAAGGTTCTCAATGAATGTTTTTAAGTTCATGTTTCGTTTGTTTTGTTTTTTATCACGATCTCTGGTTGAACACTTTAGATGTAAATAATCATATTTTGAAGCCTATTTCTTTTTTAAACAGCAGATTTCAAGAATCAAACTTTCACAAGTTTGGTTGAATTTGGCTTCCTTTCTATAATTTGGGTTTTTCCATAGTCTGTCTTTTTCCTTTCTTACTTAGTCTAGAAGAATATTTGGTAGACCCTGTTGATTGTTGGAGGCACGGAGACAGAGGGTCAGTGCTCAGGGTGGCGGGTGGCACCCTAAAAGAAACTTGTATACTGAAGAAAATAAAGGAACGAACCAGATTGCTCTGGTACCAACTTGGAACTGAATATTTTCTTGTATTATAGAAGGGGATTTACACTCTATATATACAAGAGAGAAAGAGAATCAATCTAATAATTACAAAATCAACTATTCTAGTAAACTATCAATCTAAAACAAAACAGAATCAATCAACATACCCATAGGACGTGTTTATGCTAAAATAAAGTAGAGGGGTTGAAATAGAGTGATGGGCTGCATATATATTAAGTGATATGCAAGAAAGGAGCGTAAGAAGATGGGTGTATTTAGTGCAGTTGAAATGAAAAATGCCAAAGTACAAGTTTATTAGAAGAGATTGAGATGGTGAATCAACATGGACAACCGTCACATGTTAAGGCGAAAAGGGATTTGTTTTCTTTGGGAGAGCGGGGTTTTCTTTTTATTATATGAAACTTTTTTTTTATATTTGTTTTTGCTGTTTGTGCTCTGTACAGGGGGCTACCTCTAATTGTAAGGAGCTGGTCTTCTCCATACTTACTTATCTATAGTAAAATTTCTGTTCCTATCAATATTTAGATAAAATTCTTGTGTTTATAGGTTGAGGATGCTGTTGTGCTTGCATTAGCCCAGCACAGACGCCCAATTTTGATTCGCCAGTCCGTTTTACCTGGGTTGTTCAGGCAGTAAAGTATATTGAACCGCAAATCAGACTTGCTGCTAAAGTTGGCAAAGCTAAGAAAGAATACAGATTGTCTATGATGTCTGACAAGACACTCGAAAAAGTTAGGAATTTGGCACAAGCACCTATTGAAGCTGTTTTTACCGATCCTACCTATGAAAAGGTGATCTTATTCTCTGTCTTTTTCTCTCATTTTTTCTGTGTTTCCAAAGTTAGATAATTTACTCTTTCACCATATTTATCTATTTTCATTTATAATTACATCCAGTTTGAATGTGGGGAAGCATTAGACAAAATTGCACAAGATGTAAAGAAAGTGTTTGAAGAAGAAGGTGATGAAGAAGGCTTAAAAGTTTTGTCAAAGGCAGTAGATACAGTGAGGAAGAAAGTATGGAGCATCTAAATCTTCAATTCTTCACATTTTTTTATGTATCCTGACCAAAGTTGTTTTTTTGCCACAGTTCTTGCTTCTATAATATAATGTTTCAAATTTTTGCTTTGTAACTTGCATATCTCCTTGTCATGTTGATTTTGGATGTTCTTATTTAACATTGGTGTTTATAGTAAAAGAATTATTACAAAAGGATCTAGAGTTGATGGAAGACAACCTCGCTTTTTTTTAAAAAAAAAAAACAGCCTTTTCATATCGGTTCCCATATAAAACCGATATGAAAAGTTGACTTTTCATAACGGTTCTAGGGGCAACCGATATAAAAACAACTTTTCATAACGGTTCAGGATCCGATATGAAATGTCCCTATTTTTTATATCTCCTTTTTCGGCATCGGTTCGGGAACCGATATGAAATGTCAATTTTAACCGATATGAAATGTCTTTTTTCCATTACTGATGGCATTTACCCAAGAGACATCTTTAACAGCCTGCAAATAACAAGTAGGAATAGATGTGCCAAATAGAGAAGTAGTTAAAGCAGTATGTGAGGAATCAAACCTGTCTGGGGAATATCTATCAGGTGCTCGAGACGTTCTACTAGAACGCCGTGGTGCAGGCGATACAGGATCAGGATCAGGTGGCGGATCAGCGTCGGAAGGGGAAGTGGGAACGAGTCCTGGTTGGAAACGTTCTATAGGTGAACGCGGGGTAGAAAATTGGGGAAGTATAGCAATTTTATTCAATCCAGGAGAAGAGCAAGGAAACATAAACTGATTATCAAAAAATGTCACATTCCTCGAAATGCGAAAACGATGGTTAGAGACATCATAACACACAAAACCCTTATGAGACTGACTATACCCCATAAATGCACATTGGACAGATTGTGCTCCAAGCTTATGTCTTTTAGTGGATAGGAGGGGAACAAAACATACACACCCAAAAGTATGTAAACTACTATAATCAGGCTGAGTTTTAAAAAGGTGAAAGTAAGGAGAATCAAACCCAATCACCGTGGAAGGAAGACGGATGATCAAAAAGACAGCTGTGGAAAGAGCCTCCACCCAAAATTTGGATGGAACGGAGGCCTGGAGAAGTAAGGTACGCGTCACATCCAACAAGTGATGATTAATTCTTACATTCTGCAACACCATTTTGCTTAGGGGTATTGAAACAAGATCGTTGAGACAGTATGCCTTTTTGCTGTAAGAACTCCTGAAACTCATAAGACATATACTCACCAACAGAATCAGACCGAAGAATTCTAATACTGGTTTGAAATTGATTTTCAACATACATCAGAAACTTCTTAAACATAGAAAACACTTCAGATTTAGATTTAAGAAAATAAATTCAAGTAAAACAGGTATAATCATCGATAAAGGTGACAAAATATTTATAGTGAGCATGAGAAGCGACAGGAGAGATTCCCCAAACATCACTATGAATCAACTCAAAAAAAGTAGAAGCACGATGAGCACCAGACAGAAAAGGAAGTGTTCTACTTTTAGCTAATTTTCAAACAGAACATGAAATAGAGGTACTAGAATCTATCAGTTTAGTACCTAACAAGCTAGTCTTAAATAAGTGAGACAAAACAACAGAGTTTGGATGGCCCAATTTCCTATGCCAATCCTCACATGCGTTCAAGACACTATTACAAGCAAGAGATAAATGATTTGAAATAAACTAGAGTGGAAACACTCTTCCAACTTTAGGCCCCTTCGCGATCACCTTCCCCGACACCTGATCCTGCACAAGACAACCATCCGGAGTAAGATTAACATCACAACCTTCATCCACTAATTGACCAGTAGACAATAAATTTGAGGCAAGCCCAGGTGCTACCAGCACATTTCGAAAATTAGAATTTATGTCACCAACATTAGTTATAGGAAGGGAACTCCCATTAGCAATTTGAATTTTCTGATTACCAATATAAGAACGTAAATTGTGCAGGAGTTCAGATGAACCCGTCATGTGATTCGATGCACCAGAGTAAAGTAACCAAGATATGAAAGAAGACATATATACCAGTAATGCCCAAGGCAGAAAGAGCAGATAGTACCATTTGTTGAATTAATTCAGGCTGTAGGGCACCACCATCAGATGCACCAGTGGTGGAAGGACCAGCGGCAGAGCTAGAAGTGGCATGGAATGCCTGCACCGGACGCTTAGTCGGTCGTGGAGGACACGTAGGACATGCAGAGATTATATGACCCTACTGCTTGCAGTAATTGCAAAATTTCTTAGGACAACTACGAGCAACATGTCCAAATTGTTTACAAGAGAAGCGTTGAGTTTGTCGCATATCACGGCCCACGCCTCTATTTTGCGCAGCATATGCAACTGTCACATGTTCATAATGGACGGGATCATTAAACATGGTTCCTTGAGTATTAAGACGCTGTTCTTCCCTGAGCAGTTCACCAACACAGATATCCAAGGAAGGAACATGGTTCCTATTCAGCAAAGCACCTCAAACGTCCTCAAACTCCGGACGAAGTTTCATGAGAAATTGATCTCGTTTACTAGTATCATAAACATCACGAACGGCCGACAACGACGGCTTGGGAACAGCAGCATAGATAATAGCAGAGTGTTCTGTCCATAAATTCAGAAAACCAGAATAATATTCTTGAATTGACAAATTACCTTGTTTGTAATTGGCGATCTCTAACTCCAATTGAAAAGGTTTGGCTGTATTGTCCTGGTTGCAAATACGCTGCAAATAATTCCACATTTCTTGAACAGTTGAAAATGCTCGCAAATTATTGATCATCTGAGGATCCATAGTACTGAGGATCCAAGAAATAATCTGAGCATCTCGGATTTCCCACGCGTCTAAGGCAGTTTTATCTTCCGGCGCCTTAGAAACCCCATCAAGGTGACTCCATAATCTTTTGCCTTTGACATACATCTTGAATTGAAATTCCCAAGCAGCATAATTCTTGCCGTTAAAGCGAACACAGAAAATATCCCTTTCTTTTTCCGAAGCCATTAAAAGAAAATAGCCAAAACACAACCACAGCGCCCAACAACGCACGACGGAGAACGCGCGCAACAGCGCACAGAGAACCAGAACGCGAACAACGGAGGACGCGCACAACAGCGCACAGCAAATCAAAATGCGAACCAGATCGCAGGAGCAACACCGAAAGCCCAATGGGTGGACTTCGCAACCAAGAGGGAACCTGGCGAAGAAACAAAGTGCGAACAGAGTGAATCGCAACCGAGAGGGAACCCAACGAAGAATGAATCATAGGACCAAGAACTGAAAGAAGGTAACCTAGCTTTGATACCATGTCAAAACGGGACACACGATATTGTTTACGCAGTTCAGCCAAACTTTGCCTACGTGTGCGACTACAGAGTAGCTGTAGCTCCGTTTTATTGATTGTGTCTCGATGCCTTGAGTACATACACTAAAGCGTTTAAATAGGCTTTTCTCTGAGAAAACCTAACGGGCCTGGGCCAAATACATATAAATAAATCTACAAATCTACTATTTACAACTTCCTTCTTTCCTTATTCACAGCTTGGGTATTATTTTTCTGGAGTTTTTTCTTCACGTACGTGATCGTGTATTTTCTAAAAACTTTAATATTTTTCTTTTGTGAAATGTTATAGATAAATTATTTTCTTGCCCCCACTTATGAAATTTACTGGATCCGCCACTGGACACATTCACGCAGTGAATTAGAAGAGCCATTTGTTGTTGATGGCCCACATCATGGATACAATCAAGCGAAATAGTCGGTGTAGGTTTTTTTTGGGCCTTTTTTACTTAAATTTTTTTCTGTTATAACACTAGTATAATTTAGGCTTAGTATAAAAAAATTTTGGGCCCCTACAAACGTGGGCCCTAGGCGGTCGCACCCCCGGCCTAGGCCCACGGCTGGCCTTGCATTAAATATCTTACCAACTAAAAATATGATTGTCACCTTTCGGTTGAGCTAGAAGATACCTTTTGGTTGCTCCCGGGTTCTAACTCGGTATGCGACACTCTCATTCCCTATTTTCCCTATATGTGGCCATTGTGCCAGCCTTTTGAACAAAAAAAAATTTGTCACCTGATAGGATCTTTGATATCTCTTACTAAAGACATGAAATTTATTGACACATTCATAATAGGAATAGTATATTCTAATAAGTGAGAAAAATATTCAAGTAGTCACTTGTTATAATCGCAAAGTAATTTTTTTCCTACATTTGTGATAGTCATATATTGACTACTGATATGTTTGTGCTATAGTAGCGTGAATGTCTCTCTACAAATATTGAGTGTGTCTATATATAAACTATACAAATATATACATATCTTGGTTGTGTTGTATCTTGATTTTCAAAAATTTCCCATATCCCTGTATCCGTGTTCGTATTTTATATGTGTCGTACTAAATATCTGAGCTTCATAGCACTTCACACACTTTTCATTGGGCATATTTGAGTTTGAACCTAGGAGCCAACGTCCTCATATTACTGAAATTGTCAATACAATCAGTGATAGAGACATTAACGAGGAATGGGAGTAAAAGATTAGTCCATCAATTCAATGAAAATTAAATCATGTTAGATTGTTAGTCCATATTATGTTAGTATAACTCACCATGTGTAATTCTTTATGCCTAATTTTTTATTATGTGGAAGTCCTATTTTCCTATTTGGCCAACATAGGTCTTATGCGGTATATATGTGTTGGGGATAACTGCTCTGATACCACTGTTGGGGGAAACTGCTTTGATACCACTGTTGGGGAAAATCGCACACGTCAACGGATTAACCCACACGCCCAAAGATCTTTGAAGGAATATATATAAACACACCGCAAGAATAAAGGAAAGAAGAACACACAAATAATTTACGTGGTTTGACACCTCTTGCCTACATCCACGAGAACATCTCAACATAATTCATTCACTGTCTCAAACATGATTACAATATTAGTAACCCAACCCAATATGTGTATCACCCTACAATACTCTTCTCACTCTAAGAGTTACAAGGAGTGATAACACTCACATCTCACAACAAATGATCACCAACACTCTCCTCTCACTAGGACCTGGCTGGAGATTCTCCACCTCTCTACATTGTCACCCAAGATTGGGGATGTCTCACTTCTTCATCTGGCATGTCTCATCTCTTCACAAGTCTTTCTATTTATAGGAGAGAACATGATTTCCATGCATGCATAAGACTTAGTGGACTTTTATTGTCTCACCTTTCCAAGGAGCTCAACTTCTTGACTTTTCTTCAACATTCTAGATTCACCTCTTCATCTCTTCAAAGGTGTCAATTGAATTTTCCACCACTACTAATAATTCTTGGAAATTCTAATTGACTTTCCCAACAGTATGGTAGTGAGTTCTAGGGCCTTCTGAAACAATTTAGAGGTTTTGTTCACATCTTAAAAGTTGGGCTCCTAATTGGGCACTACTTTTATCAAATTGGGAACCACAGATTATTCTATTTTTTTAAAATAAAATAAAATCCACATAAGAAATTTATCTTTTTGGATAAAATAATTTCGCATCCATTTTGACTCCAGAATGTCTCTAGTTATAAAGAAATTCATGCCTTTATAATAAAAGAAAACAACACTTCAAAAGAGTTTCTGTCAGTAAATGGTTATATACCATTTGCGGTCACATTATTTAACAAGCATTGTGTCGTCTAGTGGTAATCTGTCGTGCCTCCTCGCTATGGTGTCTCAAGTTTGAATCGCACTGGCTGCATTTTTGCACCATTTCGTTTTGTTAAGTCAAGCAAAAATCAAAACTTCCACTTCAAGGATTCAAACTCAGTAACAAGCGCACGCAACAACACATCCAACCACCAGACCACCTACAACTTCGTGATAATTTTTAAAAGTCACGTGTATGTATATTTTTTAAATATCTCTAACATTTTTTTGGCCCTAAAAAATAATGGGATTCGGCTGAGGCCATGTGCGGTAGCACAGCCCGGCAAGCCCATCTCCAGCCCTGCTGGGTTCTACGTATGTCGTGTGATGTCTAACTTGAAGTCATCTTCCACAAAAATTAGGGCTCATCACTGTTGAAGGAATTCCAACTCAATTGTTGGCCATATTCTCGACATGCCTTCGAGTTAGCATGGTGGTTCGAGAATCCATGAATAGAACACAATGTCTCAAATTTCATATGTCAATTAACTTGGTAATAAGAAGATCAGAGACTCTCGAAATGAACAATTGTTTGCATTTTGAAAAACAATAAAAATGCCAAAAAATTGTTTTCATTATTTTCGAAAATATATCATCTCTAGCTATAGCACTCCATCTTCCGTCATCATATAATGTTCACTTCAAGAGTCTCTTATTTTCTTATTAACAAGTTAGAGTGAACACAATATTTTAGAAAATCAAAACAAAATATTGTTTTCTCAAAAGCTTTTCCCAACAAATAGGTTTTCGGATTTTTGCTTTAAATTTTAGAGAAATAATCATCGTGTTGTGTCTATATGTTTTTTTATTTTCAAAATTCGTGTAATTTATGTAAGAGGAAAAAGTAAGAAATAGGAATAAAGGTCTTTTTACAAAAGGAATAAAGGTATTTTTTTTGGGTAAACCCGGGTATCCACCGCACGGACAGCAGTGACTAATCCCTCGCTCATTGGAGGTGCCTCGAGGGGCAGGAGAGCTGGCCCAGAGTTTTAACGCTGCTCCGTACCCAATGTGGGGATCGAACCTCCGACCATTGGATAAGGGAGGATCAGCCCCAACCGCTGAACCCCACACTCTGGGTTAAAAAAAAGAGGAATAAAGGTATTCTTTTCATTAAAAAACGAATTAGCACTAGTCCAGAAAAGACATTTAGCGTCGGTTATTTTGGACATTTAGCGTCGGTTATCGCCCGACGCTAAATGTTGCGATGCTAAAAGTGGGACATTTAGCATCGGTTAAATAACCGGCGCTAAATATCACTTTTAACATCGGGTGCTCAAATAACCGATGCTAAATGTCTATTTCATCACTGTTTTTGCTGTCTGAAAAATGACTTTTAGCATCGGGTGTTTGAAACAACCAATGCTAAATGTCCTGAAAATGACATTTAGCATCGGTTATTTGAAACAACCGATGCTAAATTTCCTAGAAATGACTTTTAGCATCGGTTATTTGAAACAACCGATGCTAAATGTCTAATTTTTTTTTAAAAAAATAGACATTTAGCATCGGTTGTTTTAAACAACCGATGCTAAATGTCTAATTTTTTTTAAAAAAAAATGGTTCTCAATTCACATCTTACCACACACTACTATCCCTCCCCTCAAGATAGTCCAAATAAGCTTAGTTCATCTAAATAGCAACACACGATAAGTAAATTACACAACAAAATGAATTTAGCAATTTAAAAAAACTACCTAGATCATTTAAATCATATAAAATATTGAGAATCTATGTACCTTCCAGCTTCACCATTCAAAATTAAAGATTCTAGGGAATCTGCTGCAAGTCCAAGTTTTACATCCACCTAGTGTCATTACATTAAAACCTCAGAAAATACATGCAACTATAGTCCAATATTCCAATATAAAAAGAGTCCATGTATTCCAAAGAGAAACAATAGAAATTTGGCACCTTATCAGATCAAAAGCATAAGCTTAAGTTGTACCTTATGAGAAACACCAACTAGCTGATAATACTTTTTAGCAACATCAAGAGATCTGGCATCTCTTTCACAGGCAACTAAACGACCTAATTCTATAGTTAAAATTAATAACATAATACTTCAATAGTTAAAAGAAGAGAACTTGGTTAAAAAATCCAGGCATGACAATGGAAACAAACCGATTGCATACACAAACCGATTGCATAATTCAATACTCAAAATTATTTTACTAATTCAAGCCCCACCACCCCCCCCCCCCCCCCAACAACACACACACAAAGCATTTTGTCTTTACATTCAAATGTTAATGCTAGAATAGAGGTAAATCCAAAGGGTATTGCATACACATTAAGATTTGGATTTCATCCAAAACTTAAGATTATAGAAACTTTGAGTCTACCAATGGAGTGCCATGTAGGTTACATGAATGCTTCGATGAAACATCCATTTTTAAGGAGATATAACCTTGGATTGTGATAGCACTGAGAAATGCAAACATCAAGAGTGACATCATATTTGTCCAAAAACCATTCATTTCCATCTCTTGAATGAAATCATCTATCTAGAAACCAAGTGATAGTGAACTAAACAACAACTAGAAACCACATATAGAAATCAAAGATAAAACTACCTTCAGAAGTGTTGCCCAATCAGCGCCGGCACTTATAAAGCTTGGAAAGTCAAATTTCTTTATTGTCTGAAAAATAAGTATTTGAAGACACACACACACACACCCATAAGCACTTTAATTTGAATTACACACTTTGTCACACAATTACTGGAATACACAGCAAGTTTGTTGAAAAAGCAAACTAAATCTTTTGGATTTATAACAAAAACTTTTATCACAGTAAGTGCCAAAATTTCATATGAATACATTCAACAATAGTACTCAAACATGAGCACCCCAAATCAATACCCAAAATCCAGCAATTGCAAGAGTAAACACACACATGGCAGTTAGTAAATAAGAAATACTCACTCCTCTGCACATTGGTTCGTTCTTTAGACGATTCTTTGAAATCTGAAGGCAGAGAGTCCCCTGCAAAACCAAATTCCAAAACAGATTTCTTCCAGTCAGCCTTTACCATCCATATACAAAAGTTTCCTTACAACATTATTCAAAATCACAATATCTACACTTACCTGTAAGTCCATGAATACTACCTTTTTGCGCAATCGACTTTTCCTAGCAGCCTCTCGATTATGAGAAAGGCATCTAAGCACCTACACATATGTCAGAGACAAATAAAGAACTCAAAATCACTCATGTTTGATCCTACATCCATAAAATCATTAATGGTCATAGTGCATTTTTGTTTTTATCAACATTAAATCATAACACTTCAAAGTCAATTAGACAATGTTTCAAATACCTTACTAACATCTTTATGTCTAGTTTCTTGAACATGCAGCTCCAGAAGGCTGCCTTGGTTCATGAGGAACATATTCAGCCTGCAAAATTCAAAATCAAGAAACTATTATAATCATGTTTCTAAAGAAACAAAAACAAAAAACAATCATAGTTGCTCACCTTGTTAAGTTGTTCTCCATGTCAGTATTCACGAGAAACATTGAGAGAAGCAACTGAATTCAAGCCACCTTCAACTTTAAAGTTGTCACTCCACATGCCAACTTGTTGTAATGGCTCGTATATGTCCATTAATTTTCTTTTATCTCTCACAGAGTCCAAATGAAAAAACTAGGTTCTTCTTCCTAATAATAATATTGAAACACAAAAACATTAATTTGATGTTACCACCAAACAAAAGACTTGTGGCATGATGTTAAATTAATCACGCTATAAAAAGGCTCAAAGCTCGAATCTGAAAAAAGAGTTAGCTAATAGTTGTCTCCTAATACTAATTTAGTGTCTTACTAGGATTTACTCCAATAAGAAAGACTTCAACTTCAATTAGTCAAAAGAAACTCAATTCTGCAATATACATCTAGTAGCTCTATGTGTTCCTCATTGGATAGCCTCAGTTATGCAATCAAATTTTCTTTCACCTGAAGAAAATATATGTCAATGTTGTAGTCAAAACATGATTTAGAATAACTAGATTCACCGAATCACCATTATAAGGAGCTTACTCTAATGCTGCCAAAACAGTTATATAACTGCTATACGATAAAAATCAGAGGAAATCTAAAAAAAAGGCTTTAAAAACAAGAACATCAGATACAATACCCGTCAAGCATCATCTTGTATGCCAATGGAAAGAAATTTCATATTATGATCTTGATGCACAATGGCTCTTTCAAAATTATCTAATACATTTTTAGTACATCATTCCTTTTGATTTTTAAAATCAAATAACTGTCATCAACAATCAACAATCCATAATCAACAATCATTTAAGGTTTGTCCTTCACCATTATGATATTTTATCAAACAGAACATGTGCAGAATCCTCAATGTTTTTACTGTCAAATACCTGTAGAAGCAAATCACAAAAAAAAGTAAGAGACGAAGAAACCCTTATTTTTATTTCTATAAAATCAACTGTAATTTTTCTATGGACAACAACCCACTTCAATAATGCAAGAACAACACGTAATTAACTCAATCAGCAAGAACAACACAATCAGCAAGAACTCATGTTGTTCCACATAATCAGCAAGAACTCACGCTTCAAAGAAAACCCTAGAAAGTAGAAAGAGGCAAACCTAATGAAATGCAAATCAAGAACGGTTGCTGATTTAAGGGTGATGCTGACGCTGAGTTGAGAAGAACGACAACAATATTGAGTTCGTTGACGGAGAGACGCTACGACGAGCAAGGCAACAGCGACGACGAGCAAGCGATGACATCGAGCAAACAACGGTGACGGCGACGATGTTGATCTTCAGCGTTCTTCTCCTTTCTTTCTCTTCAACGTTTTTGATTTAATTTTTGGGTTTCGCGAGGAAGAGGGCTGAGAACGAGAGAGTTGAGAACGATGAACGAGGGAGTTTGCGTTTTTGATTTGTGAGGCTAGGGTTTCGGTATTGAGAACGAGAGAGTTGAGAACTATGAACGATGAATGAGAGAGTTGAGAACGATGAACGACGAATGGCGACGAATATGCGAGGGATCTTCAGAGAGTGGGAGTTCAGAGAGTGAGAGAGTGAAGAGAAGGAGAGGGTTCAGAGAGTGAGAGAGTGAAGAGAACGATGAGAACGAACGCGAGATATACGATGGAAAAATTGGGAAAAAAAATAAAAGGGGACATTTAGCATCAGGTGTTTAAACACCCGATGCTAAATGTAGGCGCGAAAACTAAAAACTTCTGTTTAATTGCAAAATTGCCACTGCGCCTACCTTTAGCATCGGTTGTTCTTTTAATGTCAAATTTCCACTAGTGTTGAGATATACAAAAGTAATGTCACACATTGTTAATTATAAACAATATCACACATAGCTAAGCAACGATTTTGCAAGAATTTTGGGTGTTGCTCCATTTAATCGTACTCCTAGATTGGTCGGTTGGTCTCCTCCTATTGATGATTTTGGGCGTTGCTCCATTTATTCTTTTATTTATTTAATCACTTAATTATTTATATATCCAATTTAACGATGAGTTCACTCGAATGAATTAATTGAATCATGACACTAATGTTTCACTTGTTGGATTAAAACATTTATTTAGTTCTATTAAGGTAAATTTGGATGGATGGTTTTGTAAGGGATGTGAGGGCTTATTAATTCTAAATTGAGAAAGTTATAAAATATTTCTAAAATGTTTCTAACATAAATGAATAAATGAAGTATGATTAAAAATATTATATTATTATCTATCATGTTATTCAGACAATTTTTTTAAAATATATGTTAAAATATAGACTAAACCCTCCAAAGCTCACTCAAATATATAAGAAAAAATCATTTTTTGTGTGTAAATCTAATAAAGAACCATATGGCACTGCTATAATAAAAACTCTCTCTTATATTTGGTCGTGTGTTAATGTGTTTGCGGCATTATTTTGAAAACCAAACATCGAATTGGCGAGACCTCCAGGTCATGATCCAATCGCTTAAAACTGCTCAAATTTGAGTAAAGCCGTGTTGAGCTGCTGAAATAACCGAACTATAGAAGGTTTCAGATCATGATTTAATCGATTCAATTGTTTGGTTGGTTCGGTTTTTAAAACACTGATTTTCGGAAACATTTATTCCCCATATATAGTCCATATAACTTGGATGACATGACTATATCAATTCCGTTGATGAAGGATATATCACTTTCAATTGAATGCCTTTTTACCCGTCATTGTTGGTTCATTCACTCTACACATTGATAGTGATTAGGCCATGCCATGGCTTTGTTATGTGTTATGAAATGTCAATATCTTTATCTAAAAGTATTACAATTTACAAGTCCATAAGTATTCATGTATTTTTCTGCATAATATATTTCCAAAATTGTTTTTTTTCAAATATAATTAAACCATTCATGAACTATATTGCCAGGTCTATCAAATTTAGTTCATAAGGGAGATCAATGAAGGTTGGTCTATTAGACAAAGATTTCATAGTGTTCTTGACTGTGCCGACGGCCCAATCCACGGAATAGACCCAACCCAATCGTGGTCACTATAGCGCGAAGCGCCCCTAGACGGCTCGGGGGGCTTCAACGGCTGAGATCGAGCCACATGATCCAACGGCTAGGGAGCTCCGCAGAACTCTATAAATAAGGGTCAACCCCCCACGGAAAGGTACACTTTGAACCATCTCTCATTTCCTGCTATGGCTTCTTCCTCCCTGACTTGGGCGTAAAGAAATTCATGCCTTTATAATAAAAGAAAACAACACTTCAAAAGAGTTTCGGTCAGTAAATGGTTATATACCATTTGCGGTCACATTATTTAACAAGCATTGTGTCGTCTAGTGGTAATCTGTCGTGCCTCCTCGCTATGGTGTCTCAAGTTTGAATCGCACTGGCTGCATTTTTGCACCATTTCCTTTTTTTAAGTCAAGCAAAAATCAAAACTTCCACTTCAAGGATTCAAACTCAGTAACAAGCGCACACAACAACACATCCAACCACCAGACCACCTACAACTTCCACTTAAAAGTCACGTGTATGTATATTTTTTAAATATCTCAAACATTTTTTTGGCCCTAAAAAATAATGGGATTCGGCTGGGGCCATGTGCGGTAGCATAGTCCGCGCAAGCCCATAGCCAGCCCTGCTGGGTTCTACGTATGTCGTGTGATGTCTAACTTGAAGTCATCTTCCATAAAAATTGGGCTCATCATTGTTGAAGGAATTCCAACTCAATTGTTGGCCATATTCTCGACATGCCTTCGAGTTAGCATGGTGGTTCTGTCAAAATATAACACACAATATTGTTTACGCAGTTCGGCCAAAGTCTGCCTACGTCTGCGACTACAGAGTAGCTGTAGTTCCATTTTATTGATAATGTCTCAGTGATCCTCAAACCAAATACAAGAGAGTTTAAATAGTCTTCTCTAAGAAGACCTAACGGGCCTGGGCCAAAGCATAAGCATATAAATAAATCTACACAACTATTATTTACAGCTTTCTTATTTTCCTTATTCACATCCCCCTCAAATTGATGCGGGTCATCAAGGAGCATCAATTTGCTGACAAGAAATTGATGGCGTGGAGAAGGAACAACTTTGGTCAAAATGTCTGCAACTTGAAATTGAGTATTGATATGAGGGATGGATATAACGTGATTATCATAGGCATCACGAATTACATGACAATCAACTTCGATATGCTTAGTACGCTTATGAAAAACCGGATTTGCAACAATCTGAATGGCACTTGTATTGTCAGCATAGAGAGATGTCGGTTCGGTTTGAGGAAATCCAAGTTCACCCAAAATACCACGAAGCCAAAGTATTTCGGAGCATGCCGTAGACATAGCACGATACTCCGATTCGGTTGAGGACTTAGAGACTCTCGCTTGCTTCTTACTTTTCCAAGAGATCAATGAAGAACCAAGAAACATGCACCAACCAGTGACAGAGCGGCGTGTGTCGGGACACCCAGCCCAATCAGCATCACTGTAGGCACTCAACGTAAGGGGGGTTCCATTAGGAAAGAATAAACCCCATTGAGAGGTACCTTTCAAGTAGCGAATTATACGACGAACCGCTGCCAGGTGAAGATGACGAGGAGAATGCCTGAACTGACTTACTTGCTGAACAGCAAATGAAATATCTGGTCGTGTAATGGTCAAGTAGTTAAGACTACCCACGAGCTGTCGATACAATAACGGATCAGTCAAAAGTTCTCCCTCGTCACGGTGGTATTTAACATTAACTTCAAGAGGAGTATTCACATGATTAGCAGATTCGAGGCTAGCCATAGCAATAAGGTCGGTGGCATACTTATGCTGATGGAGAAATATGCCCTTAGAAGTAGAATGAACCTCGAGTCCAAGAAAATAATGTAACAGACCAAGATCTATCATTTGAAATGAGGCTTGAAGCTTTTGTTTAACTTCATGTATGGATGCTGCATCAGAACCCGTAATGATCATATCATCAACATAAAGAAGGAGAAGAACAATGCCCGTAGATGTGCGGTGAATGAACAAAGACGAATCATACTGACTTTGAGTAAAAGAGAACCCAAGTATAGTGGAACGAAATTTCGCATACCATGCTCTAGGTGCCTATTTCAAACCATATAGAGATCGTTTGAGCTTGCACACCCCCTTAGATGAAGAGAAAAGGCCCTGAGGGGGAGTCATATAAATATCTTCAGCCAGGTCTCCATGAAGAAATGCATTCTTGACATCCATTTGGTGGAGAGACCACCCATTAGAAGCGGCGATAGAGAGCACCATTCTAACAGTAGTCATTTTAGCAACTGGTGCAAATGTCTCATCATAATCAATACCATATTCCTGCTTGTTGACTAAAGCAACCAATCGAGCCTTATACCGATTGAGAGATCCATCAGAATTCAATTTCACAGAATAAACCCATTTACAGCCTATGGGTTTGATATCAGGAGGGCAATGAACAATATCCCAGGTGAAGTTGTCCTGAAGGGCCTGAAGTTCCTCATTCATGGAATTTACCCAAGACACATCTTTAACAGCCTGCGAGTAACAAGTAGGAATAGATGTGCCAGATAGAGAAGCAGTTAAAGCAGTAGGAGAGGAACCAAACCTGTCTAGGGAATATCTGTCAGGTGCTCGAGACGTTCTACCAGAACGTCGTGGTGCCGGCGGTATAGGGTCAGAACCAGGATCAGGATCGGGATCAGGATCAGGAGCAGGAGCAGGATCAGTGTCGGAAGGGGAAGTGGGAGCGAGTCCTGTTTTATCAAAAAATTGCGGAAGTATAGCAATATCATTCAAACCAGGAGAAGAGTAAGGAAATATAGACTAATTATCAAAAAATGTCACATTCCTAGAAATGCGAAAACGACGGTTAGAGACATCATAACACACGAAACCCTTATGAGACTGACTATACCCCATAAATGCACATTGGACAGATTGTGCTCCAAGTTTATGTCTTTCAATGGATGGGAGGTGCACAAAACATACACACCCATAGGTATGTAAAGGACTGTAATCAGGCTGAGTTTTAAAAAGGCAAAAGTAAGGAGAATCAAACCCAATCACCGTGGAAGGAAGACGGTTGATCAAAAAGACAGTTGTGGAAAGAGCCTCCACCCAGAATTTGGATGGAACACATGCCTGGAGAAGTAAGGTACGTGTCACATCCAGCAAGTGACGATTCTTACGTTCTGCAACACCATTTTGCTGAGGGGTATTGGGACAAGATCGTTGAGACAGTATACCTTTTTGCTGTAAGAACTCCTGAAACTCATGAGACATATACTCCCACCTGAATCAGACCGGAGAATTCTAATACTGGTTTGGAATTGATTTTCAACATACATCCGAAATTTATTAAACATAGAAAACACTTCAGATTTAGATTTAAGAAAATAAATCCAAGTAAAACGGCTATAATCATCGATAAAGGTGACAAAATATTTGTAGTGAGCATGAGAAGCAACAGGAGAAATCCCCCAAACATCACTATGAATCAACTCAAAACACGTAGAAGCACGATGTGCACCAGACGGAAAAGGAAGGGTTTTACTCTTAGCTAATTTGCAAACAGAACATGAAATAGAGGTACTAAAATCTATCAATTTAGTACCTAACACACCAGCTTAAATAAGTGAGACAAAACAACAGAGTTTGGATTGCCCAATTTCCTATGCCAATCCTCACATGCATTCAAAACACTATTACAAGCAAGAGATAAATGATTTGAATGGAGTGAAACACTCTTCCAACTTTAGGCCCCTTCGCGATCACCTTCCCTGACACCCGATCCTGCACAAGACAACCATCCGGAGTAAGATTAACATCACATCCTTCATCCACTATCCATGAATAGAACACAATGTCTCAAATTTCATATGTCAATTAACTTGGTAATATGAAGATAAGAGACTCTCGAAATGAACAATTGTTTGCATTTTCAAAAACAATAAAAATGCCAAAAAATTGTTTTCATTATTTTCGAAAATATATCATCTCTAGCTATAGCACTCCATCTTCCGTCATCATATAATGTTCACTTCAAGAGTCTCTTATTTTCTTATTAACAAGTTAGAGTGAACACAATATTTTAGAAAATCAAAACAAAATATTGTTTTCACAAAAGCTTTTCCCAACAAATAGGTTTTCTGATTTTTACTTTAAATTGTAGAGAAATAATCATCGTGTTGTGTCTATATGTTTTTATATTTTCAAAATTCGTGTAATTTATGCAAGAGGAAAAAGTAAGAAATAGGAATAAAGGTTTTTTTTTTACAAAAGGAATAAAGGTATTTTTTTTGGGTAAACCCGAGTATCCACCGCACGGACAACAGTGACTAATCCCTCGCTCATTGGAGGTGCCTCGAGGGGCAGAAGAGCTGGCCCAGAGCTTTAACGCTGCTCCGTACCCAAGGTGGGGATCGAACCCCCGACCATTGGTTAAGGGAGGATCAGCCCCAACCGTTGTCCGATCCGAGGTGGGGTGTGGTACCTGCAAAGACACTCCAACACTTAAGCTAGAGAGGTTGTCAAATACATATAGATATTAGGGTGAGATTCCTTCCCATTAATGAAGCATTGAATGCTTATTTATAGAGTTTGGTGGTGATTGACCTGATGGATCTGGGCCGTCTGATCATGTGTTGCGATCTTGGTCATTGATGAATGAATTTTTTTTTTTTTGGTCAACAAATTTTGTTTTCTTGAATGAGTCTTTTGCGAATGGGCCATGGAGGTATTGCTAGTAAAAGCCCTAACCATAACAAAATCTATTTTTCAACGTGTATATTTTTTAAGGAGAGAAGTAGCATAACACTAAAATGCAATATTTTAAAACTCGGACCGGTGACCGACTCGGTGAAGGTACCGGTTCACTGGGTCAAGGGTCGGACCGAGGGGTCGACAGTTGAACCGCATGACCGAAACCGGGACTGCATGACTCGGACCGGTCTCTATTTCGCGAATTTTCAAGACCTATATAGTATATAATATAAATTTCATACCTGTAAAATTAATAACTATATATGTTTATTTTATATCTACTAAAATATAAAAATTAATTTATTAATATTTTTAAATTTATTCATACATAATATTAATCTATTTTAGATCACACAAAGGAGTATAATGGCCGATGAGAGTACCAAAAATTTTTATGATGCTAATCTAAAAAATTTAAAGGATTATAAAAATATTTTTAAAAAAGGAGTATATACCAACCAAATGAAATGATGCGCTTTGTAAGAAAAAGTAAAATTATTGGCTTTGATTTTATATTGAATCCAAAGATAAAGTATTAAATATAGATATTTGCCATATTTGCTCAAAGGTGTTAGTGGTGTGTTGGTTAAGAGCACACCGGTGATGACCAGGTGATGGGTTCGAATCCCAGCATTGTATTTTTGTGGAAAATTCAATACAAATGCATGAGTTTCAACAAAACCGGTCCGAGTTTACCAAACCCATCGAGTCACCGAGTTTCAACAAAACCGGCCGAGTCATGGCGGTTTACACCGAGTCCTTGCATTTCCGATCCAATGCGTGGATCGATTCGGTGACCCCCCGGTTTCCGGTTCGCCCGGTCCGACCGGCCGGGCCGAGCCGGGTTTTAAAACACTGCTAAAATGAAATAATTTATTTAACCTTGAAACAAAATGATAAAATTTTAAGTATAAATAAGACTAATAAATGTTTATAATATAGTTAGTGATCTGAACTGGATGGTCGAGGTCATGAGCGGCGGCGGTCAGAGAGTTCATGGCAACATGTGATGGTGGATGACACCTATAAATACTCTAATGCTTAAGTGAATAGTACAACTATATATTTTTTTTTGGTGAAGGGAAGGGGCGAGCCCCCGGAGACCCCTAGAACCGGGCAGTGTCCCAACGCTAACAACGAAAGACTAATCTGCCCCCCAGTAATCTACCGAGGTGGCCAACAGAAATCTGCTCCAACCGGGAATTGAACTGGGGAGCATACCCAGTCAACCCCCAGCGGGACCCGGTGGAAGGACAAACCTTAACCACTGAGCCAACTCCCGAACAAAGAGATAATCATAAAAGCATACATGATCCCAATGGGGGTCATTGCTATTTATAGGTGACATGGGATGATCAGTCACGCCTTGAGATGACAATTTGTTAATAGGTCCCTTTCTCACTTGGGGTGCTTGGGAGTAGGCATGGACATCGGGCGGTTTTGGGCGGTTTCGGGCCCAAAACCACCATCCGGCCAAAACCGCGGTAAAGAAATATAGAACCAAATCCGCCCACACTTTTTCTTGGATGATGCGGGTTCGGTTTGCGGGTTTTCGGGTAAAGCATTGGGTATGGCGCGGGTTTGGGTTCAAGTAAAATTGAAAAAGATGAAATAAGGAAGGAGGGAGAAGATAAAAAGTAGATAACCAGAGAGAGGAAGACGAAGGATTTCAATTCAAATACAATAAAAAAAAAACTAAGTTTTGCAATAAAAACTAAAAAGTGAAATGATTGCCGTTTGGGACTTGGAAGTGTGAAATGAATAATGAAATGTGAGACTCGTACTAAGAGAGTGAGTAAGAAATGTTAATAATATTAATATATAATATATTATTATATCATTTATTTTTAAAGAAACCACACAGATGATGAAACGTGTGAGAAATTAAAAGATAGTACTCTGCTGTCTGCTCAGTCTGCTGGCGCCTCTGCTCCTCTATACTAGCACTGCTACTGCCTACGAATTTTTAAAATATCCCAAGCAAAATACATGTACTTCGGGCGGGTCTGGGCACCGACGGGCCCAAAAATAACAACTGCACCCGCCCAGCCCAACTCGCATGAACCCAATTTTTCAACCCGTGAACCCGTATACCCGTCTGGACCCGACCGCAGAAGCCCACTGGCTTCGGTTTTCGGGTCGGTTTTTCAATTTTTGTCCAGGCCCTCTTGGGAGCTCAAAACAGTTATTTAGGTCATGATGAAGATTTCTTTGATGTGACTCGCTGAATAAAGGTGGCAAGTTCTCATCACCATTGGATCTAGATCGATGCGCGTGGTGGCAGTTTCGCAATAAGAGTGAGGCGCTCTTGGGTCTGACACTCATGGACCAGTTCGAAGTGGACCTTGTTCTAGTTCGGAACATATATAATTTAAAATAGTTATGGGACTTGAATGCAGGCTCAAGAGTGGAAGGGTTAAAGATCTAATGATTCCTGGTCAAGCTCAATGGGACTGTCAGAAACCCAGACAATGTCTCTCTCCAACAGGCGATTGAAATTATGCAAACCCCTATAGGATGGACTTTTAATGGTGATATGTTATTTTGGCCAGAGTCTATGGTCGTAAGACTTGCAGTGAAATTGGCGCACAATTTATCTCTTGAGGATGTTGTTATAAAGTCAGATTGTCTCTCAGTGATCGACGTATGTAGAGGAAATATCGAGAGATTAGATCTACAAATCCTACTAAAAGATATCAACTTCTTCAAAGATCGAATCACCAAGTGTGGATTGACCTGGATTGGGAGAGAAGGTATTAGACTATATCATTATTTATTTATTCCCTGTAACACCCCGATATTTCTATTGACAAAAAAAAAAATACCCAGGTGCACATTAGTAACACATCAGAGGTAAGATTTCCTGCTCAGACACTGAATATCACCATAAATTTTTCGCTGAATATAACCCAAACAGTCTTATTTACAACAAGACAATATGGTTCTCAGACCATATACCATCAGCAATTATAGTATTCAGTATCGTACAAGAAAGCGGATGAAAGATATACCATAAATACATAATGGTCTTAGTATACAGACAACAGAAGGGAAATAAGCTTAAACATAAAGCTAGGCTGTCAGCAACCAGTCCGAGCTCAACCTACTCGTGCCTCTTGGATTTCCGCTATCCCTGTGTCTCTGTAAAACAACAACATTTAAACAGTGAGATACAATCTAAGTGAGTTCTACCGAGACCCCTACTAACACTCTCGGTTCAATTATGAATTTTTATATAACGTGACACGGCACCGACTGCGTTACCGCTTCCAAACCCGGTGAACCGCATTACTTAACTTTTAACAGATCACCGACTGCGTTACCGCTTCCAAACCCGGTGAACCTGTTGTGACTCAGTACGACACCGACTGCGTTACCGCTTCCAAACCCAGTGAATCGTACAACAAACAAATTTGACATAACACCGACTGCGTAACCGCTTCCAAACCCGGTGAACCCCCTTACCAATAGCATTTTTCCTAATGGCACGGAGCCTAGGGTAAGGGATCATGACTGCCCCGCCTAGTATGTCAACATGGGTCGTCACCCAAACTCGATATAATATATATATCTACAGTACTATGAACTCAGGGTCCATCACCTCAATAACCAGTTGAACACTTAACCCACGCTTTTATAAAACCAAGTTCACACTCGCACTCTAATTTACCTCCTTTCGACACAATTTTCAATATCAAAAACAGTTCATTTTTCCTTAAAAATAGAATATTCAGTTAGGCCTCTGAATAAGCTTTCCAACGCATCTTAGAACACCTCAATCAGATTCCCGGATCAAAAGTTATCGCGAAACGAAAAACAGTGTTTGGTTGCTGAAAATCTGCAAAGTGGCGCGCGAGCTGACAGTAGGATCTGTCAAGTGGCGCGCGAGTGGCGCGCGGCGAGGAAGTGGCGCGTGGATTGACAGTAGGGGGGGTCTGTCAAGTGCAGAATTTGGCGGTTTCGCGTGAAAACCGCGATTTCGCTTAATTCCGATTCTCGTTCCGATTGAAAACAGTCCAAACAAACAGAAAAACAGATTCAACCAATATTACACAATCATTCAAATCAATCAATGTGTCCATCAAAACGGTTTTTATCAAAAACGACATATTTTCCAAATAGCGGTTTTCAAGTCAAAAGCTCTCGGAATCACATCACATAAAATTCCATTTCAACACGACTCAACCCGAGACTCGCTCCGATCAATTCCTAACTCGAATCAGACAGTATTAAGAAATATTCCAGTCCAGCGAAAGCGGTAAAACATTAAATCAATTAATTCGAAACGACAAAAATCCTAAACGTGAGTAGAACTCACCCTTGAAGCGTGAACCACGGTCGAGCCGAAATCACCGAGTAACCACACGAACATTCCCCGCTTCGGCGACATCCAATCCGCTTCCAAAGCTTTTCACTCGATCACGAAACCTCTTTTTGACCGAGATACCGAATTCCTCGAAATCTTCCACGAACACTATTCATCATCCCTAACCTTCAATTCTTCAAAAACTCCAAATCGGACTTCAATATTCGCGTATTCCGCCTTGAGCTCGCTCCTCACCACCATTCTAGGCTTTCCTTTGAGCTTGAACCACAAAACCTCCATTTTTCCTCTCAAATTCGAAAATGGAAAAGAGAGAGAGAGTGAGTTGATGATGAAGATCTTGCTACCAAATCGAAGAGGAAGTAACGCTGAGCATTTTTCGTGTTGGAAGGAAGTCGTTTTGATGAACCGAAACCTCCCCTTTTTCCTCTTCTTCCTCCTCACCCTTTCTTTCTCTTTTCTCTCCTTTTCTCTCTTTTCCTTCTCTGTTTCTCCCTCTGTCTCGTACGCTTCCTTTCTTCTTTCTTTCTTTCTTTTTAACATACACACACACACACACACACACACACACACACACACTTATATTTATTTATTTAATATATAAGCTGTAACGCGGTCAAATTACCATATTGATCGAAATCTCTTATTTCGATTCCGAAACTTCCTTGATCCGTATTATCCGGTTAACGATCCGATGACAACCAATAATTAATTTTACCAGTCAAGTACTAAATTAATTTAATTGGGTTAACACCCAAATAATTCTATTAATTATTTTGCGGATGTTACATTCTCCCCAACTTGAAAGAATTTTGTCCTCAAAATTTCGTCAAGTCTTTCATCCGACTAACCAAGGATCGACATCCTCAGAAAGGTCTTAAATTGCTGGAACTCAATCTTGAATTAACGAAATGAGTGTAGAAAATCCTCCCAAGTTGGCCCGTCAATCATTAAGTATGTTCGACTACTACCCTTGAACTCTTCTAAGATTATAGTCCGAACTCTTTTGTTACGAATCAATACGAGAAACTCATCATTCGCCTGCATAGGCTCGGCACCGCATTCGAAAACACTTACGAAGCTTCATTCCTCACTTGCTCCCCAACTTGATTAATCCAAATCAAAGTACTCCTCGGTAGAGGTAAAAATAAGTACGATTTCTTCAAAGGGTGTAGACACGTTCTCCGCAAATTTTCTACAAATCCATAACAGTTCTCGTACATACCGACAATGTGACGAAAAAGTCACTTGTGACACTTCTTGACTCGCCCCCAAGATTTCGAGATAATACTTCTCGAAAGAAGATGAAATGAGGATTTACCAGAAACGTTTATCTTAAACGCAGAAATAAACCACGGGGACATCAAATAAATTGAACGTAATGAAAATCACCTCAGTTGTTCTCCAAAAAACTATCAAACAGAACTCAGAGCTCTTTTCCGAATTAGTCAATAGCGTTGAGAGTTTCCCCTCAACCTAAGTAATCCTCCTAGGATTTTTCCTCCTCAATCATATTCTATTTGCCTCTTAATTCGTTCCCAAAATTAACTTTAGCATGCGGGTTTTCACAAAAACGATTTTTCAAAACTATTACACCGCACGCCAAGCTTCACTTCGGAAATTTCTGTCACTTATAAGCAGATCCATCAATTAATCCTTTGATGGTTATTCGCAACGTGAAAACAGTCAGCAGTTACCTCATTTACATATTCGCATTCACGTTCGACTTGTCAAACGGAATCTCATAATACTATCTCATTGTTAACCTTCACAAAGGAGAGGTTAACAAACTAATACCTCTGCTTTATATTCTGTACACCCTGGAACAGAATATAAACTTCGGTGTGCTTCCTCTAACACTTGCCTTTTATTGTTCTCATCATCGGCCGCACAGATTCTACCGTTGAAACAACTGACTCCATCACTATCCATAGTAAAATCTGGAAATACCTTTTGTGATTGTAGCTTCACATCAACTTCCTATGCTAAGCGTATAGAATCCCTTAGGGAACTAGAGATCCTCATATGGCTCAACACTAACCGGTTCCTCGTTGATCTTGAATTCAGATTTAAGTCTCTGAAAGACTCCGATGATTCCATCTCATGCATCAATAAACTCGGCCATGTGGATGGACTTCCTACTCAGTGCATCAGTTACAACACTGACCTCTCTTGAATGCTACATCAACACAAATTCATAATCCTCCAGAAACTCAACACACTTCTCTGCCTGCTATTCAGTTCTTTCTGATCAAACAGATGCTTTAAACTTTTGTGACCACTAGAGACTTCGAAACGAGACCCACACAGGTAACGTCTCCAAATCTTCAGTGCATACACAATAGCTATTAACTCCAATTCATGAGTTGGATAATTCTCTTCACGAGACCTTAATTGTCTGGATGCCTAAGCTACCACTTGATGATTCTGCATGAGAACACATCCCAACCCTTTCCAGAAACATCGCCGTAAATTTGGAATTCCAAATACGAATCTGGAAGAATATGGGTTGGAGCAGAAGTCAACTGAACCTTCAACTCTTGAAAACATTCTTCACGATCGACATCTCACGTAAGCGGTTGACCCTTTCGAGTTAACCGAGTAGGTGGAAGAACCAATAGTGAGAATCCTTCGATAAACTTCCTGTAGTAACCGGCTAGACTTAGAAAACTTATGATTTCGGCGACTGACGTTGGTCACTCCCATGCAACACCGCTTCCTTCTTGCTGAGATCTATAGAAACTCCCGACTTGGGAAATCACATGTCCCAAAGACTTTACTTCTGACATCCAAAAATCACACTTCGAACGTTTTACGTACAACTTCTTTTCTCGGAGTACTTTCAGAACAATGCGGAGATGTTGGACATGCTCCTCAATAGTCTTCTAGTACATCAAGATATCATCAATGAAAACGACTACAAATTGATCTAGGTAATTGAGGAAAACTCGGTTCAGGTAATCCATGAATACCGCTGGAGCATTAGTCAAACCGAAGGGCATCACTACAAACTCGTAATGTCCATACCTAGTACGGAAAGCTGTCTTCGGAATATCTAAGGCTCTAACTTTTATTTGATGATATCCTGACCTCAGATCAATTTTTGAAAACACTGCAGCACCTCAAATTGCTCAAGCAAATCGTCTATCCTTGGTAAGGGATATTTATCCTTGATCGTCACTTGTTAAGTTGTCGATAATCAATACACAATCTCCTACTTCCATCTTTCTTCCTGACAAGTAACACCGGAACACTCCATAGAGAAGCGCTCGGTCGAATGAACCCCTTCGAGATCGACTTTTCAAGTTGATACTTCAATTCCTTTAATTCTAAGGAAACATTCGATAAGAAATGATAAATATTGATCCCGTGCCAGGAACCAATTCTACAGTAAACTCTACCTCTCGCTCTGGAGGTTCTGAAGAAGCTTCATCGTGAAAACATCCAGAAAGTCACTCACAACCTGAATGTTCGCCAAATCTAAACTAGTTTCAGTGGATGCAGATAACATATTAACATGTGCTTCCGCACCTTGGAATGAAGATTGACCGTCTAAGGTGAACTAGGTAACCGCTTCAGAATTTGTCCTAGACAATTCAACTGATTCTGAAGCGAAGCTGATAGTTGATTAACACAGTCGATTGCAACATGATTTGCAGTCATCCAATTCATACCCAAAATGGTGTCCACCCTTCTCATAGGCAAACAATAAATTCTACAACGAAATTCCTGCCTCATATGACAAGTAGACAATTCTATACAAAGATTATGTCTGGACACGACCCTTAGCAGCAGTTAAGATGGCTATCGACTCGGATAGCGGAGATAAGGTTAATCCCAACCGATCTACTCACGATTGAGCTATTATACAATAGGTTGCACCCTAATCGTGTAATATACTAACAGAGTTATTGAAAACTGATCCCATACCCCTCAGTAACTCGTCAGCAGTTGCAACTGTCTGAGCATCCAAAGTGTTGACGTATCTTTGCCTTGGAGCTGCTCGTGACTCCTGGGAACTTTCCCTTGTAGGGCACTCTTTACCATAGTGACCCTCTACATTACTATAATAGCACCGATTGATCTGTGCTGACGATCACCCTTGTGATGTCTTCCATAGTTAGAACATCTTCTGACCTTTGAAGAATCAAAGAATTGCATCTGCTTTTCCTTTAATGAAATTATCTTAGGACTTTGCATTCGGAGTTGATAATTCAACTACATTCTTTCCTTTCCCATATTTCCTATGAGATCATCCTCGGCGACATAGGCTGACTGCACTAAGGCAACAAAATTGGTAATAGTATAAGAACTGAGACCCTAAGTCATAAAAGCACTAAGGCCCTTCTTATACATCTGCATTCTCCATTCGTCATTCGAAACATACCTTACCATTCGGTAAAACTGAGACAACTTCTCGAACTTAGCGGTGTATTCTTCCACCGTCATGCCACCTTTCCTGAGGATGCACCGGTTGGAGACTCCGGTCTTGGTCGAGGACTGCGTCTTGATCATCCTACCATAATTCCGCTTATGATGCACTAAGTATTAAGTTGATCAGGCTCAATGTCTCTTAGCATCACAAGTGTAATGACAACCAGGACTAACAAGGAATCGACTCAACCCTAAACTAAGTCCGACTAGGTCGAACTGCTCTGATACCAACTGTAACACCCCGATATTTCTATTGACAAAAAAAAATACCCAGGTGCACATTAGTAACACATCAGAGGTAAGATTTCCTGCTTAGACACTAAATATCACCATAAATTTTTCGCTGAATATAACCCAAACAGTCTTATTTACAACAAGACAATATGGTTCTCAGACCATATACCATCAGCAATTATAGTATTCAGTATCGTACAAGAAAGCGGATGAAAGATATACCATAAATACATAATGGTCTTAGTATACAGACAACAGAAGGGAAATAAGCTTAAACATAAAGCTAGGCTGTCAGCAACCAGTCCGAGCTCAACCTACTCGTGCCTCTTGGATTTCCGCTGTCCATGTGTCTCTATAAAACAACAACATTTAAACAGTGAGATACAATCTCAGTGAGTTCTACCGAGACCCCTACTAACACTCTCGGTTCAATTATGAATTTTTATATAACGTGACACGGCACCGACTGCGTTACCGCTTCCAAACCCGGTGAACCACATCTTAACTTTTAACAGATCACCGACTGCGTTACCGCTTCCAAACCCGGTGAACATGTTGTGACTCAGTACGACACCGACTGCGTTACCGCTTCCAAACCCGGTGAATCGTACAACAAACAAATTTGACATAACACCGACTGCGTAACCGCTTCCAAACCCGGTGAACCCCCTTACCAATAGCATTTTTCCTAATGGCACGGAGCCTAGGGTAAGGGATCATGACTGCCCCGCCTAGTATGTCAACATGGGTCGTCACCCAAACTCAATATAATATATATATCTACAGTACTATGAACTCAGGGTCCATCACCTCAATAACCAGCTGAACACTTAACTCACGCTTTTATAAAACCAAGTTCACACTCGCACTCTAATTTACCTCCTTTCGACACAAATTTCAATATCAAAAACAGTTCATTTTTCCTTTAAAATAGAATATTCAGTTAGGCCTCTGAATAAGCTTTCCAACGCATCTTAGAACACCTCAATCGGGTTCCCGGATCAAAAGTTATCGCGAAACGAAAAACAGTGTTTGGTTGCTGAAAATCTGCAAAGTGGCGCGCGAGTGGCGCGTGGCGCGCGAGTGGCGCGCGAGCTGACAGTAGGATCTGTCAAGTGGCGCGCGAGTGGCGCGCGGCGCGCAAGTGGCGCGTGGACTGACAGTAGGGGGGTCTGTCAAGTGCAGAATTTGGCGGTTTCGCGCGAAAACCGCGATTCCGCTTAATTCCGATTCTCGTTCCGATTGAAAACAATCCAAACAAACAGAAAAACAGATTCAACCAATATTACACAATCATTCAAATCAATCAATGTCTCAATCAAAACGGTTTTTATCAAAAACGACATATTTTCCAAATAGCGGTTTTCAAGTCAAAAGCTCTCGGAATCACATCACATAAAATTCCATTTCAACACGACTCAACCCGAGACTCGCTCCGATCAATTCCTAACTCGAATCAGACAGTATTAAGAAATATTCCAGTCCAGCGAAAGCGGTAAAACATTAAATCAATTAATTCGAAACGATAAAAATCCTAAACGTGAGTAGAACTCACCCTTGAAGCGTGAACCACGGTCGAGCCGAAATCACCGAGTAACCACACGAACATTCCCCGCTTCGGCGACATCCAATCCGCTTCCAAAGCTTTTCACTCGATCACGAAACCTCTTTTTGACCGAGATACCGAATTCCTCGAAATCTTCCACGAACACTATTCATCATCCCTAACCTTCAATTCTTTAAAAACTCCAAATCGGACTTCAATATTCGCGTATTCCGCCTTGAGCTCGCTCCTCACCACCATTCTAGGCTTTCCTTTGAGCTTGAACCACAAAACCTCCATTTTTCCTCTCAAATTCGAAAATGGCAAAGTGAGAGAGAGTGAGTTGATGATGAAGATCTTGCTACCAAATCGAAGAGGAAGTAACGCTGAGCATTTTTCGTGTTGGAAGGAAGTCGTTTTGATGAACCGAAACCTCCCCTTTTTCCTCTTCTTCCTCCTCACCCTTTCTTTCTCTTTTCTCTCCTTTTCTCTCTTTTCCTTCTCTGTTTCTCCCTCTGTCTCGTACGCTTCCTTTCTTCTTTCTTTCTTTCTTTTTAACACACACACACACACTTATATTTATTTATTTAATATATAAGCTGTAACGCGGTCAAATTACCATATTGATCGAAATCTCTTATTTCGATTCCGAAACTTCCTTGATCCGTATTATCCGGTTAACGATCCGATGACAACCAATAATTAATTTTACCAGTCAAGTACTAAATTAATTTAATTGGGTTAACACCCAAATAATTCTATTAATTATTTTGCGGATGTTACATTCCCCTTTTTACTGTTAGTTTTTAACCTCTATTAATATTGTTAGAGTTGTTATTAACTCTAGTCAGGTTAGTTAAGTCAATTACTGTTCAGTTAGTATAGTAAGGATTAGTTAGAACATCTTGTTAGTTTAGTTGCTTCTTGTAACAACTTCAGAACTTTTTATATATATAATTGCACTTTATGTGCAGAGTGAATCAATGAATTGTTTTTCCCTTTCATTCTTCCTTTTGTTCAATATGGTATCAATAAAGCGATTCTTCCATTCCGCACTCTGATCATCTTCTCAATCTTCCTTTCTTGTTCTTTGTTCTCCCATTTTTCCCCTTCTCTTGCTCATCCAACCATGTCTGAACAACAAGAAAACCCAATCGATCTCGCGAATCCTCTGTATTTGCATTCCTCCGATCATTCTGGAATCGTCCTTGTCACACAACCGTTGACTGGCGACAACTACAACTCATGGTCCCGCGCTATGAAACTTGCCCTCAATGGCAAAAACAAATTTGGGTACGTCGATGGCACTTTCCCCTTCCCTGAAGACGGTGACCTTCGTTCCCAAACGATGTGGAAACGCAACGATAACACTGTGAGTTCTTGGTTATTAAACGCCGTCTTCAAAGATATTGTTTCCAGCGTTCTCTACGATGCCTCTACTGCTGCCATTTGGTTCGATCTCCGAAATCGATTTCAGCAAGTGAATGGCCCTCGCACCTACGAATTGCACAAGAATCTCGTGGGTCTTTCTCAAGGTAATTTGTCTGTTACTCAGTATTTTACCAAATTGAAATCGATTTGGGAGGAATTGCAAGAATTTTCCCCACCCAATCAATGTCACTGTGGTGGTGTTATTCCATTCCTTGATCATGCTCAACGCCAATATGTGATGATGTTTCTCATGGGATTAAACGATTCTTTCTCCCAAGTTCGAGGTCAAATCTTGACAATGGATCCCATTCCCCAATTTCGAAGGTTTTCTCTCTTGTTTTGCAAGATGAAAAACACCGTGAAGTTGGCTCTCCCGCTCCTTCCATCACTGAGACACCCGTAGCCTTTGCCGTCAAAGCCACCACTCCAAGATCTTCTCAACAGAAACCTCCTGCCAAGAGAGATCTCCCTTCTTGCACTCATTGTGAAATTTTAGGTCACACAATGGACAAATGCTACAAACTCCATGGATATCCCCCGGGAACTTCAAGAAACAAGCCAACTACCTCCAATGCTGTTCATCATGTTTCTGGCACTCCTGCATCGTCTTCAACCTTCACCACTGACCAATGCCAACTTCTGATGTCCCTTCTTGCTGCTCAACTGACTACTACTGCCACTCCTTCTACTAACAGCAACTCTAATGATGCTTCTCAAGGTTTAATTTTCCTTGTCTCTACAACTGATCACTCTAATGTCTCTTTACCTATCCATTATTGGATCATAGATACTGGTGCTACTTGCCATATAGCATGTTGTTTAGATTTCTTTATCACTCTAACTTCTATATCTAATTGCTTTGTTACATTGCCTAATGGATCTAAAATTGTTGTGCATTCTATTGGAACTGTTAAACTTAGCCCAAATTTGATTTTACATAATGTTCTATACATTCCACCTTTCCATGTTAATCTTATCTCTGTTGGGGCATTACTCATTACATCCAATATCTCTGCATTCCTTAGAGATCGTTGGTGTTTTTTGCAGGACCTCAATCAAAAGAGGGTGATTGGGAAAGGTGAATTTCACAAGGGAATTTATGTCTTCAAGGCTTCTCCTTTCTCAACACCAACTATTGCTGTTTCTCTAGTTTCTAATTCTGCAAATTCTTTACTTTCTTGCAATATTGTTAATAATAAAAATGCCCATGAGTTATGGCATGCTAGACTAGGGCACCATCACACAATTGTTTGTCTTCTATTAGCAAAGAACTAGGCATATCTGTAGCTACTTCCCCCTCCCCATTCACTACAAAAAAATGCAGGATAAGCGACGGATTTTAGCGAGGGATCCCCAATCCATCACTAAATCGAACTTAGCGAGGGATTTAGCGACAGCCAATTCCGTCGCTACAAGGCGCGCCATTTTTTTAAAAAAATTCAAATCTGTCGCTAACGGTCAATTCCGTCGCTAACAGTCAATTCCGTCGCTAACAATGACATGACCGTTGGCAGATCTTGGAAATCGTAAGATTCCCAAATCCGTCGCTAATAGTAAAATCTGTCGCTATTATTCCGTCGCTAATGTTTGGGAATGCGTGAAATTTAAATTCTGTCGCTAATATTCAAATCCGTCGCTAAATATCCCTCACTAATTTTAATTAAGTTTTTCCTATCTCCGTAACACACTCTTCTCTCACCATTGACTCTCACCTCACTCACTCTCACCTCACTCACCCAGTTATCTCCGCCACCACCACCCATCCCCTTCGCTCCGTTGCAGAAAGTAACGCCACCATTCTCTCTTCTCTCACCATTCACTCTCAAAGTGTGGTACGTTTTCGTTTTTGTTTTCATTTTCGTGTTTTCGTTGATTTCGTTATCGTTTTCATTGATTTCATTTTCGTTTTCAATGAGTTTGTTTTCATTTTCGTTTTCTATGATTTCGTTTTTGTTATCCTTTTTATTTTTATTGTAATTTATTTTTGTTGAAACTAGAATATTTTTATTGGATTTTTGGATTACTGGATTCACTCAAGCATTGAAGTTAGGAGTACTGGACCTTGGCATTTCGAATTGGGGTCATAGGAGCTTGTTTGGTTCTGGTTGGTACACACATATTGTGAAAAATCCAGAAATTAGTCCCAACAAGTGAGTTCCTCCCACTCACTCTTTAGATACCTTAAGGTTTTTAGCACAATAGTGCTTTTCCCTTCTTTAAATATGCTATTTGATTGTTGGCCTATTTGTTTGATGATTGAATATCATGTTTGTAATACCATGTTTCAGCTACTTTTATATAGAGTTTATCTATATGCATCTTCATAGGTGGGAAATGCGAATAAATTTGGTGAAAAATGATTTGGTTCTTAGCATGTTATAGTTTATCTATATGGCCTATTATAATTTATTTTTGTTGTTTTGATGTTTGATGAACCCTAGGTTAGATGACTATATTGTGTGCCTTTGATGGAAAAGGGTGAGGTGCTGTCCCTCACCCCCATATTTTACTCGAAATCATCTCCATTGAGATAATTGCGAGACTATACTAACAATTTTAAGGTTGGGAGTTAGAAATAACTTCCTTCACTACTTATATGGAAAAGGGTTTTGTTTGTTCTGTCCTTAACCCCCATATTTGGCTCGAAATCATCTCCACCGAGATCATATCGATGCCACTTACTTGATAGGTTATATTTTAGGTTGAGTTGTGGGAATCTAGCGTGTTTTTTTAAATGCGTGTAGATGAATTGGAATCAATTGAATCGTAGTTGGGTGTATGATCGGTTATATCCGGGAAGAGCATTTTTGAAGGAAACTTTTGTAAATGGGGTTGAAGAGTTTATTAGGGTAGTGTGGCGACATGATAAGGCTAAAAAGAAAGGGGGGATTAGATGTCCATGCCTTAAATGTGACGGTATACCTATTACACCTGATGATGAAATTGGGGTGCACTTGTATCGTATCGGGTTTAGGCCTAATTATTGGATTTGGGTGGACCATGGAGAACGACTTCCAAATTTTGACTTAGGGGCTTCTTCAAGCAGTTCTAGTTTTGATGTTCCATCTAATGAACAATTTGAGTGGATGGAAAGCATGATTTGTGATGGTCTCGGAGTGAATGTGCCATTTGATGAGCCTCAATATGATGATCCATGATGAACTTCCAAATGAAGAAGCACAAAGATTTATTGTTTGTTAAAAGAGTCAAACACACCGTTGTTTGATGGCTCGCCAGAGTCAAAATTATCTATGTGTGTGAAGCTTTTATCTCTCAAGTCCATGAGCAATATTTCTGAGTTGGGTTTAGATTTTGTGACTCAAATGATGTTGGATGGGACACCTAATAAGGATAGCTTGCCAAAAAGTTATTATGAAGCAAAGATGTTAGTTTCGAAGTTGGGATTGGAATGTAAGAAGATTGATTGTTGTGAGGATGGTCACATGTTGTTTTACGACAACGAATTTGGTAAAACCGATGGTGCGCTGCAGGCTTGTAGATTTTGTGGAAAGCCGAGGTATAAAGTTCGTAAAGGGGAAAAACGTAATTATAAACCCATTCCTGTAAAGTCGATGTTCTATTTGCCTATAGTTCTAAGGTTGCAGAGAATGTTTGCATCGCCTGAAATTGCAAACAAAATGACGTGGCATTATGAGAATAGGAATACTTCGAACATTTTACGCCATCCATCTGATGGTGAGGCGCGGAAACACTTTGATCGAGTGCATTCAGATTTTGCCTCTGACCCACGGAATGTTCGACTTGGTTTGTGCTTTGATGGATTTACTCCATATATCCAAGCATCAGCGTCGCCCTATGCTTGTTGGCCAGTCATTGTTACCCCTTACAATCTTCCTCCTGAGATGTGCATGACTAAACCGTATATGTTTTTGACTTGCTTGATACCTGGTCCATCCAATCCAAAAGCTAACATTGATATCTTTTTGGAACCTCTAATTGATGATCTCAAGAGATTGTGGTTGGGTGTTAGGACATATGATGCAGCACGAAAGAAGAATTTTATGATGAGATCAGCATTGATGTGGACAATTAATGACTTCCCAGCTTATGGTATGTTGTCAGGTTGGGGGACTCATGGTAAATTAGCATGCCCCCACTGCATGGAAAACACAAAAGCGTTTACGTTGAAATACGGGGGAAAGAATTCTTAGTTTGACTCGCATCGTAGATTCTTACCGCCAGATCATGTATTTAGAAAGAACAAAAGGGTATTCAAGAAAAGGGTAGTTGAAACAGATGTCCCACCGCCTTTGTTGACATCGGCTGAAATTTGGAGTAGAGTTATGAATTTGCCACAAGCCACGGAGGTAGGTGTGCTCTCCCGATTGGATGGTTATGGACGAGTGCATAACTGGACAAAAAGAAGCATATTTTGGAATCTCCTATATTGGAAAGATAATCTATTGAGACACAATCTCGATGTTATGCACATTGAGAAGAATTTCTTTGACAACATATGGTTCACCGTGATGAATGTGAAAGATAAAGCCAAAGACAATAATAAGGCTAGAATGGATTCTGCTCTTTACTGTAGCAAAAGTCGTTCCAATTTGAATTTGGTGCCAATGGCTAATGTGAAGATGCCAAAACCCAAAGCCAAATATTGTCTTACACCCGATGAAGAAAAATATGTTTGTCGATGGTTGAAAGGATTGAGGATGCCAGATGGCTATTCTTCTAATCTTGCAAGATGTGCAGATGTGAACACCGGGAAGATGTATGGGATGAAAAGTCATGATTGTCATGTATTCCTGGAGTGTTTGCTTCCAATTGCTTTTAGTTCATTGCCAAAGTGTGTTTTGGAACCACTTACTGAAGTGAGTCAATTTTTTAAAAACATGTGCTCTTCAACATTGAGAAAAGATGATCTTATTAAGATGGAGCTGAATATTCCTTTCATTATCTATAAGTTGGAGATAATACTTCCTTCTGGTTTCTTTGATTCTATGGAGCATCTTCCGGTTCACCTTGCATATAAAGCAAGGATTGGTGGACCAGTTCATTATAGGTGGATGTATCCATTTGAGAGGTAATTATCAATTTCAACATTTTAATTAAAGTGCATATTTAGTATGACTATTTATTTAATCAACTCCCCTTCCTCCATATATTTAGATTGATGGGTGATTATAAACGATCGGTGAAGAATAAAGCTAGAGTCGAAGGATCGATCTGCGCAGCTTACTTACATCGTGAAACAATTTATTTCTGTTCTCATTATTTCAACAACTTTATGTTGTCAAGAAATAATAGAAACGAAATAGAGGTTGAAGAAGAAAGACATGCCCTCACTTTATCTGTGTTTAGCAAACTTGGGTGCCTCTCGGGAAAGAAGTCGACTCAGTGGTTATCAGATATGGAGTATAAATCAGCACATATTCATGTCTTGATCAATTGCACTGAAGTTAAACCATATCTTGAGTAAGTGTGCTTCAATTCAGTTTTCAATACATAGGCATTTAGAGTATGAAGTTATATCATGCCTTGACCAATTTTCATTCTAAAGAGTATGGATAATTCTTTTTCAGTGCATTCTTACAAGTTGAGGGTATACGCACTGAAGATTCTTCTATTCGTATACATGAAAATTTTCCATCTTGGTTTAATGATAGAGTAAGTAAATAAAATTAATGCTTTAATGTCTAAAGTTCAAAGTAGATATGAGAGATGACTTATTTTTTCCATATGTGATTACTTAGGTTTATGAAGCGGAACCAACTCCGATAATCCAACATTTGAGGAACTTAGCTGATGGTCCTTTTCGTGAAGTTAGTGAGTGGCACACGTACCTCGTTAACGGTTATAAATTTGACACCCAATCATGGAGTGAGGGAAAACAACAACTTAATAGTGGGGTATATGTAAAAGGGATTGCAGAAGGAGATGAAGATGAGTACTACGGGGTGATCCAACACATATATGAACTTGAATACAAATATTTAGACTATCAAAAGAAAATTGTTTTGTTTTATTGTAGTTGGTTTGATCCATCGGTCAGAGGAACGAAATTGAATCCAAAATGTAATACCGTGGACATTCAAATTGATAAAAGGTATAGAGCCTATGATCCGTTTATCATGCCTGAAAATGTGAGGCAGGTATATTATGTTCCATATCCATCAACTCGGGAAGGATATTGTGTTGCAATTAAGACAAAACCACGGGGTCGCATTGAAGCCACTGATGTTGGGGATGAGGTTCCTTATCAAGTGGATGAAATGTCGGGCGTCAATGAGGTAATTGAAGTTGAACCAGTTGATACTATATGTGATGATCGACTCCACATTGAAGAAGTTGAACCAGTATTAGAAGAAGAAATTGGAGTATATGAAGACGATGAAGAAGATGAAGACTTTTTTTTAATCTTATTAGTATCACATAGATAGTTTGATTAGTTTCAATTTCTGCATGTTGTTGATTATTCATCTGATTTTAATTATTAATATATATCACATTTCGTTTATCATTATTGTACGTTGTTGTTGTATTTAAATTTATTTATTAATATATATCATTATATATTTTTCTTGCGTTTCGTTTTTCATAGATATGGATCCAGGAGGAGGTTCTGACCCGTCGAGAGATGTTAGGGGGAAGAAGATAGCTGAACCTAGAAGGCGGCGTCGAGTTCGTGAGGTTGTACTTAATGCAGGGGATACATTTTTGGGGATGCCCCAGACCACCACTACTGCTGGAGGAGCTGGGACTTCACGTTCTGCTGCAGCTGCTCCACCTGCTGGTCATTCTCCCTCCGTCCCTAATTGGTATCCTATAAACCCATCTGGCACACCAGCATCCTATGGGTATTTTCCACCTATGGGCACACCGGGAGGGTATATGGGCCCACCTCTGCAGCATCCTATTGGCACACCGGGAGGGTATATGGGTCCACCTCTGCAACATCCTATGCGCACACCAGGAGGGTATATGGGTCCACCTCTGCAACATCCTATGGGCACACCAGCAGGGTATATGGACCCACCTCTGCAGCATCCTATGGGCACACCAGTCGGGTATGCCTACACCTGAGGTACATACTGATCAGTCCCTACAGGATGATCATTCTGACCCCCATGGTCATACTGATTCAGAGCCATTATCATCCGGGTCGGAGGATGAGCAGGTGGTTGTCGACCCTGATGGTCGACGTCGCAAAGTCATATATCCCTTTGGCGATGCGTAAGTATTGTTTGACTTTTTTTTAATTTAAATTAATTGTTTGTTTGACGTGTATATATGTTTGTTAATTATGCAACAACTTAATTATGCAGGTTTGTTTGATCGAAGACTGCTTCATCAGCGATCACTCATGTCATTAAGAAACTCTATTTTGAAGAGTACGATGAAAAGGTGACAAAATTGGTAAGAGGAAAAAGAAAGATTTTGTGGACTTGTTTAAGGTAAGTATCAATTATGTCATTACCTATATTGATAATTTTAATATATTGTTTAATGTTTAATATAATTACTAATACATATTTTGATTATGTTTAATACAGACCAAAGTGACTTGGAGACCGGAAGATGATGAATTGGTGCATAAAGTTTTTTGGACTAGATTGGCAAAGCAATTGGCGGACTTGCTCTACAAATTGCGCCGTAAAACTGAATGGTCGAGGTATATCCCTCAAGAAGTCTGGGATCAATACCACGAAGTTTGGAGAAGTGAGAAATTCAAAGCCAATGCTGAAAAAGCGAAGGAAAATCGGAATTCAGAAAAGGGTGGCTCACTTCACACTTGTGGCTCCGTCAACCAAGCTCAGCATGCTATGAAATTGGTAGGTTATTTTAAAAATATTTGTACTATTTTAGTTTAGTTAGGGCGATTAGTTACCAATATTTGAGAATTTGTTTCATTTTTACAGAGTAAGAAGGCTCGACGCCCTCTTACTATTGCTGAGCTGCATAGGGCCACACATGTCAGGAAGGATACACAGACTTATGTTGATGAGCGCTAGAGGACCACTCAGGTAAATATACAACTTGATTTGTATTATATAATGTTTTCTTAAAATGGAGCGCTTATTATGCTATGTTTTGTGGTTATGCAAAACAGGAGAAACATGCTGAGACGATGTTTGAGCCGACTCAGGGGAGCTGAAACCCTGAGTCACTTGGTCCACTGTCTCCTGAGATCATGGCTTTGGCAAACCGCAATTGGGAGAAGTTGGTAGGGGGATGTACAAGAAACGTATGTACGGTACAGGGCCCTTGGCTCCAAATTTGAGATTTGAGGATGATCAGTTTGACACCAGCAGACCCTCCTCTAGTCGTCGACCTCCTCGTCCTTCAGGTGAGACAGATCTGCTTAGGCAGCAGATGGAGGAGATGCGTGCTCAGCACCAGCAATAGATACAGGAGATGCATGCTCAGCACCAGCAGGAGTAGCAGAAGCAGAGTCGGACTATGAAAGATATGCAGACAGACTTCTTTAGGTTTGCACGTCAGCAAGAGAAGCTGTTAAAGTACCATAAGAGCATGAAGCCAGATGCCTCTGAGTCTGAGGAGTCCGAGTCTGATGATGGCTCGTTTTGGTATTAGGTTGTTATTTGCTGGTTTGGACATGTTTAGAATTTGGATTGTTATTACTGGTTTGAAGTTGTTTAGGATTTGGATATATGGTATTGTTGGTTAGTTTGGATATATTTGGTATATTTGAGTATTCTCACAAATTTGGATATTTGGTATTGTTGGTTAGTTTGGATATATTTGGTACTAGTTTGGATGGTTTTATTTGAGTATTCTCAAAATTGTGCTGCATTTCATATATAGTTATTAAAAAAAAGCAGGTTTTTCAAATTTGGACACGTGGCATAAAATAAAGCATAAAAAATTAAATTAGCGACGGATTTGCCCTCACTAATTTCCCTCACTAATTAGCGAGGGAAAATCCGTTGCTAAAATCTGTCGCTAAAATAAAAAATTCTGTCGCTAAATATTAGCGACGCCCTTTTTAGCGACGGAAAAATTTCGTCGCTAATTTCCGTCGCTAAACCACTTTAGCGACGGATTTTTGAGGTTTAGCGACGAAAATTTCCGTCGCCTATCCTGCTTTTTTTGGTAGTGACTCCATTGTGAAATATGTCCATTATCCAAACAAAGAAGACTATCTTCTTCTTCTTTTAATCACATGTCTGATTCTCCTTTTCATATTGTATATTGTGATATTTGGGGTCCTTATCATATCCCCACTCATGATAATAAACGAGATTTTCTTACTTTGGTTGATGACTATTCTGGATTTACTTGGATTTACATGTTGCAATTCAAATCTGATGCTACTGCATACATTAAACAGTTTTTTGCTTTCATTCACACACAATTTAACTGTAAAATTAGGCATTTAAGATCTAATAATGCAAAAGAACTGTGTCTCTCTGATTTTCTTGCAGAATATAGTACTCTCCATCAGTTTAGTTGTGTTGAGAGACCTCAACAAAACTCTGTTGTGGAGAGGAAACACCAACACTTACTCAATGTTGCCTGAGCTTTATACTTCCAATCCAGAATTCCCACATCTTTTTGGGGAGAATGCATCAAAACTACTGCTTTTCTGATCAATAGAACTCCTAACAAGTTTCTCAAAGGAAAAACTCCTTACTAACTTCTTTTCAACAAAACACCTCAATTTGATTCCCTTAGAACCTTTGGATGTCTTGCATATGCCTCTACCCTCCCATCCAAGAGAACTAAATTTACTCCTAGATCCATACCTACTGTTTTTGTTGGGTATCCCACTGGTTACAAAGAATATAAGTTGTATAATCTCCAAACCCGTACTTTTCTCATTTCAAGAGGTATTGTGTTCCATGAAACAACATTCCCCTTTCATAACTTACCAAATTTTGACTCTTCCATTGACCCCTTCCCTGACCTTGTCTTACCTAATCCTTTACCTGATTTTCAACATGATTCAGATACAGCTCCACCCCTTCCAAACACTCTCACAGTTCCTGCACCAACTCAAACACAGAACCCAGCCACACTTGCAAATCACCCAAACCCTCCCCAACCAGTTCACCCCATTCCTCCTGCCCCTATTGTCAGGAGGTCAGCTAGGGTCTCTCACAAACCTTCCTACCTAGACAATTACCACTGCAACAATATCCCAAATTACCCTATTTCTAAATACCTATCCCATGCTTATTTATCTGGCACCTATCTGGGATTCATCAATCAGATCTCCAGCATATATGAACCTCAATTCTATCACCAGGTCGCTAAACATCCTGAATGGCTGCTTGTTATGCAAGAGGAACTCAAGGCAATGGGGGAAAATAACACTTGGTCTCTGGTGTCTCTTCTTAAAGGTAAACATACAATTGGCTGTAGATGGGTGTACCGTGTTAAAACCAAGCCTGATGGTTCTCTAGACAAACTCAAAGCTCACTTGGTTGCCAAGGGCTACACACAGCAAGTTGGTATTGATTTTACAGACACCTTCTCACCTGTTGCCAAATTAACTACTGTGAGACTCTTTCTATCCATTGCTGCCATTAAATATTGGTTTCTAATCCAACTTGATATAAATAATGCCTTCCTCAATGGTGATTTATTTGAGGAGGTGTATATGGACCTACCTTTGGGTTATCATCCTAAGGGGGAGAACTTGGTATGTAAATTTCACAAATCCATCTATGGCCTTAAACAAGGTTCCAGACAGTGGTTTACAAAGTTCACACAGGCCCTTCAAAGTTGTGGTTTCACTCAATCCAAGCATGACTATAGCCTCTTCACCATTAGCACCAAACACACCTTTGTGGGCTTACTAGTTTATGTTGATGATATCATCATAGCTGGCCCATCCAAGGATTGAATTGCCTCTGTTCAACTTCAACTCCAGAAACTTTTCAAACTCACTGTACTTGGCAGCCTCAAACACTTCCTTGGTTTAGAAATTGCCAAGTCTCAACATGGAATCAATCTTTCTCAGCGAAAATACACACTTTCCCTGGTTGAAGACACTGGTTTTCTCACTTGTAAACCAACCATTTTACCCATGGACCCTAATCTCAAACTAAGCAGCACTGATGGTGATCCCTTACCCGATGCTTCTCTATACAGAAGAATCATTGGCAGACTGCTTTATTTGACCATTTCTAGGCCTGATATATGCTTTGCTGTCAATAAATTAAATCAGTATATGTCTTCCCCTACATCTGCTCATTTATCAGCAGTTCACCATCTGCTGGGATATTTAAAAGGAACCCCTGGACTTGGCCTTATTTTCTCAGCCAGTTCTCTTTGGCTCTCAAAGCATATGCTGATTCCGATTGGGGCAATTTTCCTGACACTCGTAGAAGCACAACAGGCTACTGTGTCTTCCTCGGAGACTCCTTAATCTCATGGAAATCAAAGAAACAACAGGTTGTTTCCAAATCCTCTACTGTGGCAGAGTATCGAGCACTTGCCAGTGTTGCAAGTGAGCTGCAGTGGTTAACTTCTTTGTTGACAGATTTTGAGATACATGTAGGCCCTGCTTTTGTGTTTACTGACAATCAGTCTGCTCTCCAGTTGGCCTCCAATCCAACATTCCATGAGAGATCAAAACACATTGAAATTGACAGCCATTTCATCCGTGAAAAGGTCATCTCCGGCATCATCAAGCTCATTCATGTCAAATATGCTCATCAACTAGCTGATATACTGACCAAACCAGTCACTCTATCTACCTTCAAGAGTCTCTTATCCAAGTTGGGACTTGAAGACATATTCCTCCCAACTTGAGGGGGGTATTAGACTATACCATTATTTATTTATTCCCCTTTTTACCGTTAGTTTTTAACCTCTGTTAATATTGTTAGAGTTGTTATTAACTTTGGTTAGGTTAGTTAAGTCAATTACTGTTCAGTTAGTATAGTTAGGATTAGTTAGAACTTCTTGTTGGTTTAGTTGCTTCTTGTAACAACTTCAGAACTTTTTGTATATATAATTGCACTTTATGTGCAGAGTAAATCAATGAATTTTTTCCCTTTCATTCTTCCTTTTGTTCAATAGAAGGAAATCATGTAGCTCACGAGCTTGCGCAACTGGCGAAGAATCAACTCCCCTCAAACTGGCTCAGCGCCCCTCCTCCATCTTTTCACAGGAAAATTGGGGAAGATCGAAGGAAAGCTCTTGAATTTCTGCCTTGATTGCTTGTAGGTGGAGGGTGGTTGGGTTAATTGATGATTGCCAAATTAGGGTTTCTAGTTGAGCTGTGTTGATTTCGCTTTTAGCTATTTACGGATATTTAGTAACTAGATAGACGAGTGGGGTTATTGCCCGTAAATTCTGTTGTGTTCGCGTTGGGTCGGGGTAGGCCAACTTTGGTTGTAATGGTTTGGGCTTTGCCCGATTTCAATGAATCATTCCAACTTAAAAAAATATAAACTATATAAAGTATAAAATATGCTATAACTTCACTTATAGTTTTCATCTTATTGTTTTTATTTTTTCAAAGAAAAACTTATTGTTTTTGAAATTATAATTGAATTTATTTGACATGTATGATGTCCCTTGAGTTCATATAAGAGTTTCAGGTGATTTCCATTCTAACTTAAAAAAAAGAGTTGCCCGTGATAGCAATTTACAATTCAACGGCAAAAATTCTTTTATTTGTTTTTTCTTTTACAAAAAAAGACAAAAAAATTATAACAAATCAGGAACACATATTTTAATATTTTATGTAACAAAATCAAATATCAAGATTCTCTTGCAGTTTGTTTTAAGCTGCAGAGGATCCTGAATTAGTCATGATTCCTGAACACTACTGTCCAAGGGAATAGTGGTATAATTGTTAAGAAACATAGCAATGCAGATACAAAAAAACAAATTGTTTACACTGTAATATCCCAGAGCCTTCTACACATTCCCTCTTTTCACGAAAAGACAAAATAATGAGTCTTTTAATTACATAAATTAATGATTCTATTTGAGTACAAATATGGGAGCAAATTGTTGTAGCATATGAAATGATAGGAGATTTTTCTATTCTAGTATTGATTGATAGTACTGCTCGTTGTGTTGTCTAATATAGAAATTAACAATGTTATTTTATTTCAAATATTAACTTTTAGATTCTTGAAATATAACTATTTATATTTAATATACAACTACAAAAACACAAATGATCAAATTTTAAAATTTCTTTTATTCAACTGTACTGGGGTATCATCAAAATAGGGTCAAATATGATATTCGTCGTTATCAAATTTATGAATTTTGTTTTTAGTTCATACAAAAATTTTCGGCTAATTTTCGTCTCTTATAAAATTTTTTATTTCAAGTTTAGTCGCTGATGTTAACTATCAGTACACCACGACAAAATGAAATTGACATGGCAATACATCACTTTTTATGATGTGAAATTGCTGAGTTAATAAAATAACATGATTTTAAGTTTTAAATATACCACAACTTATTATATTTGATGGAATTAAAAGTATATTTAAACCTTAAATTAATGTAAATTTATAGACCGAACACCATTACATCAGAAAAAAATCCACGTGACTTTTTCCTTGCCGACTTCTGTTAGTCAGGTGTAAGAATAGTTAAAAGAGGGACTAGACTTGAAAATGAAAATTTCATAAGAACGGAAATTAAGGAAAATTTTGTAGGGTCTAAAGACAAATTTGTGAATTTTAAAGGAATTAAAAAACATATTTAATCCTTATAACACTAAACACAATAAGTAAATTTCTGATAATTAACATTATTATTATTTTAATAAATACTTCTAAAAACAAATATTATAATCTTATTTTATATTTTTAATTTTAATTTCATCAATTATCATTAATTGATGTTTAACAAAAGTTAAATACATTCAAATAAAAATGATCAAATTAATAACAAGCTTCTTTTATTCAACTGTATTTGATTATCATAAAAAATGAATATCCATTAAAATTTCAATAACATAATTCAATATCTTTTTAGCAAATAATTCAAAAAGAAATTATCATGCAAACTATTATAGAAAATCTAGATGAACGAGTAAATTATTTTTACCTTATTTATAAATTTTATCTTCAAAACTATTTAATCTAAATTGTTTGTGAACTGTTTTAATTACATGACTTTTTCTTGTTCGAGATAGGTGACACAATTCACGTTTCATTTTTCTACAAGTTCCCATTAATTTACTGTATGAAAAGGAAAAGGTGGAAAAAACAAGGTTCTAGGGCAAAACAAAGAGAAACTTTAGGTCCCACATTTTGACGGAAAGTCAGAATTTCTGCATCGGATTCTTAAAACAAAAGAAAAAGCTTTCTTGTACTCCTCTACTAGAGAAATTTGTGGGAATATTTCGGGATCTGATTATTTAATTATTTAATTTAATTAAACAAAGCAACTTAATAATACTCCGGTGGAACAAAGTGCTGTTTATCATAACCCACTTACCATAACACAAGTGGTAAATATTTATTTTTTTGATACAAGTGGTAAATATTTAAGCTCCTTAATTATTTGGTCAATATTTGATTTATGACTAATGCGTATGGAAAAATACCTAATGGGAGAGATCAATTCTTTAAATAGATTTCAGTATCTCGGGAGATTAATCTCTACAATTATACACATATGTTCATGATTTTAACCACCTAAGATAAAGATTAGATAACTATAATGATAAAAAGTATAAGTTAAAGTACATGCATGGGAAAATCAATCCTTTAGATTCAAAAATTTATCAATGTCTTTTTCTTTTTGTATCTTTCTTTTGATTAAATCACATAATCACTTTTGACTAGTTCACTAGTATCATTCTTTCATTCCATCAAATATTAAATATACACCCTTTAATCATCAACCTTTCAAAAGGTCTCAGGTGTTCTAGTTATCTTTATATAATTTTTTTTAATAATGCTTTTTCTAGTTGAGATAAAAAAATTCATTTATTTCAGCTTGTGTTATACATATAATGATAGAAAAAATCTCCTTTCACATTTTAAAACAAGAAAGCTACTTCTGGCCATTTAAAATATTCTGCATTCTTTCAAGTTATGCCTTTTATCATAACATGTAAACTAAAATGGAAAGCAAAGGAAAATGTTGGAGAAAATATTGCACATGGCACATGGAACTTTGCAGCATTCCTCTATCCAAAAACAGCTTTAAGATATTTGTTAACATAATCGGCTTTAATTAAAGTGTTTACTATCTATAGTTGTAGTTAGTTTAGGTGTATTTTTGTTATATAAACCAGGTATCTTCTGCTGCTAGGCAATGTTAGTGGGGGGGGGGAGTGAATGTTAGTTTTCGGGTTTTGAATTCGGGACCTCCTGCTTGCATTTTGCTGCACTTATTCAGTACCCCTTAACTCGCCAACTGAACTACCTACTTGAAATTAAATTGATTTGAAAAATTGAGTTTAAATACTGAAAATGCGAGGTAAAGTATATGTTTTGATGAATTAACGTAAAAAATAGTTAAACAATAAATTAAAAAAAAATTGAGGGTAAAAAATCACTTTTAGATGCAAGATGTTAGAATCAATTATAGAACCAAAATCAATTTTACCAAGAACATCCAAATATATTAAAAGCAATCTTATGTTTTTAGAATCATTTTTGGCTTTTCTAAAACTGAGATCCCATCACCTTTTTTAATTTAAAAAAAGCTGTTTTAGAAGTTTTCTATCCGTTTGTTACGATTTTTTTTTTTAAAATGAGAATATAAAAATAATCGAAAAACAGCTTCAAATAAGAATCTGTTTGAGTTACTTCTCATAAAAATCATTTTTTTAAGAATGGTTTTTTTTTAAATAAGTGATTTTCAATATGTTATACAAACACAAAACAACTTTTCATTTTCTTAAAAATCTCTAAAAACTAATCTCTAAATTATTTAACAACAAATTAATCACTTATTTTTTAATATCTAATTAACAAATCGGGCCCCAGTCCAACAACGTGCTTAACCACGTGACCACAATCCAATTTTCTTCTTTTATTAAAGAAGCCATATAGCTTGTTTTCCATTTCTTTTGTACCAATTATCAAATAAAGCAGGCCAGGGAACTATTAAGAGAACAGATACAGGTAGTTGCGGAAAATAAAAGTCATATGATATGAATATCTAATAGTATCATACAATATAATAAAATCATATGCTAGCAAATTTATAAAATTCAACACTTTTATTATTTGATACCTCACATTTTTTGAGCGCAATATTGTACTTTTATTCACTTACTTTTACTAACTTACTTTCACTACAACAAAATCTTGAAAAAAGAACGCACCTTTTAGAAGCGCTTATACTAAAAGCGCCCTTTATTTTGAAACACACAACCAATCAGAAGCTCTTGGGAGCACAGGCGCTCCCTATTTTAAAACACGGATCCACATTCAGGGGCGCATCTTACTGAGCGCTCCCAAACTAGAACACGGAACCACAATCAGGGGCGCTTTACACACGAGCGCCCCCAATTCCTAGAACCCGGAGCCACCTTCTGGGGCGCTTCCCACACGAGCGCCCCCAATTCCTGGTTTTCTTTTAATTTTGATTTCTTTACCGTTGACAGTACTACTCCCTCTTTCCCTCTTTCCCTCTCTCACGCCCGTCACGCATACTATTTTGAAACTACTATTTCGTCCGTCGCCGTTCCTTCGTCGCGACTCATCCTCTTCCATCGCGCAACGTGGCTGGTTCCCATTTCTCAGGTTAGCCCTTTTTCCCTTCAAACAAATCCGTTTTTCAGTTAGTGCTTTTCATATTCTTTTCTTCGATTCCTGCTTCCATTAGACCAACATTATGATTTTAGAGGTTGTTTTGTTTCAATACTTGAGTTTCTACAAATCCTAAGTGCAACTACGGACATCACCAAACCTAAATCCCTAATACTTTTTTTTGACAATAAATCCCTAAAACTTTAAATCATCTAAGCTGAACTTAGATTTATTTGTTATTTTTTTTGACAATAGATTTATTTGTTATTAACAACTGTGTAGTTAATAACTTTGAGCTTATATTGTCAAATGTCTTTGTTTAAGTTGGATGCTTTAGGATTTTTGTAAGTTATAGTGAAATCATAGGATTTTCCTAAGAAATGGGATTGATAATATAACAAAGTGTTTAAGTGAAATTATAAAATAACAAAGTCCAATGTCTTAGGTTCAAAATATGGATAGAAAGTGGATGTCTGCCAATCGTCTGTCGAAAGAATATGTCGATGGAGTCGAATATTTTGTGAACTTTGCTGTTCGACGTTTAGGAACTTCTAGTAAGTTCAACTATCCTTGTTTAAGTTGTTGTTACGCCAATCGAGTTACTGCAGTTGAGTTGGAAAGACATTTAAAGGCCAACAGAATCGATCAAAGTTATATTTGTTGGACATTGCACGGTGAGGAAAGAGGTGAACCTTCAAATATGGATAATAGTACTCAGAGATGTGATCCGGTTGATTATCCTGAAACACATACATTTGATGGAGACCAATTTGAAGAGATGGCAACGGTGGTTGAAGACGATCTTAATGATTGTCCTCAAATGTTTGAGAAGTTGATAACCGACGCGGAGACACCGTTGTATGCGGGCTGTACTAAATTCACAAAGTTATTGGCTGTGATAAAGCTGTATAACTTGAAAACTTGCCACGGAAGGACGGATAAGAGCTTTACGGAATTACTCTCACTATTGAAAGATATGTTGCCGGAAGACAATGTGCTCCCTTCTTGGACGTATGATGCAAAACAAATGTTAGGCACCATTGGTTTTAACTATGTGAGAAGATACATGCTTGTCCGAATGATTGCATTTTATTTCGGAATGAACATGCATTGTTAAAGTCGTGCCCTAAATGTAATGCATCGCGGTATAAGAAGAAAGAATTTGCTCCAAAAAAGGTATGGTGGTATTTTCCCATAATTCCTCGATTTAGGCGTATGTACCGTAGTTCGGAAGATGTAAAACAGTTGACTTGGCATGATGATGAAAGGATTAAAGATGGCATGCTACGACACCCGGCGGATTCTCCGCAGTGGAAAAAGATTGATATTGATTATCCTGATTTTGGGCATGACCCAAGAAACCTACGCCTTGCATTGTCTGCCGATGGATTAAACCCGCACGGTATCTGTTATACCCCAATTTTGTCCGAGCTCCTGTTAATAGCGTTTTAATTTACTAGGTCGCATTTTTTTTTGCAAGTCTCGAGTCCTGTTAACGCGTGTCGGTGTCATGCGAGTGTCGTTTGCCATTTGTGTAATTGGGCCAACAGTTGGGTTATTGGGCCTACACATATACAAATTGGGCTTATCGTTTTGAGTTGGGCCCACGAACGTGGTTCCTAGTTAATTTTTAGTGTTTATCAGTTAGCGGGCCTATTTGTTCTAATTGAGCCTCGTTCTAGCGCATTTGTCTAGTTGGGCCCGATTTCGCTTTTGTATTTGGCTCAACTTCTTTTATTATTTTTATTTTGTCTATTTAATTTGTTTTGAGTCCAAAAATGTCAAAAAAATCAAATTTTATTTCATTTACAATTTAGGAGTGTTTAGAGTCCAAACTGTCCCAAAAATGCAAAAAAACAATAGTAAAAAATACAAAAAATACAAAAAACGAAAATAAAAAGGGAGCAGCATCAGCAAATCTCTGGGGTTGTTCTTGCTCTCCAAGACTGCTCAGCAAGCCCACATTATCAGACCTGCAAAAGCCCAGTCAAACCAGTCAAAAACCAATTAAATGCCAACCCTGGTTTTTCAGTATAAATAAACAGTCAATCCTAGGTCTAAAGGGGGGAGATGGACACAGACAGCAATAGACAGAGAGATAGAAAAAAAAAGGAGCAAATTTTCATACTGAGAAAGTCCACAAAGAAGTAAGAAAATCCCTTTTAGTTCCTGTGTTGAATACAGAAGCCGTAGAAAAGAGGGGGGATCGATTTGCAGTGGTAAGAAAGGCATTTTTTCAAGGAACCCAGGTTGGTCAAATTCTAGACTTCTATGTAGTTTCTGTTCTTTTTTTTTTTTATGCTAGGAATACAATAAGGTCACGTTTTGAGCAAAAATAATAAACCAACCTTTCTTGAAAAGAAACGGTTCAAATCCAGAAATGTAAATAGGCAGCAAACTAGCTTTTAGGAGGAGGGGCAATATGAGGATGAGTTAAACAAAAAAACTAGGCTTTAGGCATCCAGATAGCAGAAAGTAACAGAACCAAGAAAAACAACAAGGAAAAAATATATACAATAAGGCTCACCGCATAGGCGCCGGCCACCGTAGACGGTGGCCGTTGGCCGTGAATCACCCTCTCCGGCTGCTTCTCCGGTGACAGCCACCACCACCCACAAAAAGTGCATCACCATTGTCCGTAGGAAAACACCGTCGTCCCTGGCCACTGTGAGCCGTCGGCCGTAGACCGTTGGCCGTGCACCCTCCGCCGTACCACCACCGTGACCAAACCGAACCTTCTCAACCATCGTTTTCACCACCGTTCTCCTCCCCTTCGCAACCACCACTCCATAGCCACCACCACCGTGCAACCAAACTGCCACCCAATCACCCCAAACGACCACCACCAACAGCCTCCTCTCTCTCCTCACCACAAAAACCGTCCCTTTCCCCATCACTGTCCACGGCGTTCACCCTCACCAACAGCCACCACCAACAGCCTCCTATCCCTCCTCACAACCAACGATCGAGCCCTCTCCTCAGCCACCAAACATCACCACTGTCCATCATCGCTCCTACCACCCGCGAACCGCCATCGTCACACCACCACAACGTCTCCGTCAAACCGCCACCACCAAGACCGAAACACCACCACTCTCCACCCAAATTGTGAGCGCCCCACCACCTTCACGCCGTGGTTTCCTCTCTCCGTCACCAAGCTTCACTCGAAGCTTCGGATCCTCCCTTTCAACAACCGTAAACGACGGGAACGAAGGGTAGGGAAAGGGGATCGGTGGCTATGGGGTGAGGGGAGTGGGGGAACGAAGTTGAGAAGAGAGAGAAAGAACCAGGGGCTGAAGAAGAGAGTGGGGGGACGGTGAGAGAAGAGATCGAAGCTAGGGGAGGGGGAAGAGGCGCCGCATGGCCGTGGAGAGGGAGAGGATTTGGGTCTGATTTGTTTATTTTTGGGAAGGGAGGCAGCGCCGCGTGAGGGAGAGGAAACTAGGGTTTCCATTTAGGGTTTTTTTTTCGTTTTTATAGTGCGAAAGCCTAGGGGGAATTTCGTCCTTTCACTTTTACTTTTTTTCAGATTTCTAGTCACACCCCCTCGTTTTACTTCGCGCGCTCCCCCCTTTGAGGCCCACGTTTCCTGCTTCAGCCCATTCCTTTTTAAAAAAAGAAGCGCAGCCCAGCTCACAAAAACAAGCTGGGCTCGCTGTTCGCACCCCCCATTTTAAAAATGCAGCCTCTTTCACTATCTGCATGATTATTAACAATGGAGTGCTAGTGATGGCCACCCATAGCCTTTGTTAGTTTGGTCATCATGAAGGCTTTCATTTTTTCAAAAGGAGATTTTTACATGCACTTAAGTGGGTTTTAGTAATGATCACCCATAACCTTTGTTAGTTTGATCATTATGAACGCCCTTCGCTTTTCAAAGCCAAAGCAAAAAGACTTCCCTTTTCAAGGCTCGTTAGAACTACGTCGCTTTGATTCCCATTTGGGATACGTAGGAGCGAGTCACATTCTCGTCAAACGCAACCATAAATTTTTTTTAGCATTTGCATAGCAAAAGAAAAGAGTTATTTTCATAAAAGAAAAGAATCACTTTTGTAAACCAAAATCATTTTCAGAACGAAGACCTTTTCCTTTCTAAAAACATTTTCAACCCATCGTCGCTAGTGGCTAATCAGAACCATTGTTCGTCTAGCCATTGGTGGCGATGTCTTTTTCCCAAAAGAACAAGCGATGATCACTCATAACCTTTGTTAGTCTGATCATTCGTGCCAACCAATCTCTTTTGAAAACCACTTTCAAAAGAACAAATAAAAACGAGTCGCTACTAATAGTCAATCAGAACCTTTGTTCGTCTGACTGGCGGTAGTGACTCTCATTTTCAAGAGTACTTAGTGGTGATTACCCATAACCTTGGTTAGTTTAATCATTCACTAAATGCTCGTCCTATTTCGAAAACTCACTAAAAAGATAAAAGACAAAAAACCTTTTTCAGGACAAAGAAGAACTACGTAGCTTTGAGTTCTCCATCGCACCGGGAGATACGTTGGAGCGGGCCATGTCCCGTCAAGCGTTTTTTTTCTAAAAACCCATTTTCCCCCTTTTTTTCATAATAAATAAAGATTTTCATTAAGAATTTTTCAATAAGAAGTAGAGAGGCAAAATTAAGTATTTTCAAGTCAACACACTAAAACCACACATTTAATTAAAGGTTCCCTCTCAGTAGAGAGGACGTGTGGGGTGCTAACACCTTCCCTGCGCGTAACCGACCCCCGAACCCTATTCTCTAGTTTCGCAAGACCAATCGCTTTCCAAAAAAGGTTTTCCTAATATTTTCCTTAATAAATATTGGTGGCGGCTTCATTGTCTTAGGAAAAGTTGTGAACGAGGAAGGTTCTCCCTCGAGGACTTTTTCGGGCGCAACAGCTAGCGACTTCACTGGGGACTAAAAAACATTTTTTTCAAAAGTTGGTCAAGCCTAATTAATTAAGTGTGTGGTTTGTGTGATTGATTTGAACATCTTGCTTTGCCTCTATTCTTCTTCTTTTCATAAGCATGTTGCATCCATATGCATTCTTCTTCTATGTTTGCTTTTGTTTAAAATAATAGATAGTTACTTCTTTGCTTAAATGCTTAGTTCCCTCATGCATATTTCCCCTCTCTTATTATGTTCCCCTCTTCTCAGCTCCCTTTCTGAGGTAAGTAATGTGCTTGTTGTTGGTACCCTAGGCTAGTTGTATTCGAATGATATTGAACCCTAGGGTAGACGACATGCTATTGTCTGAACTGTTCTGGATTTTCATTTGCAGGTGGGGTAGTTTTTAAGGAAATGCCCTCCGCACACACACACTTGTACCTTGAGATTACATGATTAGAGAAAGAGACCATAACCCAGGTCTGTTGGGATACCATAGGATGAGTGGATTCGAGTAGTGGGAGCCCATCAGGACCTTTGTCCGTTTGGCTACTTGCGAAAGTTTCAATCAGAGTTGTGCTCTTTCATGATGCCTTGTACCTAGCAGTTTGCTGCATTTACGGGGATTTTCATGAGGGGGAATGTGGCTCTGATAACCTTTGTGAGGGTGTGTGTAGCGACCGAAAAATCCGGAGGAAGGATTCTTCGTTGTTTTTGAACAATGGAGTCGCCATCAATATTTATTTTTAGGAAAAACATTGAAAAAACCTTTTTGTTTTTGGGTTCGGGGGTCGATTAAGTGCGGGGAAGGTACTAGCACCCCGCAACATCCTAAAAAGGTTACCTTTTAATCTAATGTGTAGAAAAAAAATTAGTTTAAAGAAAACATTTTTATTTACCCTTTTTATTATTTGCAAAAAAACGGAAAGGAAGACTTAATAAAAATTTTAGTTTTTTTGCACTTGACAGGAGTGGGCCCCCGCTCCTACGTATCTCCGGGTGCGATGGAGAAATCAAAGCTACGTAGTTCTCGAGTAGAAACTATTTGTGTGTTGGTATTTTTTAATTATTGAAAAGCTTGCGAAAACTAGAGGCCGTTCTTGGTGACCAAACAGATAAATCCAGAGTGGTCACCGCTAATCGCTTATTCGAAAAAGAGGATGTTTACAGCGTTCAAACGAGCGGGGCCCAGAGTGACCGTGTAAGTACCCGGTTTGTGATCGAGCGTTTGTTCGCTTGAAAATACTTACTGGGAAGTGTGATTTGAAAAAGGAGTTGAGATTACGTTTGTATTTTATTAACTGAAAATTGGAGTTTAGGCGGGTGGTTGCGATAATCAAACGAGTAACCTCAGAGTGATTACCGCTACTAATCCGCTGTGAAAAAATGAAGGTTAGTCCTAACGGTCAAACAAGCTAGGCTCAGAGTGACCATTAGTAACAACCTATTTTTTGTGTGAGTATGGTTGTTTGAAATGAAGAAAAATGATTTGAAAGCATTATGGTGTAAAAAAGCGGAATGAGGTATAATTAAAAAAGGTGGGTGCAATTAACAGGGGTGTTGTATTAAATGGAAGTGGGTGGTGGGCTTAGTAGCAGCCCAAAACTGAGTATTTGGGTTTTTGGACCCTTGCGCGAAAATTGGGCTGAAAGCGGGGAGTGCTGTATTACTAAAATGTGGGGGGGGTGCAAATAGCGATTTGACGCTAAAAAAAACGATTGCTTAATTTCTTTTTGACTGATTGGTTCACTAGTTTATTTCAAAAGAAATCGGTTTTGATGGATTTGAATACTACCTGCGTTAGAAGAAAACATTCGGTGAGAAAAAGATTTGCGAATTTATAAAGAAATATTCTCCCTTTTTTTTGAAATAATTGTCATGGTTATGATTTTAAAAGGTGCCTTTTGCTGTTTTTTTGTTTAAATAAATATTGTTATTATTCCCTTTTTTTTACTAAGGTAGTGGTATTAGTAACCATTTATTTTGGAAGAAGAAAGAAAAAAAAAAACATTTTTTTTAAAAGAACTTTATTTTAATCCGAAAATTACATTAATATTTAAATAAAAAAAGCAACAATTTAAATAATAAAAAACAGCAACATTTTAATATGTATAAAAACAGCAACCAAATTAAATAATAAAAACAGCAACATTTTAATATGTATAAAAACAGCAACCAAATTAAATAATAAAAACAGGAACATTTTAATATGTATAAAAACAGCAAGCAAATAAAAAAATAAAAACAGCAACAAATATATACAAAAACGATTTACCAAAAAAAAGTAACAAATTAATAGAAGAAAAAAAAATAGCAACAAATATATACAAGAAAAAACGATTTAATGGAAAAACAGCAACAAATTAATAGAAAAAAAAACAGCAACAAATTAATAAAAAAAACAGCAACAATAATATCTAAAAAAACATGAATTTACGAATTTACAGCAACAATTTAAAAAATAAAATAAAAAAACAGCAACAATATTACGAATTTACATTACAGCAACTACAAAAATAATAAAAAAAAACAGCAACAATATTTACATGAACAAAATTACAACAACTAAAAAAAAATGAAACAGCAATAATTAAATAAAATGGCACATTACAATACCTTAAACAAAAATCCGGAAATGTTGAAGGAGAAGTTTTCTTCTTCGGATTTCCTCAATACAACAGAATTTGAAACTAAAAAAAAAATAAAATTTGTGAAAGGGAGAAGAAGAATAACAGTGAACAAAAACTCTCAAACTCTCTTTTCTAAACAAAACCTAGACTCTCCTTTTTCTTCTTTTTCGAAAATCTTCTTCTTCTCTTCCAAAAACCGTCGTCTCTTCAAAGCTTGGCCCCCTATTTATACAAGAAGGACTTTTTTTCTTCGTTTTCTTCTGACTGCCTCTCCATACCTTGCACAGTGTTTTTTCTGAGTGTGGCTTGACATGATGAAATAAAAACTCATGAGGGGTTGCGAAGGGTATGGGTGTAGCAGAGGAGAGAATGATGGTTTTTTTGCGTGTGAGAAGGGATAGTGAATCCGTGAGTGAGAGAGAATGATGTGAGGAAAAAAATGATGGAGTTTAGGGTTTGGTGGGAGGGGTGTGCGTGGAGATGGGAGAGAGGAAGTGTGTGTGAGTGGGAGAGTGATGAGAAAGATGAAGTGAAGTGTGTGATAGGAGAGTGTGAGAGAGAAAGGGTCGTAGGGTGTGTGAGGAGTGATGTGAGGGAAAGGTTGAGTGTGAGTGGGAGAAAGGGAGAGAGATAGGCGTGAGATTGAGGAGAGAGAGGGATTGGAGCCGTTGGGAAGAGAAGAGAGAGGGAGGAGGCGTGTATGGGGAAAGGAAAAATGGGGAAGTGGGAAGTGTGGGGAAGTGGGATTTGAGAGAAAAGAGGAAAGGTGGAGTGTGGGAAAGGAAAAAATGCAATTTCCAAGGAGGGAAAAGAGGGAGTGGGGTCGAAAATCAAGGAGGGGAAAGGTGAGTGAATGTGGCCGAATTTTTGGGTTAAGGGGGGATTGAATGTGGATGATTTTTAGGGTAAGGGGGGGTGGCCGAATTAGGGTTTTGGTGGAGGGGAAATGGGTATGGGTTGGATAGTAATTGGGGTTAGGAGGAGTTGGGTTATGGGTTGGGCGAATTGGGCTAGTTTTTTTTGTTGGGTTGGGTTTCTGATGGCCCAATCCTGATTGCACCTCATCCTTTTTAACAGACCCCCCTCCATTTCCTCCTTTGCTTATTTTTTGTTTCTTCACTTCTACTTAATATATTTTTTGGTTAAAAACTTGTGGCAACTAAAATAAAATAATACATGACATGAAAATAAAAATGATTATTATTTTATTAAAAATAAAATCTCTCATTTTTGATCGGACAAAATTAGGGTATTACAGCTGCCCCTCTTTATTTATATTTTGCTAGGAAATCGGAGGGATTCCGAGTTTCTCGAGGAAAATAGAAATAAAGATAACAAGACGCTAATTTTGTCCAGACTGAGGTTTTTTGTTTTTTTTTTTTTTGAAACTTATGAAAACTGGGTTGCTTTAGACAGAAGGTAAATAGGGATCGCTGGGGATCTAAAGGATCGCTGGGGATCTGAAGGAGCATTGGGGCTCTGAAGGAGCACTGGGGCTTTGAAGGTCTAGTTCAAAATTAATGCTTGGCGCATCGACTTGAGTTCGACTGAGGGACCGTCGGGGTCTGAAGGGCATGCCTAAGCCTGAGGGACCGATGGGTCTGAAGGAGCGCAACTAGCTTATGGTACTAGTAATACGGTTTGGGGGTGGCCTCTTTTCGAGCGGCCAATAGGGTTAATCAGGTCCGGAACTGATATAACCACGAAGGACGTGCACTGTGTTTTTTAGGCGGACACAGCTAGTCTGAAGGGCCTGGGGCCGGATGATCCGTCGGTTGCTCGATAACGCGACGTGCGATCTGGATTGAAGGACCATTGTTGGTCTGAAGGAGCGCCTGGGCTCTGAAGGACCGTCGGGGGTCTGAAGAATTGGTGCTAACGATACATACTAAAATTATCTCAACAGACACTTGCAATGAATGATGCATGCGTGCATGTAGTTAAGTAATTGATGACATGATGAATGAAATGTGGAATGATTTTGTTTTTGGCTTTTGTTCTTGGCTTTTTTTTTTTTTTTCATTTTCTTTTCTTGCTCTTTTGCTCTTTTTGCTCTTTAGCTCTTTATTGACTTTGCTGGCATCATCAAACTCGCATGACTCTTGACGTGGGATACGAGGGTTGCCTCAAGCAGTGGTGCCAAAGTGCGGGTTATTAAGATTTGCTGAAGTGATTATGCATTTGTCCTTTTTGCAACTTTATGAGACATCATCTCTTTTTTGTGATTTTTAGAAATTTCGCAATGATTATAATGCTTGTGATCATACACATGTTTTGCAATTCAGTATCGTCTACCACGAACGTTATTTTTACGATAATAGGGAAATGAGAGAATAAAGGGAGTGTTTAATATTCAAATGGAAAACAAATGCGCAGAAGGTCGCGCTGGCTGAAAATTACATTGGGAGTTTAAACTACAAAAAGAAAGAGAAGAAAAAGAAAACAAGGAAAGCTGATCCTTTGATTGTTTGTATCTTTGAAGTAATAACGCCGATCGCCCATTAACATAACTTTGAGCATTCATTATCCAACTTTCGGAGGTATTGACTGCCTTTGTAGCTCAAAGTCCAACTTCTGACCCTAATTTTTGCCTGGACTGCTCTTTAGAGTTTTCAGTCCACCGGGTCGCTCTAATTTTTGCCTAGGCCGCCCTTTCGGGTTTTCGACCTAGCGAGCTTATTTTTGCTTGGCTCATCTTTCTCTTTTTTCCATATATTTCTTTAGGCATAGTACTTTTTAACTGCGTCCGAATTTACTGGGAGTGGGAGGTCTTCACCGTCCATTTTTGTGAGAATCAATGCTCCTCCAGAGAATGCCTTCTTTACCACATAAGGTCCTTCATAGTTAGGGGTCCATTTTCCACGGGAATCCTTTTGGATAGGCAACATCTTCTTGAGCACGAGGTCTCCTTCTTGAAACTGGCGGGGGCGCACTTTTTTATCATAAGCCTTTTTCATTCTTTGTTGGTACAACTGCCCATGACACAAAGCAACTACTCTCTTTTCTTCTATGAGGTTCAACTGAGCCAGACGAGCTTGAACCCATTCTGCTTCCTCCAATTTTGTTTCCATTAGCACTCGCAGGGAGGGTATTTCCACCTCGATGGGAAGAACTGCTTCCATCCCATATACTAGTGAGAATGGTGTTGCCCCTGTTGACGTGCGGATAGAGGTCCGATACCCGTGCGGATAGGGGCTTTTCCCTTTACATTGAGCATTTTGTTTAGAGAAATGAAAAAAAAAATGAAAAGTTTCCAATGCATGCATCTTCTCTAAACAAAGAAAAAATAGAAAAGCTCTTCATGTAAAAGCTCAATGAGTAAAAGTGCGCCTTCGAATGACGAAGGGTAATATCTCAAATTTGTTTGTGCACTACAAATTTGAGATGTTACTCTACGATATCGGGGCACTTTGACCCTATCAAGTGAGGTTTGTTTTCAAATAAGAGAATAAGTTTGAGTTAACCAAATGACGAAGCATTTCAGTATATTGTGTGAAGTATTGAGTCAGGATCCACTCAATGTTTCATGCAAGTTACTCAGAGTAACGACAATTGGTTGCCTCACGTCATCATTTCTACAAAAAAAGGGGAGGAGGCATCGACATTTCATATCTCGTCTTGCCACTAAAGGATAAAAACCATTTTGAAAATATCATTCTTGCATGCCTAGGAATTTCATTTTTCATTTTGCATCAAAAACACTCGAAAGTCTTTTAGAACAATCCCACTTCCCAAGTGGTCATTTTCCTTACATTTTCATCATGTTTGCATACATGCATTTTTCTCTATCTCATTTAGGTTTGTCAAGAGTGCATTCTCCGCACGTGTGCGCTTCCATTCACTAAGGCTTTCTTTTCCCTAATTTTCTCGAAAAAATCCAAAAATCGTGTCTTATTAGAAGCGCGTCTCATGCATTATTGTTGTCCTTTTTCACACATCATGAAAAATAATACATTAACCTCTCATCTTGCATGCATTCAATAAAAAGCATGTCTTCCCACTTATTTAAAAAAAAAAAATCATTGTGAGTATCATGCATTTCATTGCACAAAAAATGAAAACAAGAAAGCATCTCATTCATAATCATGAACAAAAGTCATCATCAAATTTATTCAAAATGTAGCATTCATGCATCATTTCATTAACCTCATTACTTTAGTTCAAATACATCATTCCTCCATACATGCATCTTTCAAAAAGGAAGGGGCATTGGCATTTCATACCTTGTCTTGCCTCTAAAAAATCATCATTTAGAAAAAAGCATCATTCCTGCATCTTTCATCATTCGAAAGAAGAAGGGGGCATCGGCATTTCATATCTTGTCTTGCCTCTATAAAAATCATTTTGAAAAGAAGCATCATTCTTGCATCATTCATCATCCAAAGATGCATTGGCATTTCATATTTCGTCTTGCATAAAAAGAAAGCATCGAAAAGAAAAAAACTTTTAGAATAATCACACTTTTCAAGTGAATATGCTTTCATGCATTTCATTTTCATCATGTATACATCATAATGTTTTCATCCATGCATTGCGTACAACAAAAACGTTGTGATGGGAGACGAGATGTTCTTGCAAAGTAATCTTTCCTTTTTGGAAAAGTTTACCCTCACTCATTTGCAAACTCAAGGTGTTTCAAGGCACCCAATTTTTCACATCAATAGCTCATTCGTATTTCCTTCAAAAAAGGGCATTACATCTCATCCGTTCCATGATAAAAGACTGAAACAGTTCATCAAAAAAAGGGGTTTTCATATCATGTTTTAACCAATGTTAACTCTCTGTGAAGCGTTCTTCTAGTAAGCATGCATGCCACGTGCAGTTTCTCTTGTTTGAGTCAGTCAATTTCCTTCATTTATCATCATTCCCCAGCCAAGTCTAATCCCGCCCCGTCCACCCCTAAAGCGCATATTCTCTCCCATCAGTGCATACTTGACTTTTGGTTCATTCCCACTAACACTTCAAGTCCTCCATGCTGGGGCAATTCTGTGATCACTAATTTTCCTTGTCGGTATCATATTCCTTTAGTGCAAGTCTTTCTAAAAAAATATATAATAAATAAAAAGGATAAAATAAGCTCGCTAGGTTGAAAACCCGTAAAGGGCGGCCTAGGCAAAAAAGAGCGCCCGGTGGATTGAAAACTCGCAAAGAGCGGTCCAGGCAAAAATTAGGGTAAAAAAAAAAGAAGAGAGAGCATGCACATGAGGATAGGTAAATTATTGTCCTAAAGTTAAGTCTTACAGAGATAAACAATCAGGATCTGAAATGAAGTTTGGCCATCTCTCCATACCCAAAAAAAAAAACCTAAAATCCCAGAAAGTCCACTTCCTACCCCTCTTAAGCCAAAGATTCAAAATCACAAAAATACCCTTTGTTACCCATCTTAAGCCGAGAAAAGCCCAAGATATCCCCATCACTCTGGACGAGGGTTAATTCTACATCAAAGACGGTATATCATTCTCACCCAAGTCGAAAGGAAAGGAAATCCACAAAAGGAGGGGAATAACAAAGTTTCAAAAAGGAGAATCCCAAAACAAAGAAAGACAAAGGGAGTATAAATTAAGAGTCAATACATTTTGTCATGAAGCATAAAAGCTCCCCTTCAAAGAGGCCCTCAGATTCAATGGGTTCAATCGCTTCCCCTTCCAAAAAGGCCCTCAATTCAATGGGTTCAATCATTTCTCCTTTCAAAAAGCCCTCAATTCATTGGGTTCAATCATTCCTCCTTTCAAAAAAAAAAACCCCAATTCATTGGGTTTAGCCATCTTTTCTTTCATAAAACCTTCAAACACTTCATTAAGCTCAATCATCCCCTTCTCCACATCACAACCCTAAAAATTCCATTCCGATCAGTGACTAATTGCTTTCGTTCTCTCAAGTTTTAATCTTAGGACAAATAAGTTCATCTATTTACGACGTGTTTGCTCAAAAGGAAAAAAACAAACAAGCAGAAAAAAGAAAGCTGCTCAAAAAGAAAAAACAAACAATCAAAAAAAGAAAGTTGGTAAAAAAGGAGAAGGACTTGCACTCCAAGATGCATTCGTGCTGCATTAAAACAAGGTCTAGTGGTCACCAAGTGGAGCCTCTCCTCATACTAAAAAGTCAAAACTTTCATTGCATTTGAGTTGTTCTTAAAGAGAACCAAAAGTGTGTACTAGGGGGCATTCCCTTCACCTCTCACTCCACTCAACTTTGGGGGGGTTGGTTCATTGCCCACCCCATTCATATATTACCCTCAGTTCATAACCACCACCATAACTCTGTCGCCTTTCACAAACACACTCAAAGAAGCCATTTGAAATGTCATTCGAAAGTGGGGCAAACGCGTTCCCATTCCTTCACCTCATTCATTCCTACAAAACCTCACCGGGGCAATCTCTCAACTCACTATCTTAAGCAAGGCCTTGTCATTCTAATTGGGGCAGCTTTGTCTTTGTTATGACTGGGGCAACATCAAACTTTATGGGTTGAGACAAAATCTCTTTTGATCCACCTTCCCTTTCAAAAGCCGAAGCCTTCCCAATTCATCATCTTCTACGCCCCTAGTTGTTGTCACCACTAGACAGGGGAAAACTATTCACTCATCAAAGACCTGAATTGGGGCAATCTTGTATCTCTTGATCCCTCATAAGCTTCGGCAATAGCCATGTCGGTCATTCCTTCACTTGCCATAAATGTCCATGCCCTAAACCAATTCCCAATTAACTGAATCATTCATTCACATTTGCACTCCTATGCATGCTTACTAGACAATGCTTCAAAAGAGAGAGCACAAGTTGTTTACTTGATATCTAAAATTCAGTCATCATGGAAAGAAAGAGAAAACAAGTGAGGTTGTTTGTAAATAAAAACCTTGAGAACACCGGAGTTTGAATCAAATTCAATTTTTCAACAGAATGGGCAATAGTCATCTCGATTCCTTGCATTCAAAGTCTCGCATCTCATCTTCACAAAATGTTTACCTCATGCACCTAGGCATTTCAATCTATTCATTATGGCATATGCATCAAAGCATTACATTTGCATCTTCACATTTTGTGCATTCATCACATAGCAAAAAGAAAAAACTTTCCACGTCAGTTGCACCATATTAATACATGCATTTCATAGAGGAAAATAGTAAAGAAGAAAAAGCAGAAATCTTTTCATTGCATTGGCACCATATTAATGTTCGCATTTCATAAAAAGGAAAAGAACAAAATCATTGCATGTCATTCATCATTAGAGCATTACATTTTGCATCAGATATTTCATAGAAAAAGCAAAGAAAGCAAAAAGAAAACAAAGAAAAGAAACCACAAAAGCAACACAAAAGCATTCCATGTCATTCACCATTCCACAAGATACTAATCATTGCACGCGCCATTGCATCATCAAAATCCTTCAGACCATTAGGTCAATACAGACATATGTTGACCCACAAACCAGACCTTTGTGTCCATAATTCAAAGCTACTCCCTTGTTCCCAGGCGATCCTCATTTCATGTCTTCTCATTCATTGCTTTTTCATTAGCACATCCAGTGTTGACTCTCACTCGCAAACTCCAAACAAACAACAAAAAGAACAGAAACATTCCCTGTCATCCAGCATTCCATATCATTCATCATTTCATAAACATTCATTTGTCATTCAAGCCTCAAACATTAAAGCGGTGCATTTGCATCATATTAACGTTAGCATTTCCATAAAAGAAAAAGAACAAAAATCATTGCATCAAACATCCGAGCATCGCATCATATTAATGTTTACATTTCATAGAAGGAGCAAAAAAGAAACAAACAGAAGTTAGAACAGGAGCATTCCATTCATCAAAGCATCAATCACCGCATACACTTGCATTCAAACATCAGGGCATCACATCATATTAATGTTTGCATTTCATAGAAGAAGCAAATACAAAAGAACAAAAGCATTCCATAATATTCAAGACATCAATCATGGCATATGTTTGCATTACATGTCCCGTTCATTGCATTGCTAAGCAAAATGCGGACGAACACAAGATGTTAATCCTCATGCCTAGTTCTAAGAATCAGCACTTCAAGTGTCAATCTTCAATCTAATTCTCAAGTCAGTCATCCTGGACTTGTCAGTCTCAAAATCTCATCCCCAGTCGCTCCTTCAGTTCGGAGTTCGAATGCTCTTTCAATTTAGAGTTCAGTCACTCCTTCAGTTCGGAGTTCAAATGCCCTCGGATCCCAAGTGGTTCATTAAAAGCACGCTAAGTGTTCATCCTCATTTACTGTTTTCTCATCAACACGCCAAGTGTTCATTTACTGCCTTCTCATCAGCACGCCAAGTGTTCATTTACTGCTTTCTCATCAGCACGCCAAGTGTTCATTTACTGCTTTCTTTCTAGCAAACCAAGCATTCATCATCATTGCATCAGACATCAAATCAAGTTTCAAAATACAAAATCATTTTCAATAAATAGGAGACTAGGTCGAATGTACATTCGAAATAGTCATCACGATAGGACACTTGAGTCGATCACTCAAGAATCCTAAGGTCCCCATGCCAAAAAAGAAAACAAACAAAAACATTCAGTGTCGTCTACATCATAGTAATGTTTGCATTCCATAAAGCAAAAAGAACCAAAATTCATCATCCCATCAAACATCCAAGCAATACAGTTGCATCACATCAATACTTGCATCTCATAGAAGAAAAGAAAGCTAGAACATCCCATGTCATTCATCATTTCATGTTATTCATCATTTTATAGCAATATTCCCATTTCATAAAAAAAAAAAGGGCAAAGAAGAGAAAGTTTTCCTTTGCATGTCATTCCATTAAAATACATGAGCATTCCATGTCATCAAACACCAAAGCTTTGCATTCGCATACCCATGATTCTTAAAAGAGCAAAAAGAGAAGCCAAAAGAGAGAAAAGAGAAGAGCCAAGAGAGCAACAAAAAGAAAAGAAAAGAAAGAAAAAGAAAGAAGAGAAGCTAGAGAAAGAGAAAAAGACATATAAGAACAGGAGAAAATCATGCATAAGCAAAAGAAAAAGAAAATCATGCATTGCGTACAGACAAGAGAAGAAAAGGAAAATCATTGCATTCATCAAGCATATAAGAACAATAGAAGATCATGCATTCATCCGACATAGACAAAGGTAATAAGAAACTCATCATTCATCATAAGAAAAAGAAAACAGCAATCATGGCATTTGCATTGCATGCATTTGTTCATTTTCAGCTACAGGTACAAAGAGAGGATGAGCACTTCGGTGTTAGCCCTCGCCCCCAGATTCCAGAAAATGTTCCCCCAAGTTGGGAGTTCAGAAAGAAAAAAGAAAAGAGAGAAATAGAAAAGAAAGAGAGAAAAGAAAAGAGAGCGCTCAAGCGCGCATTGCGGATTGGAGCACAGAGATCATCGCTCCCTTCTGCCCAGGTCTCACATCGTGTACGAGCAACGCGATGGACCGCAGCCCCATGCGAGGCGCAACAGAATAGTTGTATCAAGCCTAAGGTACAGTGGACGCCGTGCATTGATCTATATATCAGTTCCGGAGCTGATAACGATCCCCCCGGTCGCTCGAAAGGCCAACAGGAAGAGCGTGCTCCTCAAAGCCACATGCAAACTCGGATTCGTCAAGAGTTCGTTTAAGGATTACAAGTTTTAGGCAGCCTGGGCAATTTACCGCTTTCTGCACGCCAAGTGCCCATTTTACTTTTCTGTCTGCACGCCAAGTGCCCATTTTACTTTTCTGTTTGCACGCCAACTGCCCATTTTACTTTTCTGTTTGCACGCCAAGTGCCCATTTTACCTTTCTGTCTGCACGTCAGTGTTCATTTACTGTTTTCGCATCAACACGATAGTGTCTATCTTTCCAAAAAAAAGAAGAAAGAAAATTCGGATTTCTCCAAATGGACAAAATTGGTATAATTTCTGAATTCTTTATTTCTATTTTACCTTCGAAATATGTCTCGCGCAATTCATATTTCTTGGTAAAATCCAAATAAAGAGGGGCAGCTGTTATACCCCAATTTTGTCCGAGCTCCTGTTAATAGCGTTTTAATTTACTAGGTCGCATTTTTTTTGCAAGTCTCGAGTCCTGTTAACGCGTGTCGGTGTCATGCGAGTGTCGTTAAGATGCCATTTGTGTAATTGGGCCAACAGTTGGGTTATTGGGCCTACACATATACAAATTGGGCTTATCCTTTTGAGTTGGGCCCACGAACGTGGTTCCTAGTTAATTTTTAGTGTTTATCAGTTAGCGGGCCTATTTGTTCTAGTTGAGCCTCGTTCTAGCGCATTTGTCTAGTTGGGCCCGATTTCGCTTTTGTATTTGGCTCAACTTCTTTTATTATTTTTATTTTGTCTATTTAATTTGTTTTGAGTCCAAAAATGTCAAAAAAATCAAATTTTATTTCATTTACAATTTAAGAGTGTTTAGAGTCCAAACTGTCCCAAAAATGCAAAAAAACAATAGTCAAAAATACAAAAAATACAAAAAACGAAAATAAAAAGGGAGCAGCATCAGCAAATCTCTGGGGTTGTTATTGCTCTCCAAGACTGCTCAGCAAGCCCACATTATCAGACCTGCAAAAGCCTAGTCAAACCAGTCAAAAACCAATTAAATGCCAACCCTAGTTTTTCAGTATAAATAAACAGTCAATCCTAGGTCTAAAGGGGGGAGATGGACACAGACAGCAATAGACAGAGAGATAGAAAAAAAAAGGAGCAAATTTTCATACTGAGAAAGTCCACAAAGAAGTAAGAAAATCCCTTTTAGTTCCTGTGTTGAATACAGAAGCCGTAGAAAAGAGGGGGGATCGATTTGCAGTGGTAAGAAAGGCATTTTTTCAAGGAACCCAAGTTGGTCAAATTCTAGACTTCTATGTAGTTTCTGTTCTTTTTTTTTATGCTAGGAATACAATAAGGTCACGTTTTGAGCAAAAATAATAAACCAACCTTTCTTGAAAAGAAACGGTTCAAATCCAGAAATGTAAATAGGCAGCAAACTAGCTTTTAGGAGGAGGGGCAATATGAGGATGAGTTAAACAAAAAAACTAGGCTTTAGGCATCCAGATAGCAGAAAGTAACAGAACCAAGAAAAACAACAAGGAAAAAATATATACAATAAGGCTCACCGCATAGGCGCCGGCCACCGTAGACGGTGGCCGTTGGCCGTGAATCACCCTCTCCGGCTGCTTCTCCGGTGACAGCCACCACCACCCACAAAAAGCGCATCACCACTGTCCGTAGGAAAACGCCGTCGGCCGTAGACCGTTGGCCGTGCACCCTCCGCCGTACCACCACCGTGACCAAACCGAACCTTCTCAACCATCGTTTTCACCACCGTTCTCCTCCCCTTCGCAACCACCACTCCATAGCCACCACCACCGTGCAACCAAACTGCCACCCAATCACCCCAAACGACCACCACCAACAGCCTCCTCTCTCTCCTCACCACGAAAACCATCCCTTTCCCCATCACTGTCCACGGCGTTCACCCTCACCAACAACCACCACCAACAGCCTCCTATCCCTCCTCATAACCAACGATCGAGCCCTCTCCTCATCCACCAAACATCACCACTGTCCATCATCGCTCCTACCACCCGCGAACTGCCATCGTCACACCACCACAACGTCTCCGTCAAACCGCCACCACCAAGACCGAAACACCACCACTCTCCACCCAAACTGTGAGCGCCCCACCACCTTCGCGCCGTGGTTTCCTCTCTCCGTCAGCAAGCTTCACTCGAAGCTTCGGATCCTCCCTTTCAGCAACCGTAAACGGCGGGAACGAAGGGTAGGGAAAGGGGATCGGTGGCTATGGGGTGAGGGGAGTGGGGGAACGGCGTTGAGAAGAGAGAGAAAGAACCAGGGGCTGAAGAAGAGAGTGGGGGGACGGTGAGAGAGGAGATCGAAGCTAGGGGAGGGGGAAGAGGCGCCGCACGGCCGTGGAGAGGGAGAGGATTTGGGTCTGATTTGTTTATTTTTGGGAAGGGGGGCAGCGCCGCGTGAGGGTGAGGGTGAGGAAACTAGGGTTTCCATTTAGGTTTTTTTTTTCGTTTTTATAGTGCGAAAGCCTAGGGGCAATTTCGTCCTTTCACTTTTATTTTTTTTCAGATTTCTAGTCACACCCCCTCGTTTTACTTCGCGCGCTCCCCCCTTTGAGGCCCACGTTTCCTGCTTCTGCCCATTCCTTTTTAAAAAAAGAAGCGCAGCCCAGCTCACAAAAACAAGCTGGGCTCGCTGTTCGCACCCCCCCATTTTAAAAATGCAGCCTCTTTCACTATCTGCACCCCAGTTTTAATAATATAGCCCCCCTGTAACTTACACCCCATTTTACTGCTGCACCCCCTGTTTCTCTTTTTTAAATTTTGTTTCTTTCCCCTAAATAAATTTTTTTTTTTCACAAAATCTTTTTTTCCCAAATAACAGATTTTCTTTTCCCTAAATAAGAATCAACCCAATCGCGAAAACTCATTAAATCAAAAACTTTGTTAGTGGTCTTGCGGAGCCTCTGCTTGCATGATTATTAACAATGGAGTGCTAGTGATGGCCACACATAGCCTTTGTTAGTTTGGTCATCATGAAGGCTTTCATTTTTTCAAAAGGAGATTTTTACATGCACTTAAGTGGGTTTTAGTAATGATCACCCATAACCTTTGTTAGTTTGATCATTATGAACGCCCTTCGCTTTTCAAAGCCAAAGCAAAAAGACTTCCCTTTTCAAGGCTCGTTAGAACTACGTCGCTTTGATTCCCATTTGGGATACGTAGGAGCGAGTCACATTCTCGTCAAGCGCAACCATAAAATTTTTTTAGCATTTGCATAGCAAAAGAAAAGAGTTATTTTCATAAAAGAAAAGAATCACTTTTGCAAACCAAAATCATTTTCAGAACGAAGACCTTTTCCTTTCTAAAAACATTTTCAACCCATCGTCGCTAGTGGCTAATCAGAACCATTGTTCGTCTAGCCATTGGTGGCGATGTCTTTTTCCCAAAAGAACAACAAGCGATGATCACTCATAACCTTTGTTAGTCTGATCATTCGTGCCAACCGGTCTCTTTCCTTAATAAATATTGGTGGCGGCTTCATTGTCTTAGGAAAAGTTGTGAACGAGGAAGGTTCTCCCTCGAGGACTTTTTCGGGCGCAACAGTATCCAGAGTAGCTCCCACAGTACATGGCCTGTGATTTTGGTGATTTATAACTTACCTCCATGGCTTTGCATGAAACGCAAATATATGATGTTGTCTTTGTTAATTTCTGGCCCCAAACAACCCGGAAATGATGTTGACATATACTTGGCTCCTTTAATAGAAGACTTGAAGCAAATGTGGGAGATTGGGGTAGAGGTGTAGTATGTGTTGAACCAAGGGTAAAACAGTCCTTTATTTTGAATGATAACAAATTACATATATCTACTAATCTTTCACATTGAGCAAAGTGCAGGACTCATTTTAAAAGGAAGAAGACTCAAAAAGGAGAAGCTTGAAGAAGAAGCATCATAAGAAGTTCAAAACCCTATTTTGTGTCTAAGCCTTTTTTTTAGGACTCTTTGTAAAGGTCCTATCACCTAAAGTGTGTGACACTTTAGATATTGAGAGAGATGATCTTTTCTAATCATACATGATGCATAAAAAAGAATTTTGAAAAGTATTTCAAAAAAATAAATTGCATGGTGAAAACCAAACCCTAGAAAATATTTTTTGAAAGTCAAAACCCTAAAAATGACTTTGTGAAGGTATGAATCGATTCCTCCTTGTTTCCTTTGATGCATGAATCGTTTCATGACTTCCCTAAATCTTGACAACATGAATCGATTCATGCCTTGCCAATTCACTCTCATGTGAATCGATTCATGACTTCCTTTTTTGATTGACAATGCATCTAGCCTAAAAGAGAGCCACATTTCTTTCCTAAAATAAAAGTGTGAATCGATTCCTTCTAAATTGCTTAACCTCATGAATCGATTCACAAGCCAATACCTGACCTTCCATATATATATGTGTGAATCGATTCACACTTCATAGTGTATCACCTATGAATCGATTCACTCATTCATAAATGAAAAATGACAATTTTATCCTTTTTCAAACCTATAAATAGGTGTGTGTTTTCAATTCTAAATTCCAACACCTCTTCTCACAATTTCTTCTCTACTCTCTCATATTCGAATCTCTATAGATCTATTACTCTTCATTGTTTTATTTTTATAAGCTTTTGATTTTAAATTGTTATATCTTTTTTCAAAAGCTGTTTATAGATCTAGATCTGAGATCCTGTGCTCCAACTGTTTTGAATCTTGTTTTTAAAAAGGCTTTGTTTTTTTCAAAATCATATCTATATTTTTAAAAGCTTTCAAGCAACCTCAACTTCTATTGTTATATCAATTTTGAAGTGGTTGCAAAAGCAAGATCATCCCTCATCTTATAGAGCATCTATAATACCCTAAGATCACTCATCTCTCTCAGTTTCTAAACTGACTCATTCTCTGAAGTGATTGGATCATAGAACTCTATTGTGTAATTTATTTTATTTCAAGGTGTTTTTGAAATCCTGGGCTTTGTACTTGGGTCTCTCAATCAAGTGATTGAGTTGGTGTTTTGAAATCCTGGGCTGTGTACTTGGGTCTCTCAATAGGGTTATTGAGTTGGTTTAGAAATCCTTAGCAAGAGTGCTCAGGTTCTCAATTCAGGGGAATTGAGATTCACTTATATTGGGGTCGACTGTTTGTATCAAACTCTCTTCAATATAGTGGTTACTAAGTCCAAGGGTTGAAAAGCCTAAGGCCGAGGACGTAGGGGTTTTATCCCGAACCTCGCTAAATTGCTGTGTCTCTCTCTCTTCTCTATCTCGTTATATTTTGCACTTTATTTGCTTATAATATTGATATTATCATATACTTGATATAACTGCTTATAATACTAATATTATCATATTCTCAATATAACTGTGCAAATATATCATATTGTAATCTTATCCAGATCTCTCTATATCCTTCTTCTCATTATCTATTTTATTGCTGTATACAATATTGATCTGTCCATCATCTCATTCTACTCCTCTTCTCCTTCTATATTGGTCAAATATTATTATTCCGCATTTAATCCAAACCAATATCGAAAAAGTTTTTTAAATTGAAAAAAGAATCCATTAATCACCTATAACCTTATTCACCCCCCCTCTAAGGTTACTTTATAGACTCTCAAGTCTAACAAGTGGTATCAGTAGCTAGGAATTGCATATTAGAGCTTTACATCTCGCAATTCTAAATTTATCCTTTACATATCTGTAATTATGGGTTCTTTCATGAAAGAAGGAATGTCCTCTAATAGGCCTCCTCTATTTGATGGTACTAACTACGATTACTGGAGTAGTCGTATGAAATGTCATGTGCAGGCAATTGACTTCACTCTATGGAGAATCATAGTGGATGGTCCTCTAATCCCGATGAAGATCAAGATCACAAAACCAGGTAATACTGATGGTGACACTTCAAAAATTCAAGCCACCGGCAAAGCTGAAGAAGTACCGGTAGAAGACATCTACACCATCGACCTAAGTGAGTTAAGAAAATCTGAGCTTGACAAGATATCCCTAAATGCAAAGGCCATGAATATCCTTCATCTATCACTCTGTGAAGAAGAATATGGTAGAGTAAAAGGGTGTCAAAGTGCAAAGGAAATCTGGGACTGCCTACAAGCCACTCATGTCGGGACAAGCCAGGTAAAAGATACTAAAATTAGAATTCTCACCTCTGAATATGAAAGTTTTAAAATGAAAGAAGGTGAGTCTGTCGCAGCAATGTATCAGAGATTAAATTTAATTGTAAACAACTTGAGGGCCTTAGGAAAGAAATACACCAACAAGGATTTGAATGGAAAGATCCTTGAATCCTTAACTGGTGATTTCTTCCCTAAGACTTGTGCTATAACCGAAGCCAAAGACATTGGCACTTTACCTCAAGAAGACCTTATTGGATCATTGCTAGCATTTGAGGTAGTTCTGGCTGCCAAAAAGAACCAAGAAAAAGAAACTGTAAAAGAAAAGAAATCTCTTGTCCTTGCTGCTAAAACTACTAAAGTAGCAAGGAAAGAGGTTGAATCTGAAGAAGATACGGATGATGAAGATATGGCTATGCTTGCCAAGAACTTCAAAAGATTTATGAAATACAACAAACATGGTAAGGGTGATTCTTCAAAGAAGTTTGGATACAACAAAGATGAAAAGTATGAGAAGAGAGATGAACAACCAAGATGTTTCGAATGCAACAAACCCGGTCACATCAAAGCAAACTGTTACAAGCTGAAATCTAAGCAAAAGAAAGTAATGAAAGCAACATGGGACAATACAGAAACTGAAAGTCAGACCGAAGAAGAAGAAGTTGCAAATGCTGTCTGCCTCATGGCAAAGAACACACCTGAAGCAACATGGGACAATCTCAGCACTGATGGTGAATCAGAAGAAGATGAGCAGACCGACAATGCTGTCTGCAGCATGGCAAATGATACATCAAAGGTAAGCCTTAACTTTTCTAGTCCCTCTACCTCCTCTATGCATGATAATATGATTGATAATGACTATAGTAGTCACGATCTGAGTGAAGCTTTTGAGGCTCTATATTTCGAACACGAAAAACTTTTGTTAAAATCCAAGAAACTAACAAAGAGCAACAAAAGCCTATCCACTCAAATCGAGACTCTTGAAAGTGAAGTCACTAGATTAAAGAATGAACTACACAAATCAGTCAACCTTGAATTTCGAGAACTAAAACAAAATTTTGAAAAAGTCAAGGTTGAAAATGAATTTTTGAAAGAATCTTTGAAAAAGTTTGAGGTTGGTGAAAAGACCTTGACTCAGTTGCTTCACTCTCAACATCAATATGTTGATAGGAGAGGTATTGGGTACCAAGGAAATTCCACCACCTCCAGCGCAAACAAAAATATCACCTTTGTAGCTTCTACCTCTAATCATAAACCTACTTTCTTCAAATGCACTTATTGCCAAAAGGGAAACCATAGCTCCTCTTCTTGCCCCATCCGTAAAATATGTGAGCTTGGAACCCTTGTACCTGTTTGGAAGAAACCAAGGTGGATTGTGAAAGCAAACCCCTTGATGACTAACTCCCAAGGACCCAACAAAAAGGGTACCTCGTGCTAGTTGTTAAACAATTCTTTTGCAGGTTGGTCCCTCAGCTAAAAAGAAAAATGTGTGGATGGTTGATAGTGGTTGCTCAAGGCATATGACTGGTGATGCTTCACTGTTTCTAAAACTGAGCAACAAAGCAAGTGGATCTGTAAAGTTTGCCAACAATGAATCTGCTCAAGTAATAGGTAAAGGTTGTGTGGGTAAGGAAAACACAATTAAAATTAAAGATGCTTTATTAGTTGATGGCGTTAAATTTAACTTACTAAGTGTTAGTCAATTATGCGATAATGATTTTGATGTGCACTTTTCTGTTGATAAATGTGTTATCACCCATATGACTTCTAAACTCTACATTACTGGCTTTCGAGAAAACAATGTATACTATGTTGATTTTGATAATGTAAGTGATGAGATAGTATGTATGCCTACCTTGATTGATGATGTGGATTTGTGGCATAGACGTTTAGGACATGCTAGTATAGAACATCTATCTAAGTTAAGTAAGGATGAGCATGTTAGAGGTCTACCTAAATTGAAATATGAAAAAAGCCAATTATGTGATGCATGTCAACTTGGTAAAATGCACAAAACCTCTTTTAAATCAAAACCTGTTATTTCCACCAAAAATGTGCTTGAACTGCTACATCTTGATTTGTTTGGTGAAATTGATGTCGTAAGTCTAGGAGGGTCTAAGTATGTCTTTGTTATTGTTGATGATTATACTAGATATACTTGGGTTATCCTACTTGCAAATAAAAGTGATGCTTTTAACGAGTTTGCTAAGTTGTGCAGAAAGATACAAAATGAGAAAAACCTAGCCATCAAAGAAATTAGAAGCGATCATGGAGGAGAGTACGAAAATTCATCATTCAAGACGTGGTGTGAAAAGTATGGCGTTCATCATAACTTTTCAGCTCCAAGAACTCCTCAACAAAATGGTGTAGTTGAAAGAAAGAACAGAACTATACAAGAGATGAGCAGGACAATGCTGAATGAGCACAACCTTCCCAAATACTTCTGGGGTCATGCAGTGGATACAGCGTGTCATGTGCTAAATCGTGTATACTTAAGGCCATCTCTCAACAAAACACCATATGAGCTGTGGAATGGTAGAGCTCCAAACATTTCATACTTCAAAGTCTTTGGAAGTAAGTGCTTCATTCTTAATACAAAGGACAAGTTGGGTAAGTTTGATGCTAAATCAACTGAAGGTATTTTTATGGGTTATTCAAGTCATAGTAGAGCTTATATTGTTTACAATAAGACTGATAAAACTATGCAAGAATCTATACATGTTTCCTTTGATGAAACTAACCCTTTTGATAAGAAAGCTGCTGATGATGAGGATGAAGTGATTGAAGTGATCAAAAATAGATCAGCTGAAACTAACAGTGAAAGTGTAGAAGAAGCCGAGGAGGAAGCTGAACCTCAAGAAGAAGTTATAGTGGAACGAGAGCCCCAAGACATTGATGATCATCTCCATGGAAGAACTCACGATGATCTGCCCAAATCATGGAAATCAGTTCGAGATCATCCCATGGAGCAAATTATTGGTAGTCCATCAAAGGGGGTAACAACTCGCTCTTCTCTTAATCTTTTATGCTTTCATAGTGCTTTTGTCTCTCAAATAGTTCCAAATAATATCAAGGAAGCTTTAAATGATCCAGAGTGGGTTTTGTCAATGCTAAAAGAACTTGAACAATTTGAAAGAAATAAAGTTTGGCACTTAGTTGAAAAACCGGTCGATCGGACCATCATAGGAACTAAATGGGTTTTTCGTAACAAACTTGACGAAAATGGAACAATTTTATTAAACAAAAGTCGTCTAGTAGTTCAAGGTTTTAATCAAATCGAAGGGGTGGATTTTGAAGAAACTTTTGCTCCTGTGGCTAGATTGGAGTCCATTAGGATAATTTTGGCATTTGCCTCCTACATGGATTTCAAACTACATCAAATGGATGTCAAAAGTGCCTTCCTAAATGGTTTCTTAGAAGAAGAAGTTTATGTAAAACAACCCCCTGGTTTTGAAGATTTTAAAAATCCCGATCACGTCTTTAAACTTGACAAAGCCCTCTATGGATTGAAACAAGCCCCTAGAGCTTGGTATGAGAGATTAAGCAAACATTTAACTGCCAATGGTTTCAAAAAGGGTAAGATTGATTCTACCTTATTCCTTAAAACCAAGGGCAAACATATCATAGGAGTTCAAATCTATGTTGATGATATTATCTTTGGATCTACTAATGATGATTTGTGCAAGGAATTTTCTGAGATGATGACTAATGAATTTGAAATGAGTATGATGGGAGAACTTAACTTTTTCTTGGGACTTCAAGTGAAACAATCAAATGAAGGAATCTTTATATCCCAAACAAAGTTCTCAAAGGAATTGCTGAAGAAATATAACATGAATGACGCAAAAGAAATCAGCACTCCTATGGCAACAGCAACTAAACTAGATAAGGATGAGCAAGGTAAACCGGTAAATGAAACTATGTATCGAGGTATGATAGGTAGTCTCTTATACTTAACTGCTTCCCGTCCTGATATCATGTTTGCTGTTTGCCTGTGTGCTCGATTTCAAGCATGTCCAAAAGAATCACATTTGAAAGCTGTAAAACGGATTCTTAGATATGTTAAAGGGACCATAGACTTTGGTTTGTGGTACCCGAAATCGAGTACGTTTGATTTAGTTGGATTTTCTGATGCTGATTTTGCAGGTTGCACTCTTGATAGAAAAAGTACTAGTGGAACTTGTCATTTTCTTGGTCCTTGTTTGACCTCCTGGTCTAGTAAGAAGCAGAACAGTGTTGCTTTGTCCACAGCTGAAGCTGAATATGTGGCTGTTGGAAACTGCGTCGCACAAGTTCTGTGGATGAAACAAACTTTGGAAGACTTTGGTCTAATTTTTGAAAGTGTGCCTGTTTTGTGTGATAATACAAGTGCTATTAATATTGCTAAGAACCCTATACAACACTCTCGCACTAAACATATTGACATTAGACATCACTTTATTAGAGATCATGTGTCTAGGGGGAGCATTGAACTAAAATTTGTAGGCACAGATGACCAACTAGCAGATATTTTCACTAAACCCCTAGCCGAAGCTCCTTTTTGTAAAATCCGTAGAGAGCTAGGGATGCTTGACTATGCTAGTTTATGATTTTGTTTGTATTCACCCCACCTCCTTTTTGATGAAAACAAAGGGGGAGAGAATATTATTATGCATGTTATATATGGGGAGAAAATATTATGCTCATGTTATATGTGGTATTATGCTGATTATTGTTATGCATATGCTTAGGGGGAGCCTTTTTTAAGATTTTTAATCCCTATGCATAATGTAATTTGTTATCATCAAAAAGGGGGAGTTTGTTGAACCAAGGGTAAAACAGTCCTTTATTTTGAATGATAACAAATTACATATATCTACTAATTTTTCACATTGAGCAAAGTGCAGGACTCATTTTAAAAGGAAGAAGACTCAAAAAGGAGAAGCTTGAAGAAGAAGCATCATAAGAAGTTCAAAACCCTATTTTGTGTCTAAGCCTTTTTTTAGGACTCTTTGTAAAGGTCCTATCACCTAAAGTGTGTGACACTTTAGATATTGAGAGAGATGATCTTTTCTAATCATACATGATGCATAAAAAAGAATTTTGAAAAGTATTTCAAAAAAATAAATTGCATGGTGAAAACCAAACCCTAGAAAATATTTTTTGAAAGTCAAAACCCTAAAAATGACTTTGTGAAGGTATGAATCGATTCCTCCTTGTTTCCTTTGATGCATGAATCGATTCATGACTTCCCTAAATCTTGACAACATGAATCGATTCATGCCTTGCCAATTCACTCTCATGTGAATCGATTCATGACTTCCTTTTTTGATTGACAATGCATCTAGCCTAAAAGAGAGCCACATTTCTTTCCTAAAATAAAAGTGTGAATCGATTCCTTCTAAATTGCTTAACCTCATGAATCGATTCACAAGCCAATACCTGACCTTCCATATATATATGTGTGAATCGATTCACACTTCATAGTGTATCACCTATGAATCGATTCACTCATTCATAAATGAAAAATGACAATTTTATCCTTTTTCAAACCTATAAATAGGTGTGTGTTTTCAATTCTAAATTCCAACACCTCTTCTCACAATTTATTCTCTACTCTCTCATATTCGAATCTCTATAGATCTATTACTCTTCATTGTTTTATTTTTATAAGCTTTTGATTTTAAATTGTTATATCTTTTTTCAAAAGCTGTTTATAGATCTAGATCTGAGATCCTGTGCTCCAACTGTTTTGAATCTTGTTTTTAAAAAGGCTTTGTTTTTTTCAAAATCATATCTATATTTTTAAAAGCTTTCAAGCAACCTCAACTTCTATTGTTATATCAATTTTGAAGTGGTTGCAAAAGCAAGATCATCCCTCATCTTATAGAGCATCTATAATACCCTAAGATCACTCATCTCTCTCAGTTTCTAAACTGACTCATTCTCTGAAGTGATTGGATCATAGAACTCTATTGTGTAATTTATTTTATTTCAAGGTGTTTTTGAAATCCTGGGCTTTGTACTTGGGTCTCTCAATCAAGTGATTGAGTTGGTGTTTTGAAATCCTGGGCTGTGTACTTGGGTCTCTCAATAGGGTTATTGAGTTGGTTTAGAAATCCTTAGCAAGAGTGCTCAGGTTCTCAATTCAGGGGAATTGAGATTCACTTATATTGGGGTCGACTGTTTGTATCAAACTCTCTTCAATATAGTGGTTACTAAGTCCAAGGGTTGAAAAGCCTAAGGCCGAGGACGTAGGGGTTTTATCCCGAACCTCGCTAAATTGCTGTGTCTCTCTCTCTTCTCTATCTCGTTATATTTTGCACTTTATTTGCTTATAATATTGATATTATCATATACTTGATATAACTGCTTATAATACTAATATTATCATATTCTCAATATAACTGTGCAAATATATCATATTGTAATCTTATCCAGATCTCTCTATATCCTTCTTCTCATTATCTATTTTATTACTGTATACAATATTGATCTGTCCATCATCTCATTCTACTCCTCTTCTCCTTCTACATTGGTCAAATATTATTATTCCGCATTTAATCCAAACCAATATCGAAAAAGTTTTTTAAATTGAAAAAAGAATCCATTAATCACCTATAACCTTATTCACCCCCCCTCTAAGGTTACTTTATAGACTCTCAAGTCTAACAGTATGATGGGTTCAGAGAAGAAAGTTTCATTCTGAAGGCTATAATTTTTGGCACCATTAATGACTTTCCAGCATACGACAATCTATCTGGGTGCAGTAACAAAGGTCAGTGTGCATGTCCTGTATGTGAAGATAATATAGATTGGATGTGGTTAGCCTGGTAAATAGAATATATATCTTGGCCATCGGAGATTTTTTCCTCCAACTCATCAATATCGGGTGTGGAGAAAGGCATTCAATGGGAATTCAGAAACTCGTAAAGCTCCCCCACCTTTGACTGGTGAACAACTATTTGAAAAGGTGAAAGATTTGAACATTAAGTTTGGGAAGCCTTTTGCAGGAGAGCTTGCCAAACAAGGGTGGAAGAAAAAGTCGATTTTCTTTGAGTTGCCATACTGGAAGTCATTACACGTAAGACATTTCATTGATGTGATGCATGTTGAAAAAAATGTATTCAAAGGTGTCATTGGTACCTTACTCAATATGCCAGGGAAGACTAAAGAGACCATCAACACAAGGTTGGATTTGGTTAGTATGGGGTTGAGATCCGAATTGGGTCCGATAAAGAAGGGTACACGTACATATTTTACCTCCGGCAGCTCATACTCTATCTAGAAAAGAGAAAACTGTCTTTTGTAAGTTTCTTCGTGGAGTTAAAGTTCCATAGGGGTACTCTTCAAACGTTACGAACCTTGTATCGATGAAAGACCTCAAGTTAAAGTCTCTAAAGTCTCATGATTGTCATGTTCTCATGGAGAATTTACTACCCATTGGTATACGATCCATTATGCCCAAAAAAGTGCGTCAGGCCATAACTAAACTTTGTTTCTTCTTTAAGGCGATTTGTAGTAGAGTGATTGACCCTGGAAAGTTGCCAGCTCTGCAAAGATCAATTACTGTCACTTTATGTGAGCTTGAGATGTTTTTTCCGCCTTCAATCTTTGACATAATGATTCATGTAATAGTTTATCTGGTTAGAGAGACACAATTGTGTGGCCCATGTTACATGAGATGGATGTACCCGTTTGAGCAATACATGAAGATATTAAAAGGATATGTTAAAAACCGATCACGACCCGAGGGTTGCATTGCTGAGCGCTACATAGTTGAAGAAGCTATTGAGTTCTCCATCGGCTATCTATCTAGTGTTGAATATTCTGTTGGGCTGCCAAGGGTGCGTCACACAGGAAGCGTTGGTAAAGGGAAAACAGGAAGGAAATAGTGATGGTTTCCAGAAAAGAACTAGAGCAAGCACACTTATATGTTCTGCACAATGATAATCAAGTTGATTCATATGTTGCCAAATACATGGAGATTCTTAAGAGTGATCACCCAACTAAGAGTCAAGTCTGGTTAAAAAAAGAACACAATCGGAGTTTCATACTATGGCTAAAAGATCAAATTGATATTGAGTTTGTTTCGAATCCTACCTCGATTTCAGAAAGATTGAGATGGTTAGCAAAAGGTCCAAATATACATGTTTTCTCTTACACTAGTTATCTACAAAAAAGGGTCCACGTTCTATACACAATCCCATGATGATCAGAGTAAAATGAAAAATAGTGAGGTGACTCTTGTAGCTGAATCTATGCATACATCAAGTGCCAAAGACAGAAATCCCAGTTACGCGAATATGTCATACTTTGGTGTCATTGAACACATATGGGAGTTGGATTACAATATGTTTTGGGAGCCTGTGTTCCAATGTAATTGGGTTGACAATAATGGTGTACAGTTGGATGACTCGGGTTTCATGCGGGTGAATTTCAACAAGTTAGGGTACAAATATGAACCTTTTATTTTAGCCTCGCAAGCCTAACAAGTGTTTTATGTCACTGATCCAGTTGATATCAATTGGTGCATTGTTTTATTGACAAACAAAAAATTATTGGTGAATAACATTGGTGATCAAGCGCAGGAAGATGTTGATATTGAGGATGACCCTTTCTTCGGGACATCACAACCAATAATAGGGGAAAGTACTTCTAAAGAGGATATTTTGTATGTTAGAAAGGATCATAACGACGGAATTACATTTCGTCGAAAACAAAGTACCAAGAAGCAAAAAGCAAAATATCATACAAATAAACAAGTAGCTAGTAACATTAGATCGAGGAAAACGAAAAGGTAATATATCATGCGTGTTTCTTTTTTATTCATTTTTCATATTGTAAAAATTAACTTACTTTATCATGATTATAAAATAACATTTAGCCTAATAACAATGATTATATTTTGTTGCAGGTGAGATGACTTCCCACAGTGATGATAGTGCACATGACAGTGGTCATGAGAGTGAACGTCAGCCCCAAAAAAAGTTCACTCGCCGTGGAATGACAGTTAAGAAGAATATCATCAATCGGGGGAGAAAAAGACTTCCTAAACTTACAGTAAGATACTTACTAATTAACTAACTTTGTTACATACTTTTAACTGTTTGTTATCTAATTTACACAAGTAATAACGCAGGTCGAATGGAATGCTAAAGATCAACCGATTGGTGAAAATGGTAGAGTTGCAAAGCTTCATTGGTGTCAGAGCAAGGCAGGATATACCAATTACAATCACAAGTTGGAATAATAAAAAAGATGCATCTTTCAAGAAATCTAAACAGGAGCTATGGCATTTGATACAGGCATGGGTCTTATTTTGACTATACAGGTATTTTATAATTAAATATGTAAGCATATTTATAATCATTTTGTTGAATGTAAGCAGAAATACTTTGATGTGGATGACTCTCGAAAAGAATATTGTCTTAAGAAAGCTAGAAAGGCGCACAGAAGATTCAGATCAACTCTAACAAAGTGGGTGAAAGATGAAAACGGGAACATCAGAAACCGTCCTCCACCACGATATGATGAGATTATAACATCGGAGGATTGGAGTGCATTTGTATCTTCACGCGAAGATGAGGAATTCCAGTTTTGTACAATTACTTATCATACATATACCTATATTTGACAATTATAAAGTATTAATGTAAAAAGATGTGTCTTTATAGAGATTAAGCAATGAAAATCGCGAGAGAGCGGCAAGTCCTGAATACCCTTATAGAGCCGGTGTTAAGGGTTATCATGAGATTGAAGAACAATTGGTAGGCACATTATCTTTTATTTTATCGTTCATTTATTAAATTAATCTTCTGATTTATTTACTAATAAATGGTAGATTTTAATAGATGCAGGAGGTCGGAAAAGATCCTACTCAGGAATCTATTGACCGACATGTTTTGTGGTTAGAAGCCTGACAAAACAAAGATGGTGTCATTGACGACCCAAAAAAATAGAGGTGTCTCAAAGAATTGTAAGTATGATAAAATTAAAAAAAAATTTGTAATGTTTATATTACTTATAATGTCTATTAATAATATTTAATAATTTTTGTGAATCAGGAATCCATATCACAATCAGTATCACAAGGAGAGATTACTGATTGTGATGGTCCGAATGACATCATCGGTCGTGCATTGGCAACTGAAGAGTATTCAGGACATCTACGGGGTTTCGGATTTGACATTTCTTCAACCACTTTTTGGGGTTCAAAGAGGCAAAAAAAAAAAACAAGATGAACAAGAAAGTAGAGAAAGACGGTTGGAAGCCATGGTATTGATGCTACACAAAGAACTTAATGCATTAAAAGATAGAGTTTGTCCAAGGACTGATGATGTACCATCTGCTAATCCAAATAGCTTTAGGGATAGTTGCAATATTGCGTCCAATGAGGTAATTATCGTTGGACCGTCTTTTTATATTTTACATTTTACATTAACTTATAGGTATTAATATTTCAAATGTGGAACTGCGAGAGGTATATGATCATGAGTGGGCATCTGGGTCTACTATTACAATATACATCATGTATTATTATTATTATTATCATCATTATTATTACTATTATTATTATTATTATTATTTAATTTATTTGTATACATTTTAACTATAGGTATTTGTACCATGAGATTATGATCCCCACGGAACGAACACAAAGATATATCTTCTTGTGCCCTGAAAATACTTTTCTACGCAACGTCCGCTTTAAAAAAGCCATGTCACAAGACAAAGTTAAAGCCTTGAAGAAAGCAATTAAAGCAAACAAGGAAGCGGTAAAAGCCTATATCGATAGACACTTGGCTTTGGCACATGAAAGCAGCTGTGATAGCTTGTTTTTGGCACCCATCAACTTAGCGTAAGAAATTTAATCTCCCCTCTCTCTCTCTCTCTCTCTCTCTCTCTCTCTCTCTCTCTCTCTCTCTCTCTCTCTCTCTCTCTCTCTCTCTCTATATATATATATATATATATATATATATATATATATATAACGTGTTTGTGAAATATTTGTTATTTATTTGGTTATTTAAACTTTTTGTCGGAATCATTGGGTATTGTTGGTAGTTGATCCTAAAAGAAATAGAATTTTCTATTTGGATTCGTGTCATGGTCATTATAGCAACCACCCCAAGATAAAAGGAATGTTTGAAATGTGTGTATTTAGATACATCGCATATTTCATCATTTAAATTATGTATGTATTTCTATTAACTAATATAGTTATATGTATGATGTTTCAGTTGTTTGACAACTTATTGGGGATCGAATGAGGTCAGGGCTAGAGATGGGAATGCGAACAATAAAAAAATGGATAATAATAAACGTAAGTTTATAATCAATATTCTTATCTATGTAATTGCTCACATTTTAATAATTAATTGTTATTTTGATTTCTAGTGTCCCAGACAACCAAACAATAATGATTGCGGGTACTACGTTATGAAGTTTATGAAGGATATAATCACTCACAACCAAATAGAAATTCCAGTAAATGTATGTAATTTATATAGTTTGTTTTTTGACAAATAATTCCATATTTAGCATTTAACCACTTAATTCTAAGTTTATTTTATTTTATTTTTGCAGTATTTTCCTGGAAACGCGGTTGGAGCTCCATTTTCTGATGACCAACTTACTGAGATCAATGGAGAGTGGTGTCGTCATGTTGCCAGTTTGATTAATGAAAATCGAAATTCATGTAATTTTGGTTAGCTTGTTTTTTGTTCCTCACATTAGATGTCATGTCATTTTTGTTGTCTATGTTGACATTCAGAATTTTGTTGGTACTTTGTTGATATATATATATATATATATATATATATATATATATATATATATATATATATATGTATATTAGATGAATTTATAAGTTTGTTAGTTGGAATTTGATTTGCAATTGGCTGTTGAGTTGATATTGGTTGATGAAAATGAGAGTAGCGAAGTGCTGCAAAATATCAGATATACCAGAAACATAATTTTTTTTTTAAAAACACATAGAATAAGGAACGCTTGCAGTAATAAGCGCTCCTTTTGGTCTTAGCGCACTTGACAATCAGGGGCGCTCGCAGCAACAAGCGCTCCTATTGGTCAGATGCGCTAAGACCAACTGGAGCGCTCGAGCGCCCCTAATTGTCAAGTGCACTAAGACCAACAGGAGCGCTTGCAACTGCGAGCGCCCCTGATTGTCAAGTGCGCTAAGAACAAAATGAGCGCTTTTGCGAGCGCTCCTGTTTTTTAATAATTAGTAGCGCTTGTTATGCGCTCCTGTAGGGGGTTTGGCAACAGGAGCGGCAGCTTTAGGAGCGCTCGAAAGCACTCCCAATGGATAAAAAAAAGCGCCTCCTATGGCTTTTTCTGTTGTAGTGTTTTACTTACTTTTTTATTATTTATTTTCATTTCAATCATTTTCTCCCTCTTTATCATTCATTCATTCTTTTTCAAATTCTCTCATTTCTTTTAATTAGAATCATTTTCTCTCTCTCCTCGTCAATCATTCTATCTTTCTCAAATTCTCTCATTTCTTTTTTCCTTCTCTTTTTCATGTCAACATTTTTTCTACCTCTATTTTTTGACTTTATATACATATTTTACTAAAACCACTACCAATTGTCAAAAAAAACTATACCGCTAACAAAAATTCCAATTAATATTAAATGATCCAAATTTTACTATAATTTGTGTATTAAAACCAAGGTAATCAAAATCGGACCGGACCGGGCGGTTCGACCGGTTGAACCGGGAACCGGACCCCTATCTGGTCCAGTTGAACCCCAAAACCGGATTGCATCAGAATCGGGGCAAGAACCGGAAAACCTCCCTAGAACCGGGAAAACCGGCGGTTCAACGGTTGAAGGCGGTTCTGAGAAAAAGCTTTTTTTTAGAATTGTTTGGTGTTCCATGTGGGGATCGAACCCCTTTCCTCTCTTAGCTTCAAATATTAACCATCAGAGCAACCACGTTATGTTGTCACTTATCTGTAATATTATGTATATAACCATTCTTCCATTTATTTCTAACAAAAGCCATTTTCCCTAATAATTTTATCTATTTACCATTTACTTTTATACTTATATATATGTGTTATTATATATTACATATATATCTTAACTATTTAACATCTAATATTTTGTATTACATTCTATAGACTTTTGATTCTATATATTTCTTGATTAGAATATTATTAAATATGAATAATATTGTTAGCGTCTTATGAATAGCTTACAAATTACTAACTATTTATCTTTATGTACATTAACAACATGCCAAACTATCTATCTTAAGCATTTGGTCAGGGGTTCGATCTCTGGTCAGTGTGTTTGGAGAGACATCGTTTGGGAGAGGTCAGCCCTTAAATGAACTCCAGTACCTCGAGGGATTAGTCTCCACAGTCGCTATGGAAGATACCCGAGTTTATCCAAAAAAACATGCCAAAATACCATTTAAATGTATAAATTACTAAACTTATTATAATTTCAATACTATTATAACTTCTCGGTAAAATACTAGTATTCTGAAAAGAATACATCCTTAATCAAAGGAAAATTAAGTGACAATTTTTACAAGATTCTTCTTAGACTAATTTTTGTGTCCCCACCATAACAGCTTAAGCCCGGAAACACATGAGGAGTACAGCTTTGTGCAAAATGAAAATTACAAAAAATTAGACTTTTACAAAAGCAAACAGATTTGAATTTACTGACTTGTGAAGCATTTTGTTTTTGCCGGGAAGATGTGGAGCAATAAAGTTAAGAGTATATATTTATATTTATGGGGATAAAACATCTGTATATTACAATTTTTTTTATAGAACTTATATAAAGAAAAGTAGAGAAAGGTAATGAACAAATATTATTGATTTTTTTTTACTAGAAACAAACATTATTGATAGTTGATCAATTGAATTAACCATTAACCATGTTATACATATAAGTCCATACGAAAATAGAGAAAATAACACCTAACAATAATAACTAATATAACTAACTCTAAACTAACTACTAACAAACTATTAACAAATTTATCTATAATAGTTATTGTGTTACAAACATACATTTAGTCAAAAGAACATAAGCAGATTATTGACAGTTTTGAAAACAAATTATGGACAATTTTATACAATTATTTGTAGTAAAAATTAATTATTATTAATTTTGAATATATTGTTTCTTCCCCTACCCATATTGAAGGAGTTTCAATACACCGATGTATTCATACATATAGGGACAACAAAACATTCCCAAATAACACCAATATCAAGTTGACTCAGTTTAATGCATTCTGACATATATTTACAAAATAAAATTCTTCCATAAAAATCAACACAACACAAGATTCAAACTTTTCATCTACAATAACATAAATCCACAAAGCGACTTGGCCATTCTCTTTTATCTTCCACTGCTCCTTCAAGTTCACCCTGTTTGGAATGGAAAGAACAAATATTGAAGTTTATTTCATTGTTTCAAAAGTATTTTAAATAAATTGAATTTTATTTTAATCTCTTTAACAGTGTTGTGCATCATCACTAAGAAGACATCAAAAAGACAGAGACAGAAATTGAAGATGAAGAAAAAGTACGCAACAGTGTTCGATTACCTGGTTGGGTTTGAGGAGGTAATTGGGTTCGAACGAAATGTAAGCACGATAGAAGCAGTGGCGGTGGAACAACAGAGAGGAGAAGAAACGATCTATGCAAGCTTAGAGTTTTAAGAAATTCAGTACATTACCGAATCAGTTCGGTACTTTAATACCGTATTAAGAGTGTGTGGTAAAACATATTCGGTACTAGAGTATTATCGTACTTGTTGACAGCCAGAAAAAAAGGACACGCTTGAAACTATTTTGTTCATTAATAGTATTTTGGTCTTTTCACAGAGTCAGAAGATGTTTAGTGAGTAGTTGGGGATTGTAGAAAGTATGAGCCTAAAGTCACTGACTTTCTAAGCATAGGGTTTTTTTTAAAACCCCCCACCCCATACTCATTTACCCCCACAAATATGAGAAACTCTAAAATACCCCATACCCAAATACCCCCACTATATCGTTAAATGGATTTACCTACCGTAGAGGTAAATCTGTTAATCATTAAAAATGTATTAAATACGACGCCAAACGGAAGTAAACGGAGAAAGATACATCCGTTAGTTGACTTTTTTCTTAAAACGGAAGTATCTCAAAACACTTACTTCTGTTTGGCATTTAATTTGGTGTAAACGGATTTACGTTTAAAAATTTAATTCCGTTTTTAAAAAAATTTGATGCACAGATTTATATATTGCAAACTTACTTCCGTTTATAAATTTGCTCCAAAACGGATTTAGTTGTTACCACATAAATCCGTTTTGAAAAAAACCAAAACGGATTTATGTCCGTAGCAGATACATTCGTTTTGTAATTATATAATTATGTCTTATTTTTCACGTAAAACTGAAACAGATATGAATACGGAGTCACAGTTGGTTTCGATCCACATAGATGCATCAGAGTCATTCAGGACGCAGACGGTATATTTAATTTATTATTATTATTTTTTAAAACATGTATGTACATATTTAATTAATTAAGTAACTAACAATTTTGTATTTTTTGTAGCTATTTCCTACACGTGATGATGTTATACGTTGGGTCAGAGACGTTGAGAGAGGCATTGGAGTTGTAGTTATCATTGTCAGATCTGACAAAGGTGGAGGTAAAAGGGAGATGAGAGATAAAATTATTTTTGGTTGCGAGAAGCATGGGAAGTTCAGTATTTATTCTAGAGTCATCGGGTCACAGAAGTGCGACTGTCCATTTAAGTTGAGAGCTACTTGTACAATTCGTAATGGGGGTTGGCGTGTGAAGGTTAGGTGTGGAACCGGGCGTTTTCAGCTATGGGTTGCTCACGCTCCGATCCTGCCACCACCCGCTCATCCGCCCATCGTTGTAGACTTAGCAGCTGATTCAGATGATTTAGATTGACGTTTCATTTACTTATTTTTGTAGTAGTTTTTTGTAATTATTTTTTCAGATTTATTATTTATAGAGGTGTTATAGGTTTATTTTCTTTTTTTTTTACAAAACGAATTTATCTAATTACTAGATAAATCCGTATGTACACAATTACAAAACGGAAGTACCATGTTAATAGATAAATCTGTTACCTTACATTGCTAAAAACTGATTTATCTAATAACAACTTACATCCGTTTCGTAAACTTAACAAAACAGGATGTAAGTTTCTCTAACTACTTCTGTTTTACATTTTTTGTTGAAAACGGAAGTAACTGTCAAAACATAATTCCGTTTTTAGATTTATTTACAAACGGATTTACCGGTTAAACAGGTAAATCCGTTAAATTTAAATTTTCAGGGGTATTTTGGGATTATAAAAAATTGTGGGGGTATAACTTGATAAGGTGGGGGTACGGCAAAAAACCATAAGCTTACCTCACTACTAGGCCCAAACATTCAAACAACGAGTCCATTGAAATATACCCCTCGTACAACTTCAACTCCTGAAAAAAAAAACCTTGACCTAAAAATAAAAAAAGAACAACTTCAACTACCTAAAATATTGGACGGATTGGTCGGTGCTAATTGAATTATTATAATTAAAATTCATTAGTCATATATAATTTTATCAAAAGTACAAAATAAAATTAACACAAAACAAAAATAGAATATATATAAAAAGAGAGATGTACTTAGAAAATGCACAAATCTCACAATTTGGTCACGTGTAACACAATCTCTTTTATTTTTGATTTTAAGTAGCAGAATTTTTATTTCGAAGCAGATAAAGGCAAGTTGTACCAATTAAAGGCAACAACACAGCAAATAGGCAGCAATTGTATGGAAATATAATCAAATGGAGATAATGACTTGACGATCTATAAACTATTATTGAAAATAAAAAAATGGATTTACAAGCACATTACACATGTAATCTATCTACTATCTACTATAGATTTATACAAATCCACCATATATGATTTTATCAATACCCCCATTCTATCTAAAAGACACCTCAAATTTTTGAGGGTAAAAATGTCATTACACTTTATTTCTTCTTTTTTTCTCTTTATTCTTACACTCTTTCTTACTTTTCACTTTTTTCTTACACTCTCTTTCTTCCTTTTTTCTCTTTCTTCTTACACTCTCTTTTCTCATTTTCACTTCTCTTTTACAATCTCTTTCTTCCTTTTTTCTTTTTACTTTACTTTTCCCATAAATAATTATTCTCTTTCTCTTATCACTTCACTTTAATTCTTTTAACTAAATTTCTAAATTTATACAAACACTACTTTAATTAAAAAATTTGAAGACTACTACTATAAACCTACTATCTAAAAACAAGAAGACTTAATGACTATTTAAATTAGTAATTAATATTTAAAACAAATATCTCTTATTGATAATCTAATATCTAACTTTTATTATCTACTATAATCTACTAATCAACTAAAATAATCAATTGAAACTACGAGATAACTGTACTGATAAATAAAAAACACGGGATAACTACAGTGATATAGAAAAAACACGGGATTAATATTTACCATTGATATTAATAATTTTTTTGACAATTTATAATTAATATTTACCGTTGATAATTATAATTTTGGAAAACTACTATAAAACTACTATCTAAAAAAACACGTGATAACTGCAATAATCTACTATAACCTACTAATCAACTCAAATAATCTAATATAAAAATACGGGATAACTGCAATAATCTACTAATCAACTCAAATAATCAATTGAAACTATGAGATAACTGCAATGATATATAAAAACACACGGGATAACTACACAAATATATAAAATGACAAATGATTAATATTTGTCATTGATAATTAAATTTTTGGAAGACTACTATAAACCTACAAACCTATTACTATAATATATTAATCAACTAAAATAATTAATTGAAACTACGAGATAACTGCACTGATATATAAAAAAACACGAGATTAATATTTGTCATTGATAATTAAATTTTTGAAACCTACTTCTACAAACCTACTATCTAAAAAATAAGCAGGCTTAATAACTATTTAAATTACTAATTAATATTTAAAACAATTATTTCTTATTGATAATCTACTATCTAACAAATTTACTATCTACTATAATCTACTATCAACTAAAATAATCAATTGAAACTACCAGATAACTGCACGGATATATAAAAAACACGGGGATAACTGCAGTGATATATAAAAAAACACAGGATTAATATTTGCCATTGATAATTATAGTTTTTGAAAACTACTATCTAAAAAAACAAGAAGGCTTAATGACAATTTAAACTGATTAATATTTAAAACACACGCGACAAATATTTGTCACTAATACCTAAAATTGACAAATAATTGTTACTGATATATAAAAAAACACGGGATAAATATTTGTTATTGATAACCTACTATCTATCTTTCACTATCTACAATAATCTACTAATCAACTCAAATAATCAATTGAAACTATGAGATAACTGCACTGATACTTAAAAAAACACTGGACAACTGCACTGATATATAAAAAAATACGGCGATAATTGCAATGATATATATAAAAACACGGGATAGTTGCACTGATATATAAAAAAACCTGGGATAACAACACTGATATATAAAAAAATACTGCACTGATATATAAAAACACACGTGATAAATGCACATATTGTTTTTAAATGATACTTTTACATTTTTAGTTTTAATATTTATCCATTTTTTATTTGAAACTCCTTTTTTATCTACTTTAAATTTTTCTTTATTTTCACGAGGTAATGTTCAGACTATTTAAATACTGTCTAAATTCATTCCTAAAAAGAACACGACAGCACCTGTCCGTATGCAAGTCATCCTCTATATTTTACAATTAATTTTAGATTAATGAGATTTCAAACTAACGTTTCTATTTGAGGTAATCGTATGACGTAACGCGATCGGCCCGTGCGGATGCACGGGTATAGTACTAGTTGAAAGATAAAAGTCTACAACACACTAAGCACATGTTTTACATGATTGACACCATAAAACTAACAATAAATATAATCCCTAAAAGTAGTTTAAAAAAATGAAACTTAGGACTTATTAAAACACAATAACCGCTAATAGGAACCCCCCTAATTTTAATCAACAAACTTTTTCAATTCGTCGACGATACCTCAGAGCCAGAGTGGAGGTGCAGAGCAGAGGCTGTTGGATTATTTTTTGGACTAGCATGGTCAGGTAAATTTTGTCTAATACTCAGAGTGAAAGATGTCAACATATTGTGACCATGTTATTATTATTAATAATCCCAATTGTGTCACTATTTAATTTAATAATATTGTGATTACTGTAATAGGTTAGTAGACCCATATTTTACACAGGTGAGAGATCCTTACTTCTAGCCATAGGGTTTTGTGTTGTCTGACCTATTGTGACTTCATACTGAAAATGACGCTGTTGAATAGAAGTAGTTTTTCTCTCCTCACACATATAGGAACCAGAATCAACTCATCTCTCATGCATTCATCTTCCTATTCAGGTAATTCTAATTCACAATCTATACATTTTGATTAATATGTTCCAAATTTAGGATTAGAAATATTATTCAGATAGCTATTAGTTTTCTTTCAATTGGTATCAAAGTCGCTAATCCTAAGTTGTTACTATTAATCGACGATGATTGTGATCGATTCTGATCATATTGTTTTATTGATCAAGTGTTCAATTCTGATCATATTTGTTTTATTGATCAATTGTTTGTCCTTTTTACTTCTTTCGGTTTCATATATGAAGCAATGAACCTATGAATTCACGCATGAACCTGCACTAATATATATGAAGCAATGAACCTATGAATTCACGCATGAACTTGCACATTCGCGCATTAGTTTTTTGTTTTTATTTGTTTCTTTATATATGGAGAATTATACATATCAAGATATATATATTTAATTAATGGAGGTCATATTATAATATCACATTGTCACTGTTTATTGAAATTGCACTCAGTTTTAAAAGGACAAGCATGACTTTTTTTTTCTTTTTGGATATACATATTCAGCAATAAAATTAATATGTGGATGTGTTTATATTTGCTTTGTTAACCTGAAAATTTTGGTTCCCTTTTGTGATAAAAGGTTTGTATTAGTGATCATTTGTGATAAAATGTTGGTATTAGTGATCATATATATTAAAATTGCACTTATCCTATTGATCTCTCCTTATTGATATGATTTCTAATATTTGTGGATTTTGTTGACGGTCGTGGCCTTATAATTTTTTAATATCCTATCGATATAATTAACTTTAAGGAAATGGTTTAATATTGTTGTGATTTTAATTGTGCATCGTAATTCGGGACCTTTAGGCAGGATTACAATGTGCAATTAAAAGATTATTTTTGCTGGTAAATTATTTTTGTTTGCATGTTCAGTATTGTCTACTGGGACAAATTATGAAGACTAGGTTGAGTCTTTGAAATTATTCTTCATTGTGGCTAATGTGGTCATGGCTCTCACTGATAAGTCAAAATATTTGAACATATTGTTTAAGACTAGGTATGATCGGGTGAGCGGGGTTCGTGAGCATGTCATGATGTTAGTGAATTGGTATAATAAGCTGAAATCCATGAAAATGGAGTCGGGAGGTACCCCTCTAGCTCTAGTGTGTTTTGAATCAAACTTTGTTGATGTCCCTTCTAATACATGGTGGTTAGATACTGGAGCAACTATTCATGTTACAAACTCTTTACAAGAGCTCAGAAACAAAAGGAAACCAAATGAAGGAGAAATGAAAATCGCAGTTGGGAACGGAGCTGGTGTGGAAGTGGATCATATAGGGGTTGTTTCTCTTAAGTTTTCTTCTGAACATGTTTTAAATTTGAACAACATTGTTCATGTACCTTCTATGAGAAGGAACTTGATTTCTGTTTCTATGTTGGATGAATGTGGTTACTCTTTCCACTTTGGTAATAAAAAAGTTACCATATATTACGACTCTATTGTTGTGGGTTCTGGAATTTTGCATTATGGATTATATTTGCTGGATATTGGTTTTGTTTCTAGCATTGGACAAATTTCAGTTGTTAATAATATAGTGGGATGTAAACGAGGTAGAGTTACTGAAAATTCTTCCATGTTGTGGCATAAACTTTTGGGACACATCTCTAGAGAGAGAACAGAAAGGTTGATTAAGGAAGGTATCTTGCATGATTTGAATTTTTCTGATTTTGATACATGTGTTGATTGCATAAAGGGGAAACTTACTGCCAGTGCTACAAAGAGTAAGGCTACCTGGAGTGAAAAGGTTTTGTAGTTGATACACATAGATATTTGTGGACCTATTGCCGCTATGGGGGGTTTTAGGTATTTTATTACCTTTATTGACGATTTTTCGAGATATGGTTGGATTGATTTGCTTCACGAGAAATCTGAATCCTTAGATGCTTTTAAAACATTTAAGGCTGCAACTGAATTGAAACTTGGTGTGAAAATCATGTTTGTTATATCTGACAGGGGAGGTGAGTTCTATAGACGGTATGATGAAACTGGAAGGAACCCCGGGCCGTTTGCTAGATTCTTACAGGATTGTGGTATTGAGGCTCAATATACCATGCCAGGCACACCTCAACAAAATGGTGTTGCTGAAAGGCGGAATCACACTCTCATGGATATGGTTATATGCATGCTTAGTCATTCTACTCTTCCAGAATTTTTGTGGGGTGACTCTTTGAAAACAACTACATACATCTTGAACCATGTTCCAAGAAAATTTATTACCAAGACTCCTTATAAGCTGATGTCGGGTAAAAGACCTAGTTTGAGGCATTTTCGATTTTGGGGATGCAAAGCAGAAGTGAGGCCTTATACACTACAACAGATTTGAGCATTGGGAGCGTTTTTTTAGGCGCTCCCAAAGCTTGCGCTCCTGTTGCAAATCCCCCAAAGGTAGCGCTTGAAAAGCGCTACCAATGAACAGGAAAGAGGAGCGCTTTTTACAGTAAGCGCTCCTTATGGTCTTAGCGCATCTAAGCAAGAGGAGCGCTTTTTATTACAAGCGCTCCTTATTCCTAGGTGCGCTAAGACCATAAGTAGCGCTTACTGTAAAAAGCGCTCCTTATGGTCTTAGCGCATCTAAGCAAAAGGAGCGCTTTTTATTACAAGCGCTCCTTATGCCTAGGTACGCTAAGACCATAAGTAGTGCTTTTCACAGAAAGCGCTACCAATGCCTAATTTTTTTTAAAGAATTTTTTGCCTGTTTCTTCTATATTACCAATTCCCAGCTCCCTGCAGCCAGAAACCAAGAACCAGAAACTAACAACCAGCAACCAACAACAAAGTTCCAAATAAAATTCCAAATCAATAACCAATTTCAAATCAATTTCCAACTAATTTATAAATCCAACATATACACACACACACACACATATATATATATATATATATATATATATATATATATATATATATATATATATATATATATATATATATACATCACAATCAACATATGTGCCAACAAAAATTACATAAATCTTCATGTACCAAAAGATCAACAAAAATTACAACATATCCAATATGAGGTACTACAAAAATAGGATATCCAAAAAAAAATGACATCAATTTCGATTTGTATGAATCAAACCGGCAACATGACGCAACCACTCTCCTTTGAGCTCAGTAAGTTCCTCATTAGAAAATTGAGCTCCACACACATATTCAGGAAAATACTGAAAAAAAAAAATAAAATGAACTTAGAATTATATCAATATCAATTAGATATTGAATTACTTGTCAAAAAACAAACTATCAAATTACATACATGGATTGGGATTTCCATTTGGTTGTGAGTGATGATGTTTTTCATAAACTTCATTACATAGTACCCGCAATCATTGCCGTTTGGTTGTTTGGGACCCTATAAAACAAAAGATTACTTAGTTATTAAATATAATTAATTACATATGCATAAGAATATTGATTATAAACTTACCCTTATTGCTATCCATTTTGTAGAAGATGATGATTTTCTGTACGCAGTCTTGACATCACGCAATCCCCAATAAGTTGTCAAAGCACTGAAACGTACAACATCATATATATAACTATATTAATCGAAATATACTTAATTTAAATTATGAAATATAGGGTTGTTTCACAATAAGGGTTGTTTCACAAAATACTATAGAAAGACACTACGTACAATGAGGGTTGTTTCTATAATATAGGGTTGTTTCACAAAATCAAATTTCAAGCATCAACCTCATATGACCATAGTTGTTTCAGAATTTATAAGGCATTGTTGGTAGAATCATGTTTGAAGCATTTTGTCTAACACAATAAGGGCATTGTTTAAAACAGATTTAAACAAACATTTTTTTACAACCAAGTGTGAAATTCGACACACCCTTTATACAACAAAGAGTAGGTAGAGATTATTTACCTAGTTGATGATGAGACAATGTGGTTGTTTGGTCAGTTCCCTTCTTCTCCAAGTTTACAACAAACAACACACAAACAAGTTTACAACAAACAACACACAAATGTTGTGTGACTGAGAGTGAACTAGAAGGTACGGCGCGAGAAGGTACGGCGAGGGAGGAAGATGAACGAGAGAGAGCTTCTGGTTCGAGAGAAGGTACGGCGAGGGAGGAAGATGAAAAACAGGCTTCAAGTTCTGGTTCGAGAAAAGGTACGGCGAGGAGGCGAGAGGGTTTTTGGTTCTGCAATCTGACGTGAGGAGATACAACGCGGAGGAAAATATTTTAGAAAATTGAGCATAGGAGCGCTTTTTAAAAAGCGCCCCTGATGGGGTATGAGAGATTAGCAATAAAGAGCGCTTTTTAAAAAGCGTTCCTGATGGGTGTATGCGAGATTGGCAATAAGGAGCGCTTTTTAAAAAGCGTTCCTGATGGGGTATGCGAGATTGGCAATGAGGAGCGCTTTTTAAAAAGCGCTCCTGATGGGGTATGCGAGATTTGGCAATGATGAGCACTTTTTAAAAAGCGCTCCTGATGGGGTAGCGAGATTTTAAATTAGGAGCGCTTTTCAAATAAGCGCTACTGATGGATGCGCTCTTTTTTTATGCTTTTGGCGTAGTGATAATCCACAAATGAAGAAACTTGATCTCAAAGCAGTCATTGGATTCTTCATTGGGTATTGTATTGGCTCAAGAGCATCTAGGTTCTATTTCCCTTCCGATACTACTAGAGTTATTGAGTCTGATAGAGTAGTGTATTTTGAGAATGAGTTGGAGCATGATGAAAGTTTTTTTTTCCACGCACTGTTGATTTCAAAGATGAAAGTGTTTTTGTGCCTACACCCGTTGTTCCTTTCTTTGAGGCAGAGGTACCTGTTTCAACTCATAATAACATTGATGATACTACCAATGATGTTGATATTCCTTAGCAACAAGTTGATAATGATGAGTACAATCAAGTTGATGACTTGGTTGCACTAGAAGATCAGAAAGGATACCTAAGTCTACTGAAGCTACCAAATTTATAGATTACTTCATTTATTTGCAAGAGCATGAATTTTTTTCAATTGAAGATTCTTATCCTAATTCTTTTCAAGAGGCTATTTCAAGTGACTTCAGTTCTCAATGGTTAATTAACAGCCATGGAGGATGAACTAGCTTCTATTAAAAAGAATGGTGTTTGAGAGTTGGTAAAGTTACTTGTATCTTACAAGACTGTTGGATGTAAGTGGGTCTTTAAAACCAAACGAGATACAAAAGGTAAAATAGAGAAGTATAAGGTTAGACTTGTTGCTAAAGGGTATAATCAGAGAGAGGGTATTGATTATAAGGAGACATTTTCCCCAGTCTCTACTAAACACTCCTTTCGTGTTGTGATGGCATTTGTGGCTTGTGACATCCGTGGCTGACGAGGGTGGGGAGTGATCACCGGTGACCAAAAAGTTGGCATGGCAAAGAGCGGCTCCTGGCAGCTTCTAGGCGAAGGGACACATGAATGAACCGAATACGCACCGGAATGAGAGGGATCTTGAGGCTGTGCAGGTATGAGACTGTACAGTTGAAGGAATGCTTAAAAGAATTGATTTGGACTACCTATACCAACAAGATGCATCTTCTTTTCGGGAGCCATTCCCATAAGAACTCCATAGTTAAGCGTGCTTGACTTGGAGTAGTAGTGGGATGTGTGACCTTCTGGGAAGTTTCCTGTAAAGCATGCAAGTAAGGACAACGCATGCTGAAAAGAATCGTGTTGGTTTGTGGGGCAGTCCACAGTTCTGAAAGCAGTCTGAGATGTTACAAATGGTATCAGAGCGGCAGACCTCTCTCAGTACGGTATGGTTCGGGGATGAACCAAGCGGAAGCTGGTGGGCATGTGACACCCGTGGCTGACGAGGGTGGGGAGTGATCGCTGGTGCCTAAAAAGTTGGCATAGCGGCGAAGGGACACGTGAGTGAACCGAATACGCACCAGAATGAGAGGGATCCTGAGGCTGTGCAGGTATAATACTGTACAGTTGAAGGAAGGCTTTAAAGAATTGATTTGGACTACCTATACCAACAAGATGCATCTTCTTTTCGGGAGCCATTCCCATAAGAACTCCATAGTTAAGCGTACTTGACTTGGAGTAGTAATGGGATGGGTGACCTTCTGTGAAGTTTCCTAGAAAGCATGTAAGTGAGGACAACACATGTTGGAAAGACACGTGTTGGTTTGTGGGGACAGTTGACAGTTCTGAAAGCAGTCTGGGATGTTACACGGCTCATTTTGATTTAGAGCTTCACCAAATGGATGTTAAGACAACCTTTCTAAATGGTGACTTATATGAAGATGTGTACATGGATTAGCCTGATGGTTTCATAGAAAAGGGTAAGGAGCACTTGAAACAAGCACTTGAGAAGATCTATTTATGGGTTGAAACAAGCTTCAAGACAATGGTACTTGAAATGTGATGAGATTATCTGCTCTCTTGGTTTTAAAGAAAATGCAGTTGATTAGTGCATTTATTTGAAGAAAAGTGGGAGTAAGTTTATTATACTTGTCTTGTACGTTGATGATATACTTCTGGCATGTAATGATCTGAATTTCCTACTTGAGACCAAGCAAATGTTGACTGCCCATTTTGATATGAAAGATCTTGGTGATGCTTCTTTTGTCTTGGGCATTGAAATTCTTCGTGATAGGTCTAGTGGTATTCTTGGCTTATCTCATTAAAATTATATTGAAAGGATTCTTAGCACTTTAGCAGGTTTAATATGAAATCTTTTAATTCTTGTGTAGCACCCATTCAAAAGGGTGAGAGACTCTCTAATACCCAGTGTCCTCAAAATGATAAAGAAAGAGTATTGATGGAGAAGGTCCCTTATGCTTTCGCTGTTGGCAGTTTTATGTATGCCCAAGTATGCACACGTCCTTATATTGCTTTTGCAATGTTGTACTTGGGAGGTACTTAAGCAAATCTGGTATAGGTCATTGGCAAGCTGCTAAACGAGCTATGAGGTATCTTCAAGGTACCAAAGATAATTTACTCACCTATAGAAGGTCTGAGCAGCTTGTGGTGCAACACTGACTCTGACTATGGTGGATGTCCAGATGACTATAAGTCCACTTCTGGGTATTTTTTTATGTTGGCAGGAGGAGTTGTTTCTTGGAAAGGCGTCAAACAAACATTAACGGCTACTTCAACTATGGAAGCAAAGTATATTTCCTGTTATGAGGCAACTCGCCAAGGTATATGGTTAATGAATTTAATCTGAGTTTCATATTGTGGAGAGTATTTCGAGGCCTCTAACCATATATTGTGATAACTCTGCTGTAGCAACATTAAGACTTTGAATAAATTGTTGGTAATTGTTGGTGTTGCCATATATTGTTGTCGGTTTTAGACAATTTTAATGATCATATTATGGCATTCTATGTAAGACATTTTGGATCTAGTCTTATTAAGGTGTGCTAAGATATTTGTTATATATATATTTTGTTGTATCTTAGTGAGCATTTTGGGCGAATGCTCGGACTAGTTTATTTGGAATTGCATAGTTGTTTATATTTATTATGCATTTCCATATTCCATATCACCTATTGTTATTAGTGTTGTAAATTTTGTGATATTTCAAAACTTCTAAGTGAATTTCGACAAACAAATATTTTCGACTCAAAACAAATATATTTCGACACAGACAAACATTTCGACACAGAATATTCTTTCCAATTTTGGTCGAAATGGGTTGCAGATGTTCTTCCAAGTTTTGGTCAAAAAATGAAATTTAATTTCCTTTATTTTGTAACTGTTATTTTCATTTAACAACTATTTTCATTTAAACCAATCCATTCCGTAACTGCAAAAATAAACTGGCTTGATTACAATTTATTCTATAACGGTTGTTGACTGGCTATTAAATGGCTGGAGCCTATGCTTCAAACGGCTATCTCTGAAAGCCTATATAAGCGTTCTCCATTGGCCTTGGAGGAAAAGAGAGGAGAGCCATTTTTCACTCCTTCTAAATATCACTCTCCTGGGTTCATATCCTGATTCCATATCATGTTACTCTTGCTAGTTCGGATACCTCTTTCGCTACTGCGATTGAGAAGAGCCGGTTGTACCTCGGGGAATTTGCGCTGTAGAGGCGGATAAATTCTTCAGGGCAGTCAAAAGACGCCTCCGGTTATTTTCTAACTCTTCTTTGTTCGCAGGTTTGGTTTGCAGCATCTCACTGCAGATTTGACCGCCTCCATCGCTGCAGGTTCGACTGCCTCCGTCGCTGCAGGTTCGACTGCCTCCATCTATGCAGCTGTCTCTGCAGATTTGAACACAACTGTCATTGTAAATTCTACTACAACTGCAATTCGACTGGTGCTGCAATTCGACCACAGCAGAATTTCGACTACTGCAGCCCCTGCACCTTCGACTACTTCAGCAACCTTTGCATTATTCGACTACTGCTGCACTTACAATTTCGACTACTGCTGTCTCTGTGAAATTCGACAATATCTGTATTTGAATATACGACAACAATCTGAAGAATTTATCTCTGCTAGTTTTGTCTGAAGTACCGTGACTGCAAGGTCTTTCGTGGAAGATAAGTCTCCTTAACTATGCTTGTTGTGTTGTTTTCAATTCTTGATAGGTTGTTGGTCATATGAGTCGATTGGACACTACTAAAACAATATATTCTGAATATCTAGTTATATTGTTGTTATCATCAGTGTGTGATTTCCATCTGAAAAGACTCAATATATCTTGCAATCAATTAAAAGGGTTTCTAATTCACTTCGAATATTTTTTTGGAATGAAGTACAATTCTGTTGTAGAGTGGAACAAAACCATTTATTTAATTTTGTTCGAAAGGCACCACAGATAAATACTGTTGCTTGCAGAATTATTACTTCATTCTTATACTAAAGTATATTAGAATTCATATATTACCCATTTATCATTGTTTGCTTTCTTCGGTTCCAAAATCTGAGTTTATTATAATTGCTATATCGTACATGGTTCAAATGAAATGATTCCCAAAATATTGTTCTAAGCATTTCATTAATTTTTCTGACTTTGTTGTGCTCCCCAAAATCTGTGCCAATTTTTATACCAGACTTTAAAGAGAAAAGTTACAAAGAGAATGAACGAGAAGAATGATGATGACGGGGTGAATTCTTCGTCCTTAAGGTATCAAACGTCGATGACGACACCAGGTTCTCATCTTTCTTCATGTTCTTTCTTTGCACTTTTGTTTGGCTAGGTTTACGATCAAAAGTGGCACCATGACTTTACATTAGGAGCTAAGAAAATTAGTTGTGAAATTAAATATTTGCATTTGTTCATAAGAGTTCGACTGATGCTTACTTAAAAGGATTCTTATTTTTGATTGAAATGATTGATTAATTGATTGACTCTAGTGCATAAATTTTATTGTGATGTCCTTGTCCACCAAGTACAATGTCTTGGTTTTGGTGACTTATAGGTTATTAGTCAGAATTTTCTTTATCAACACTCTAGACTGAAGCACCTGATAGTGCCTTTGAATTCATCTTATGCATTTTGGTTGTATGACATATAGAGTTCGACTACACCTTTACCTGGCACTTTCGACTGCTACAGCCCTCACACTTTCGACTGCATCTGTATATTCGATTACATCTGTTTTAGCAGTTTCGACAGAATCTATCTTTGCATCAGTTTTCGACAAAACCACTTTGGTGTGTCAATTTTTCCTTTTATTGAAATAGCTTCATTGTGTGCCATGAAGAATTTATTTAGAGAGAGTTATAGATATACAATTTCTTATATGACTTGATATAGTTCTGTTTATCATTACTGGAACTTATATATGCATAGCATGAAGATAGAACCTTCGACCCCTATGATAGAACCTTCGACCACAATATGCTAAAACTTGATAAGAGATATTGTGCACTTTTGTGATGTATAGAGCTCAAAACAGATACCTACTGTTAGTAGAAAGTAATTAGATATTGCACCTTCTTGCTGAGCATAATTGCATTTGTCAAATTTAAATAATTGATATTTCATTGATAATTTCTCATTGCTAATGTGTCAATGTATATATCAATGAAGTAATTATTCATATTAAATAATTTTTCTAAACTTTGATGTGAAAGTCACACTATGAATAAGTGTAATTTGCGATACCAGACCATAAGGAAGTATGGTTGTATAACTCTATCACCAAAAACTTATTCTGATATACCTTAGAAGTTTAGATACCTTGAAATTAAATATCCTTTATAACTCTAACAATTAGTCAAAAGGAAATAGAAACAAACCTACTACATTATCTGAGAACGTATACCAATTTTATTGGAAGGTTTTTGTTTATTGAGTTTAATGTAAGCATGTTGTGTGTATTATGAAATGTGAACTATTTTTGCAATTACTAAATTGTCCTTTATATCATATTGGTACAATAATGTGAAACTGAAGTAGATCCTATCAAAGGAATTATATGCACACAAATCTGCTAACGATTTGAACTCAATATAATGCGAATTGTTTATATAGAGGTTCAATTTGCAAGTAATATTTTCATTTTATTAATATATGGTATATTACTTTTGATTTTGATTGTTAAGTTGTGTGAGGCATTGTGGGGGTTGATCTTCGATTCATGCTTCATGTGAAAATGAATTTTTTTTTAGAGTTCCCTTGTTATGCTATGCCTGGTAACTACATTATTTAGTCTCATGAGAAAGTGCATTAGAGACATGTAGCAGGTGTGACAAGGTTTAACCGTTAATGCAAATCACCTTTGACATGTTCAAATGCAGACTATAACAAGTCTTTTAGATTAAATAAAAGACATGGATAATTATCAGTTATAGGAATCTCGTTTAGATATATGTAATATACATACTTTTGAGACCATTTACTGATATTTGAATATATGAGACATCAATAACATACTTGTGAAAATCCATAAATAGTTTATGGAAATGTTGTCGCTTAAAATTCAACTAAGCAGACCTGTATGTATAAGTATGTTATGAAAGTGATGTAGCTTAGAAATTACTAAAGCATGTTTGATAATTATCTATTGAGGCATCATAGGCTATGTCACTACATACAGTATCCATTGTATTTCGATGACACTATGATGATAGCCATGTTTGATAATTATCTATTGAGGCATCATAGGCTATGTCACTATATATAGTGAATACCCATTGTATTTCAATGATACTATGATGATAGCCATGTTTGATTCACAAGAAAATAAATCTAAAAGTGGATTTATTTATGAATGGTTGTCACTTAGAAATTTTCTAAGTAGATCTATACTATGGTTGTCACTTAGAGATTTTCTAAGTAGACCTGCATAAATTACCTTATTGAAATTAAGGTTATTACTCAAAGCTTGACTAAGAGACGTCTTGGTCAATATTCATTTATGGAAGAAATAGTGTCTTCCATAAGTTGTGTAAAGTAGCTACAGAAATGAGAAGGATTACATCCTTAATTTATGCAAAATCAGAAGTGAATTTTATCAATCTTCTGAAAAATCCCTAGGGAAGAAATGGGCTTGTGATACACCGAGGGGAATGGGACTAAAGCCAATTGATATTAAGAAGTGATGGTAACCCAACCTTTGTGATTGGAGATCCCATGAATAAGGTTCAATGTGGTAAAAACAAGTTACTTCTTGATAGTGCTAGCACTGGAAATTAATTCAAGTAATTAATTTCATTAATTGTCCCTTCCTATGGTGATATTGTGATAGTGCTAGACTGCAGGGTTAAAAGGATAAGCTTAAAGCTTTTAATGATTTTCATAGCCCTTATGGGTGGTGTATGACTTGCAGCATACACTTGATGAAATCACCTATATGAGTGTCAAGTGAGGCCGCTTGCATGAGATCCTGGCGAGGTCTCTAGAGCACTCATGAATACCGAGCACGCGCAGGGCCTAGTAGCGCACCACCGCGGAAACAGCAAGAATTGTGGGGGTGTAATGTGATAGTGAAACCTCTAACATATAATATGTGTCTTGGGTTCCATAGCTTGCTAAACCAATTCACTGTATGTTATGTTTTATCTGTCTAGGACTGGTTCCATAGCTTGCTATACAGCTCTGATGCATTACATCTACAATGTTAAACCCAGGAAACTTCTTTCTCTTTATTCACTTCTAAACTTTTGAAATATGTGGGGGATTGTTGTAAATTTTGTGATATTTCAAAACTTCTAAGTGAATTTCGACAAACAAATATTTTCGACTCAAAACAAATATATTTCGACACAGACAAACATTTCGACACAGAATATTCTTCCCAATTTTGGTCGAAATGGGTTGCAGATGTTCTTCCAAGTTTTGGTCGAAAAATGAAATTTAATTTCCTTTATTTTGTAACTGTTATTTTCATTTAACAACTATTTTCATTTAAACCAATCCATTTCGTAACTGCAAAAATAAACTGGCTTGATTACAATTTATTCTATAACGGTTGTTGACTGGCTATTAAATGGCTGGAGCCTATGCTTCAAACGGCTATCTCTGAAAGCCTATATAAGCGTTCTCCATTGGCCTTGGAGGAAAAGAGAGGAGAGCCATTTTTCACTCCTTCTAAATATCACTCTCCTGGGTTCATATCCTGATTCCATATCATGTTACTCTTGCTAGTTCGGATACCTCTTTCGCTACTGCGATTGAGAAGAGCCGGTTGTACCTCGGGGAATTTGCGCTGTAGAGGCGGATAAATTCTTCAGGGCAGTCAAAAGACGCCTCCGGTTATTTTCTAACTCTTCTTTGTTCGCAGGTTTGGTTTGCAGCATCTCACTGCAGATTCGACCGCCTCCATCGCTGCAGGTTCGACTGCCTCCGTCGCTGCAGGTTCGACTGCCTCCATCTATGCAGCTGTCTCTGCAGATTTGAACACAACTGTCATTGTAAATTCTACTACAACTGCAATTCGACTGGTGCTGCAATTCGACCACAGCAGAATTTCGACTACTGCAGCCCTTGCACCTTCGACTACTTCAGCAACCTTTGCATTATTCGACTACTGCTGCACTTACAATTTCGACTACTGCTGTCTCTGTGAAATTCGACAGTATCTGTATTTGAATATACGACAACAATTAGGTCACTGAGATTATAAGTGTCTGGTATATATGATTTCAATACTCCTATCGGGTATGATCTCTATACTACCTAGGTACTTATAATCTCATTTCAGACCATTTGTTGAAAGTTTTGTTGTTGTTGTTATGACATCTTATTATGGTCACATATTGTGTAATTAATCTCGAGTAAATTTTGTCTAATACTCAGAGTGAAAGATGTCTACATATTGTGACCATGTTATTATTATTAATAATCTCAATTGTGTCGCTATTTAATTTAATAATATAGGGATTATTTTATAGAGAAATTATGAATAATTGTATGATGTGGAATGCCTTGAGTGGGCTTAATGTAATAGGTTAGTAGACCCATATTTTACACAAGTGAGAGGTCCCTATTCCTAGCGATAGGGTTTTGTGTTGTCTGACTTATTGTGACTTCACACTGAAAACGACTCTGTAGAATAGAAGTAGCTTTTCTCTCCTCACACATAGGAACCAGAATCAACTCATCTCTCATGGATTCATCTTGTTATTAAGGTAATTCTAATTCACAATCTATACATTGTTGATCAATATGTTCCAAATTTAGGATTAGAAATATTATAATAAAACTCAAAACGAGAGGAAGGTATAATAAAAAAATCTATTTTTTAGGGATGCCGCGACATCCCTCAACTCTCATTAAGCTCCGCCACCGGCAGCATGAAACATTAATGAGTTAATCTAGTGGAATATTGACATAACTTGTAACTAAAAGGTTGTAACTTCAAGTTCCACTAGTCTTATTAAGGTGAATCAAATGCAATTTTTCTTTTAAGTGCTTCAAAAGCCTTTTTTCCTCCCCTAATATTTTTTATATATTAAAAAGACACAACACCATGAATCATACCATGGTCACTCATTCCTTCTGCAATTCTGTTTGCCAAACCATGCAATACGTACGCCAATACCCATCCATCATAATATTGGTAGTGCTAGCAACAGTACTTCAACGGTTCCCTAGTGTTTGATGTTGAGCTACATTGATAGCTTCGGCTGCTATGTAAAAGCTTCTTCTAAAAATACACATAGCGTAAATATCAAAAATGTTATTCGAACAAAAAAATGCACCAAAATACAAATATGTATGACATACAGACGGAATACATATATAATATATTTATTTTTTTATTTATTATACGCATATTCTCTCTATATCCCATACATATTCGTATTTTGGTATACTTTTGCTACGCTTTTTTGATTCAAATGACATTTCTCAGGTAAATATAGCTGAATGGGAAAATCATTTTCTATAATTTCTGTTTCTCGTCTCAAGTCTTCCAATAATAACTTTCCTATGATCGGTTGGCTCATACTTTCTACAACTCTCCAGCTACTCATTGAACACCGCTAATGCTAACCCTCAAATATTCTAAAAATATCCTTACATAAAATGCGCTATCAAACCCCCCCACATTGCATTTTAAATTGGTATGGTACTAAAGTACCGAGCTTCAAGTTGTGCGCTCATTCTCCCCGCCGCTTCGTAGCTGAATCATTTTGTCACTGCAAATCCCATTTATTTGGTGCCGCTTCGTTCTTTAATCCCATTCATTTATCCTTTCTTTATTTTAATCCCAACAGCAAAGTCTTCACTTAAATATTCCTTATTATTAGTGTTTGTGTATTTGATGCTGCAAATCGGTATAATATAATCAACAATCAACAAAAGAGAATGGTTTCAATTTACCTTCAGTAAAAATTGGAAGTGTGGAAGTAAGAAATCTTAGAGAAAATTAAGAGATCAAAAGGGAACTCAATGAAACCTACTGCAACCATTTTGTTATGGATTGTTTAAAAGAAAAATTGAGTGATATGGCGAGATTAAAAAAAGAGGAGAAGAAAGGGATAAGGTTTGCGTGCTTGAACAAAAACTGAGGATAGAGAAACAGAACAAACACAACACAGGGTCACGGGTGTGTGGTACTTTACTAGTTTGGTAGAATGAACTAGCTCAATATATTGAAGTAAAATTAGATTTTTACTGTTTTGTGTAATTATTTTTACCATTGTAACTTGTTACCTATAGGTAACTTTCTGTTTGTTAGATAGAATAGCTAGTAGTTGACCAGCAAGGTTAATCAGTTGGTATTATGATGTATATTTAGGGATTTTGACTCTTTGTACGGGACAATTTTTCCAATCAAAGTTTTTCCAGTTTTCACGTTCCTTCTCGTGTGTTCTGCGTTCCAAATCCACCATCCCATTCAATGGATTGGTGAGATCTTGATATGGTATCAGTAGCGAATTGCTTTCGCTTCGTCTTCCCTTTCTTCATCAACGGCGTCTTCAATCATTCCTTGATTCCTCGTCGATCTTTGCCGAGTTCAAGATTTCGCTTCGTCTTCCCTTTCTTCATCAACGGCGTCTTCAATCATTCCTTGATTCCTCGTCGGTCTTTGCCGAGTTCAAGATTTCCTTTTCAATCGTTCCTTGATTCCTCGTCGATCTTAGCCGAGTTCAAGATTTCCTTCATCATTTTGCGTTTCCATGGCGGATCCTTCTTCAACATCAAGCCCCTATTACATTCATCCTTCCGACAACCCTGGGGCGGTGCTAGTTTCGAACCTGCTCACTGATTCTGGAACCAACTATGGTTCTTGGTCCAGAGCCATGACGATTGCTCTTGGTGCCAAGAACAAGTTGGGTTTTATCGACGGATCTATTCCTAAGCCTACCACCGCGGTTACTGCTGCTGCTTGGGTTCGTAGTAACCACATGACTACCTCATGGATCCTTAATTCGATCTCCAAGGAGCTTCACACCAGCGTCTTGTACTCCGATTCTGCGGCGGCGATCTGGAAAGAGCTCAAGAATCGCTTCGAACAAAGCAATGGTCCGCGTATCTTTCAGTTGAACAAAGAAATCCTCAATTGCTCACAAGGTAATCTCTCCGTAAGCGCTTACTATAGCAAGTTTAAAGGGTTATGGGATAGCTTGGCTGAACACAACCCTAAGAATACCTGTACTTGTGGCGGTTCTGACGCCTTGGTTGAGTATCTCAATCGTCAACATGTTTACATTTTCTTGATGGGTCTGAACGAGTGTTATAGCAGTGTAAGAGGGCAAATCTTGCTTATGGACCCCTTACCTGACATTAGTAAGGCTTTTTCTCTTGTTGTTCAAGACGAAAAACAGAGAGAGATTGGTCAGTCATCCCTTGAATCTAGCTCTCAGCTTGCCTTTGCCATCAACTCCAAAAATGGCAAGAAAGATCGCCCTCAATGTTCTCACTGTGGCATGCTGGGGCACATCAAGGACAAATGTTTTAAATTGCACGGATTCCCTCCCGGCTACAAGAAGCAAAAGGCTGCTGCATCCTCTTCAAATGTGCATCAAGTGACTGCTACAAGTGGTACCTCACCAGAGCCTCACCTGGACAATCACCAATATCAACAGTTGATCGAGTATATGCAACAACAAATGGCCAAGGCTTCCACATCTTCTGATAGTGCAGAAACTAAAGGTGATATCTTCTTGAATTTTACTTGTTCTGTAAGTTTGTATTACTTGGTGTTTTCTTGCATATTCTTGCGTGAATGGATCTATGATTCTGGGGCCACTGCCCACATATGTGTTTCCTTGGCTTCCTTCATTGCTTATACTAAATTGGTCAATACCTTTGTTACATTGCCAAATAAACAAAAAGTCTCTGTTTTAGCCACTGGATCTGTTAGGATATCATCAAATTTTGTTCTTCATAATGTTTTATGCATTCCAGAATTTCATATTAATATCATATCTGTGGGGTCCTTGAATCAAGATCCCAATTATCGTGTATCTTTCACTGATAATGTGTTCTTGATCCAGGATGCTCACCAACTCAAGGTGATTGGAAGGAGTGATTACCATGATGGATTGTATTTTCATACTACACCTAGTAATTCTTGTAATAGTGTATCCAATGATTCTTGTAATGATAATTCTGGTTCTGTATGTGCCTCAGTGCCTGCTGTTTCTGATAACTGCTGTAGCATTAATAGTGTACCTAGTGCTCACATTTGGCACTCTAGACTAGGGCATTTATCAGATTCTGCTTTGAAATCAATGTGTACCAAGTTACCTTCAATAAAACAAATTGATTGTGATAATACAAAGTGTTCTATTTGTCCTTTGTCCAAGTTGCATAGATTGCCTTTCAATGTTAGTAATAATTTTTCTGATGGCTCTTTTGATTTATTGCATTGTGATGTTTGGGGCCCTTTTCACCAAGCCACCCACGACAACAAACACTACTTCTTGACCATAGTGGATGACAAAACAAGGTTCACTTGGATCCATCTCATGCGGGTTAAATCAGAAGCCACTCAACTCATTCAATGTTTCTTTCAATATGCCATGACTCAGTTTGGCAAGCAAGTTAAGGCTATTCGTACGGACAATGCCAGAGAACTGGCCCTCACTGACTTTCTTCAAGAACAGGGAGCTCTACACCAATTGTCTTGTCCTTACAGGCCTGAGCAGAACTCAGTTGTGGAGAGAAAACATCAACATCTTCTCAATGTGGCCAGATCCTTGTATTATCAGTCCAAAGTTCCTCTTGCCTACTGGGGGGAATGTATTTCAACTGCAGTGCACCTGATCAATAGAACGTGCTCTGCCACATTACAAGGTAAATGCCCTTATGCTCTTTTATATGATAAGGAGCCAGATTATTCCCAGTTGAGAGTATTTGGGTGCTTGGCCTATGCTTCAACCATACCATCCCAAAGACACAAGTTCTCTCCTAGAGCCACTCCTTGCATCTTCATGGGATACCCAACAAGGGTTAAAGGGTACAAACTTCTAGATCCCACCACCAATAAATTCATTATATCCAGAGATGTGTCATTTTGTGAGACTACCTTTCCCTTTCATCAGGCATCTACAAATCCTCCTTCACAACTTTTATTTCCTCCCACCTTATTACCTGACATACACACTAGACCTTCTTCCATGGAACCTGCTAACACTACTACTGTTCCTCTACCCACAACTGATGACATAATAGACACTTTACCTCCTGTCACAACTGATAATGCTGGCAATGATCCACCTGTTGCTCCAGTTGACAACACTGTGCCTGATAACACAGCTATGTCTGATACAATAAATGCCCCTGCTCAGCAAGACATTGATACAGTAGACATTGATACAGTAGATGTTCCTCCCCTCCGAAGATCCACTAGACCTCACAAGGCCCCTGCACACCTTGATTTGTATGACTGTAACAGTGTCAGCTACCCTATTCAGTCCTTCACTACCAGTAACAGGCTTCCCTCAACTTTCAAACACTTCATTCACAATGTCTCCACCATTTTCGAACCTCAATTCTATCATCAGGCCGTCAAGCACCCCATGTGGCAGAAAGCCATGGATGATGAGTTAGCAGCTCTTGAGTCCAACCACACTTGGACCATAGTTCCCAAACCCATTGACAAGAAAACCATTGGGTGTAAATGGGTTTACAAAGCAAAATATAATGCTGATGGTTCATTAGATAGATGTAAGGCCAGATTGGTTGCCCAAGGATTCACCCAACAGCCTGGGATAGACTTTCTTGACACCTTTTCCCCGGTTGCAAAGTTGACCTCTGTTAGACTTTTACTCTGTCTGGCTGCTCAGTTGCAATGGCACCTTCTTCAACTGGACATAAATAACGCTTTTCTGAATGGGGACCTTGAGGAGGAAGTATACATGAACCTCCCTTTAGGCTATCCTAAGCAGGGGGAGAACAGAGTTTGCAAGCTCAAAAAATCTCTATACGGGCTTAGGCAAGCCTCTAGGCAATGGTTTGCTAAACTAAGCACCACCATCACTGGTCTGGGTTTTCAAAAATCATCTGCAGATCATTCTCTGTTCACCAAGGGATCAGGTAAACGTTTTATTGCTCTTCTCGTATATGTTGATGATATAGTGGTAGCTGGCCCAAATAGAACCCTCATTGGTGAAACACAGTCCATGTTGAGTAAATATTTCAAGCTGAAAGTAATAGGTGATCTGAAATACTTCTTGGGTCTGGAAATAGCTAGATCAGAATCTGGAATTCATTTGTGCCAGCGAAAATATATCTTGCAGCTGCTTATGGACACTGGTTTTACCTCTTGTAAACCAGTAAATGTGCCTATGGATACTGGAACTAAGTTGAATGATACTGATGGTGTCCCTTTGAATGATGAATCTGAGTATAGAAGACTGGTTGGAAGGCTGATATACCTAACCATCTCTAGACCGGACATAACCTACACTGTGAACAAGTTAAGCCAATTCATGTCCAAGCCTAGAACACCTCACTTACAAGCTGCAAATCACCTGTTGCAATATCTGAAAGGCACCTCAGGTCAAGGAATATGGTTCCCTGCAGAAGCCTCATTACATTTGACAGCTTATGTTGATGCTGATTGGGGCTCATGTGAGGTGAGCAGGAAGTCCACTACTGGATTTTGCATCTATTTTGGCAAATCCTTGATTACATGGAAATCTAAAAAGCAAGCAACTGTCTCTAGATCCTCTGCAGAAGCAGAGTACAGAGCACTTGCTTCTGTTACTAGCGAGCTTCTATGGATAAAGCAAATTCTTCGTGACTTTCAAGTGGAAATCAGCTCCACCATGGTATTGTCTGACAGCAAGTCTGCAATACAACTTGCAGAAAACCCTACCACCCACGAACGCTCGAAGCACATCGACATAGACTGCCACTTTATACGAGAGTACGTCCAAAATGGGTTCCTCAAACTCATTCATGTGAAATCTGAGCTGCAACTTGCAGACATCTTAACTAAGGCATTACACAGAAACCGGTTCCAGCTTCTGCACTGCAAGTTGGGCATGACAGATGTGTACTTGCCCACTTGAGGGGGAGTATTGAAGTAAAATTAGATTTTTACTGTTTCGTGTAATTATTTTTACCATTGTAACTTGTTACCTATAGGTAACTTTCTGTTTGTTAGATAGAATAGCTAGTAGTTGACCAGCAAGGTTAATCAGTTGGTATTATGATGTATATTTAGGGATTTTGACTCTTTGTACGGGACAATTTTTCCAATCAAAGTTTTTCCAGTTTTCACGTTCCTTCTCGTGTGTTCTGCGTTCCAGATCCACCATCCCATTCAATGGATTGGTGAGATCTTGATACAATAAGGTACGGATGTTTGGTTCCGAACCGGTACGGTTTCAAACTTTCAGATATTTAAAAATTTAGAAGTGAGGGGTGTCTGTAAATACATAAGATCCGGTACTTTGGTTCCAGATGAGTACGAAACCAAACTTTCGTATCTGCGTAATCCCAAAAAAAAGAGTGTGCGCGTTTCATTAATGACAACTAGTATTATACTCGTGCATCCGCACGGGCCGATCGCGTTACGTCATACGATTACCTCAAATAGAAACGTTAGTTTGAAATCTCATTAATCTAAAATCAATTGTAAAATATAGAGGATGACTTGGATATGGACAAGTGCTGTCGTGTTCTTTTTAGGAATGAATTTAGACAGTATTTAAATAGTCTGAACATTACCCCTTAAAAATAAAGAAAAATTTAAAGTAGATAAAAAAGGAGTTTCAAATAAAAAATTGATAAATATTAAAACTAAAAATGTAAAAGTATCATTTAAAAACAATATGTGCATTTATCCCGTGTGTTTTTATATATCAGTGCAGTGTTTTTTTATATATCAGTGTTGTTATCCCATGCTCTTTTATATATCAGTGCAACTATCCCGTGTTTTTATACATATCATTGCAATTATCCCTGTATTTTTTTATATATCAGTGCAGTTGTTCAGTGTTTTTTTATGTATCGTTGTAGTTATCTCATAGTTTCAACTGATTATTTGAGTTGATTAGTAGATTATTGTAGATAGTGAAAGATAGATAGTAGATTATCAATAACAAATATTTATCCCATGTTTTTTTATATATCAGTAACAATTATTTGTCCTTTTTTAGGTATTAGTGACAAATATTTGTCGCGTGTGTTTTAAATATTAATCAGTTTAAATAGTCATTAAGCCTTCTTGTTTTTTTAGATAGTTGTTTTCAAAAACTATAATTATCAATGGCAAATATTAATCCCGTGTTTTTTTTATATATCACTGCAGTTATCCCCGTGTTTTTTATATATATCCGTGCAGTTATCTGGTAGTTTCAATTGATTATTTTAGTTGATAGTAGATGATAGTAGATAGTAAATTTGTTAGATAGTAGATTATCAATAAGAAATAATTGTTTTAAATATTAATTAGTAATTTAAATAGTCATTAAGCCTGCTTATTTTTTAGATAGTAGGTTTGTAGTAGTAGGTTTCAAAAAATTTAATTAACAATGACAATTATTAATCTCGTGTTTTTTTATATATCAGTGCAGTTATCTCGTAGTTTCAATTAATTATTTTAGTTGATTAATAGATTATAGTAAATAGTAAAAGAGAGATAGTAGATTATCAATAAGAAATATTTATTTTAAATATTAATCAGTAGTTTAAATAGTCATTAAATATTATTGTTTTTTAGATAGTAGGTTTATAGTAGTCTTCCAAAAATTTAATTATCAATGACAAATATTAATTCTTTGTCTTTTTATATATTTGTGTAGTTATCACGTGTGTTTTTATATATCATTGCAGTTATCTCATAGTTTCAATTGATTATTTGAGTTGATTAGTAGATTATTGCAGTTATCCCGTATTTTTATATTAGATTATTTGTGTTGATTAGTAGATTATAGTAGATTATTGCAGTTATCACGTGTTTTTTTAGATAATAGTTTTATAGTAGTTTTCCAAAATTATAATTATCAATGGTAAATATTAATTTTAAATTGTCCAAAAAAAATTATAAATATCAATGGTAAATATTAATCTCGTGTTTTTTTATATATCACTGCAGTTATCCCGTGTTTTTTATTTATCAGTGCAGTTATCTCGTAGTTTCAATTGATTATTTTAGTTGATTAGTAGATTATAGTAGATAATAAAAGTTAGATATTAGATTATCAATAAGAGATATTTGTTTTAAATATTAATTACTAATTTAAATAGTCATCAAGTCTTCTTGTTTTTTAAATATTAGGTTTATAGTAGTAGTCTTCAAAAATTTTTTAATTAAAGTAGTGTTTGTATAAATTTAGAAATTTAGTTAAAAGAATTAAAGTGAAGGGATAAGAGAAAGAGAATAATTATTTATGGGAAAAGTAAAGTAAAAAGAAAAAAAAAAGGACGAAAGAGAGTGTAAAAGAAAAGTGAAAATGAGGAAAGAGAGTGTAAGAAGAAAGAGAAAAAAGGAAAAAAGATAGTGTAAGAGAAAAGTGAAAAGTAAGAAAGAGAGTGGAAGAATAAAGGAAAAAAAAGAAGAAATAGAGTGTAATGACATTTTTACCCCTAAAAATTTGAAGTGTCTTTTAGATAAAATAAGGGTATTGATAAAATTATATGTGGTGAATTTGTATAAATATATCGTAGATTTAGTTTTTTTTTACAAAGTTTAGGGGTATCCGGTAAGAAGTATGGGCCGTTTGGTTTTTGCGCATGTGGTTGTGGGAACAACGTGGTCTTACAGCATCATTACTTTGTTCGTGCGTGCTTGTCACTTTTTGGGTCCAATAGAAATAAAAAATACTACGAAATTATTATACCCCAGTGGGGCGCTTAAATGAGTAGTAGTATATCTTATTTGCACAACTAGTTTTTTACCCGTGCATACGCACGGGTGATACTGTATGGTTGGTGTATTTTCATGAAGTCATAATAGTAATTTGGACATTGAGTCGAAGAAATTAAAGGGGATGGAAAATCAGAAATAATAATATATTTAGACATTAGAGGTAAAATATGCATCCCCGTTGACCCTCCCGTTTGCATTCTCATTGGCCCTCCTGTTGGCACTCTCGCTACGTCTATCGTTGCCACTCATGTTGCCTCTCCCGTTGGCGCTCTCGTTGCCAGTCCCGTTGGCGCTTTCGCTGTCACTCTCGTTGACACTCTCGTTGGCATTTTACTCATTTTTAGTAATTATAAAATAGTTATTTGTTAATTTTTTGTAGTGGTTAAATTGATTGATTTTAACAAAAGTAGTTAAATTGATTAGTTTTAGTAGTTATTTTTAAATTTTTGGTAGGGGTTAAAGTTTTTTTACAATTATTTTTTTGACAATTGATAGTGGTTAAAATGATTAATTTTACCGTTGTCAAAAGAAATTACTAATTTTAGTAGTTTGAGTAGATTATTTAAATGTTTTTGACCAAAAAAAACGCAAAAAAAATGATGAAAAATGACTTTTATAAAAATGATTTAAAAAAAAACAGATTTTTAAAAATTAAAAAAAAAACAGTTTTTAAAATATTAACTAAATTAAATTTTTAAAATTAAGAAAAAAGACTTTCATAAAAAAACAGTTCAAAAAAAAATATAAAAGAAAATTAGTTTTTAAAAAAAAGTAGGAGTTAGTTACCGCCCCTCGAGGCACCTACAATGAGTGAGGGATTAGTCACTGCTGTCTGTGCGGTGGATACCCGGGTTTACAAAAAAAAATATATATAAAAGGAAATTAGTTTTTTAAAAAAATGAATTTAAAAAAATAACAGTTTTTAAAATATTAATGAATTTAAATTTTTGAAGAAAAGAGTTTTATTAAAAAAATAAAAAAAACAGTTTTTAAAAAAAAATTTAAAAAAATCTGTTTTTAAAAAAAAAAGATATTTTTTTTAAAAAAAAACTGACACGCGTACTGTAGCGCGTCAGTGGTACAGCACTGTAGCTCTGCAGTGGTACTGTAGCGCGTCAGTGGTACTGTAGCGTTGGTACTGTAGCAGTGGTACTGTAGCAGTGGTACTGTAGCGCGTCAGTGGTACTGTAGCGTTTTGTTGTTTTTTGTTGTTATGTGACAAATTGTCTATTTTGCCCATGAAATGTGACAAATGGCAAAATTTGGTGATGTCTATAAATGTAAATATACTGGTATGTGTTTTTATTATATTGTAGTAGATAAATTTTTAAAATTAAGAAAAAAGACTTTCATAAAAAAACAGTTCAAAAAAAAATATAAAAGAAAATTAGTTTTTAAAAAAAAGTAGGAGTTAGTTACCGCCCCTCGAGGCACCTACAATGAGTGAGGGATTAGTCACTGCTGTCTGTGCGGTGGATACCCGGGTTTACAAAAAAAAATATATATAAAAGGAAATTAGTTTTTTAAAAAAATGAATTTAAAAAAATAACAGTTTTTAAAATATTAATGAATTTAAATTTTTGAAGAAAAGAGTTTTATTAAAAAAATAAAAAAAACAGTTTTTAAAAAAAAATTTAAAAAAATCTGTTTTTAAAAAAAAAAGATATTTTTTTTAAAAAAAAACTGACACGCGTACTGTAGCGCGTCAGTGGTACAGCACTGTAGCTCTGCAGTGGTACTGTAGCGCGTCAGTGGTACTGTAGCGTTGGTACTGTAGCAGTGGTACTGTAGCAGTGGTACTGTAGCGCGTCAGTGGTACTGTAGCGTTTTGTTGTTTTTTGTTGTTATGTGACAAATTGTCTATTTTGCCCATGAAATGTGACAAATGGCAAAATTTGGTGATGTCTATAAATGTAAATATACTGGTATGTGTTTTTATTAGATTGTAGTAGATTGTAGTAGAGTAGATAGTAGATTGTTTTTTTTATAGTCAAATATTAGTAGGGGTGGAGAAATATTAGTTTGGATCTCCTTTTTGCAACTCATTAATGTAGTAACCATTAAAATGCAGATGCACCGTCGGCATATTTGGGCGGTTTGATATTGATCTGTCGATGTAGATTTTAACTTTTAAAGCTAACATAAAATACAAAATTAATTTTATATGTGGAGCACGGACGTGGCCGCAAACGGCCGTGTCGGCCGCGTCGGACATGGATCGGACACCGACTCACGTATGACTCACATACGATGCGCATCATACTCGTTTTTGCAGTGTCCGCAAAAAAAAAAATTGGACACCGCTGGGATGCGGGTTGGACACCGTTTTTTGCGACACGGCCCAACACACTTAAAAAAACAATTAAAAAAATAAAAATAGGTTAGTATTTTACGACTTACAGATTACTAAAAAATAGAAATCCCTTTATAATTTGAACATTGCGGTCGTCTTCTTTTCATTACCATCGTGTGTGCTACATTGCTGCTTCTCTTCGCAATTGTTGTCTTCTGCTGCACTCGCGGCTTTCGATGTCGTAGTGCTTCCTTTCGGTACACATGCTTTCTTTTAGTTTCTTTTATGGTTGAATAATTTTCTTCTTTCTTTATTATAGGCCGTGCTTCCTTCTTGTCAAGTAGTCACAGTCACTGTTTAATATTTTATTATTATATCATTATTTTTGTATATATCTATTATTTAATTCAATTTCAGTATATAATTTTTTTTAGAATATTTAGGTAATTTTTTTTAGGATAATAATTTTTAGTAATACTTATTTAGACTCTATAAATTTTTCTCGTAATTTATTTTATTGTATTAAATATAAATATATAGCGGTGTCCCCGTAACCTATGTTTTGGGTAATAACTATATCGGCGTGTCCGTGTCCATGTCGTGTCCGATATCCGTGTCCGAGTTCGTGTCCGTGTCGGTGTCCGGGCTTATTGGTTTATATCAAACCGACATTGATTGATTAGGACTTGTATACGGTGAGTATACCTATTTCACAACTTAGATTTCCTAAATATCTATTCTCATCTCATTCCTCACGGTTGAAAATGTCAAGCCAGTGCACACCACAAATTATATTCCATAAATAAAAAACTACTCTCATTCCTTAAAGTTGAATATGTCACACCCATGTTAGAAACGTGCCACCCCTGTCACCAAGAGAAAAATAAACACAACACCCCCAATAAGTCACGATAATGCAACAATCGTATCAAATAAGCGAGTAGGTGCTTTCTATGGTACTCGAGATATCGTGTCAATTGGGTCAAGAAAAGGAGTGTGGAATGGTTCAGAGTTATTCCACAAAGGTATATAAAAGGTATATAAAAGTAGAACAACACTATTGACCTAGTGGGTTAATTTATTTTGGGATACAAGACTCGACTCGATCCTCCTGGGATCAACTTCTACGTAGACAAGTTCAGTATAAAACAGTGCAAAATTTACTCCTAAATACGAAAAAAAATTAATATTTCGGTAAAAATATTGAGACAGTCTGCAGATAATATGCCATAGTCTGAAAGAAAAGTACAGCACATTATTAATTTATTAGTAATCAAATACTGTTATGAGAAAGTTCTGGTATGACTTATGAGTCATTTTCATATCTTGGTAGTAAAAAGCATTGAAACTTAATTGATGTGAAAAGTCAATATTAAGGACTTTTTTTTCATTAGAAAAATAATGTGCAAAATAACTGAAACACTAAACCGAAAACTAAAATTTCTTTTTGGTCTGTTAATATCTAATTTAGAAGACTAGAAACCTTTTTACTCCACTTAATGTAACAATTTATTTGAATGATTGTCCTAATTTTTTTGGTATGAGATTTTACTCTTCAATTTCAGGTAGAGCAGCATAAATTATCAAACGTAATCATAGCATCACATGCAGTTCAGCTGCCAAATCAGAAACAGAATTAGCATTCTGTTTTCTGTTAGTTAGTTAATTGATTTGGATCTACTCCTTAGTTAGTTAGCATTTAGTTAATTTGTTGTAATCTATTTTGCTAATCTGTTATTACCGTTAGATTAGTTATTTTCGGTTTCCCATGATCGTAAACATGGTTCTATGGATCATTCTATATGTACATAGGAAAGAAGACCTTCTAATGTAATCAATCAATGAAATTGAGGTATTATTCAGAAAATTTTGATATTATAAGGTAAGAAATGTGTTACATTTTGTTAGCTGTTAAAGAGTACAATAGCTGGAGTATGGTTTGACTAAGCGGAAATGTTTCTCTCCCCTACGAGCCGTAGTGCTCTGTTAGGGTTTTTCCTCCGTACGAGCCGCAGGGCTCAGTTAGGGTCTCTCCCCTCCTCCTTGGAGGCCCTTTCCTCCTCCCGTCGTGGAGGCCCTTCCCCCCTCGCTGTTTGACCTCTCTTGCTGCCTTCCCACAACCCATCACCCCTCGCACCTCTCGCGGTGTTTCCTCACCCAAACCTCTGTCCTCCACTCACCACCACCCACAACCCCATCTACTCCTTCAAGCGCTCCCACATGCTCACAGCACCATCGATCGTCTGATCTCCTCCCTTCCCGAGCTTGCCGCTGTCACGACAGTAGTTTCGGTGTTTTCTCTGAGTTTGAACATCATCCGCGAGAACCCGAAGCTCTTCTTTGGGTAACATTCTCTCACGGGTAACCTCCTCTTGCCACCGCCTGCTACCTTTTTGGCTCAATCGCCGGTGACGCACCCTCCGGCCGAACCACCACCACAGGCCAGTGTTGGTGAACGAAAGGGATTCTCTACTACCTCAATCCTGCTGCTGTTCAAGTTTGGAAAGCCTTTTATTCCAACCGCCCTCTTGGCTTCCATCCGGCCACCACGGAAACCACCATGGATCCGCCATGACTCTCGTATTGCTTGGTTCCCTATCCTACTGGCCGCAGCTATATATCCTGGTGTCTCTATGGGTAAGTTTTTTCATGTCTTTTATGTTAATCTGTTTTGGCCTAAAGATGCATCTCAAATGTTTGTTGAAAGTCCCCATAGAACTTTTGGGTGGCCAAGCACTTGGTTGTGGACACTATTCCTTTATGTGGTGACTGTTAAGGCTGTTGGGAATGACACTCACTGCGGTGCTGCCTCCAATTACCATCTTGTTTCGGTTCCTTGGGATAAGGCGGCTAATCTAGAGACCAACAATAGTCGAATGGAGCGAACACTAGTCAAAGATATCATTCGTAACTGGATAGAGAGAAAGACAACAGAGTCTCAGTCATTGATTATCCCTACTTGGGATTGGAAGCTAATGTTAATCTGGATGATTTGTCGTTGTAGTTGAGTTGGTTATGTCCTCATAGTTTTTAATCAGTTTAAATGTAATGGCTTTAATGCCTACAGTCGTAGTGTTGTTGTTTCTTTTAGAGATGTTGATCCTAGTGTGATGGTTGGAAATGTCCTACCTCACTTACTTTATCAAGCTTGTATTGATGCTCTTGTTATCACTTGAATGAAGTATCTCACCTTAAAAAAAATGAGTACAATAGATGTTAGTACAGTTCTATAAGGTAACAAAATACTGTCTAAATTTATTACTTGAATAAAGCGTTAACTAGCAGTGGCGCAGTTGGCCACTCATTTTTTAATTGTTTGAGCTATTGCTGGCTATCCAAAGAGTCGAACCCCGGGAGTACCGGGTCAACTCCCGTGTCCCAACGTAGCTTATACCACTGGATGAATGGTGTTAATTCGCAATTGGCTATTCTTGTTAGGCCTTTTTTTTTCATACCTCCCATTGGACCCAATACCCCCCATATTGACCAAACTGCCAATTTTACCCCTATTCACAACAAAAAGCCAAAAGAAACATCCGATTTCAGATAATTCTGAAATCAAAAGTAAGCAAAAAATTTCTTTCTTCCGGAAATACCTCTTTCTCACATAAATCCGGAAGTCATTTTTTTTTGGGAAATTTCCTGAAATAGCTCATAAAGGTATTTCCGGAACACAATTTATCATTCCGGAAATACCGTTTTGAGGTGTTTCCAGAAATTTTCCAAACAATTGCTTCCGGAAATACCGTTTTTAGATGTTTTCGAAATTTTTTTTCTTTCTATTATACTGTTTTTTAAATATAGTTATTTATTTTTAAATTATTTTTTGCAAGGGCGCACACTAGAGTCAGGGGTAGAATTCCACGTGGTACACGAGGGTCGGAGCGAGGCGAGTCATCATGGTCAGGAGGCGGAGATCCCGGTCAGACTCCTGTTAGTACCCGCACCAGTGTTAGGGTAGTCAGTCACACTTCTGCACGTGATAGGCGTGTCTGTGGTCAAGACGGTGGTGGGCGTATTGATCACGCTCCTGTTGATGAGGCTCACAGACAATATGATGAGGCTCCGGACCAGTTTATGGAGGCCGCTGAGGCTCCTGACCAGGAGCATCAGGCGGAGGAGCTAGATCTGGGTCCTAGGGACATGTCTTTGCTGTCTCGACTTCCTAACCACGTGGTGTCAAAACTTCGTATAGGACATGTAATAGTTTTAATAAATAATTTAAGTTTTTATATACTTTATTTTTTTTACATTGTTGTTAAATATATCTTATTAATATAATATAATTTTATACAGGATCGTGGGAAAATGAAGGTTGCAGCACATAGCCAGAAATTAATTCAACTGCGACCTCTACAACACGACCCACGTGTTTATTAGTGGATATTATGAGCTCGTCTATCAGAGCTTGATTTGACATGGTTGGCGGTCATCATTCATGAGCTGATCTCAGCATTTATCGAGAGATGGCATTCAGAGACCAGCTCGTTTCACCTACCATTTGGAGAGATGACAATCACCTTGGACGACGTGTCCAACTTGCTCCATTTGCCGCTGACGGGCACATTTAGGATGCCTACTAGTGGATTTACTGCTGAAATGGCCATTAGGGCTGGACTTGAGTTGTTGGGTATACAGGAGGTTGATTGTGCGAAAGAGTGTCAGTTTACCAGAGGACCATACTTCAGGTTCAATTCTTTAGAGGCTGCCTCAAACATTTGTACTTAGAGGTGTCGACTCCCCGCCTCACCGTGCCTTTGGGGGAAGAACCTGTTCCAGATAAGGACATTGGATCACTTGGTCCACGGACTCTAGAGGATAGAGTCCAATTTGCTGCTGCACGTATCCGGGAGGCCATAGCATTTGACGACATTCCACCTCATGTGTATCAGCTTCTTTCGAGAGCTTTATCGGATTTGGATCTTGGCTATTGATGTATTTTATTATTGGATTTTGTACTCGTTATTTTGGTATATTATAGTATTTTTCGTATTTTGTACTCGTTTATTTTTCGTATTCTGTACTCGTTTATATTTTATCGTTAACCGCTCATATTCTGTACTCGTTTATAAAATAAAATAAATAAATTAAATATAATCAAATAAATAATTAAATATAAACTTAAAAGTAAAAAATAAAACAAAACAATAATTTCAAGAATTATCTAAACAACGTATTTTCGGAAAACATTTAAAAATTGTTTCCGGATTTATCAATGTTTACGTAATTCCGGAACTCATTTTTATGCTTCCGGATTTATGCATATTAGGTAATTCCGGAAAAATTAAAAAATTGTGTTCCGAAAATACCTTTTGAATGATAATTCCGCAACTTTTTAAAATTTTCAATATCCAGTTAACTTTTGGTGAAATTTAAAAGGGTATTTTGGGGTTATTCCGAAAAATGGGGGGTATAGAGTCCGATGGGGGTATGAAAAAAAAGCCTTCTTGTTTTTACAGAGAATTACGGTAAATTATTGTCATTACAACATCAATCGCAACTGCATTGCGATTTTAAAGAGATGAAAAACTATGATGTTGCAGCCTAAATCGTGGTAGCAAACCTTTTATTAAAGCCTTGTTTGAGACAGTTCAATAAAAAACCTTTTGCTCCCACTCAATCGATTCAAGAGACCCAAATTGTAAATATATATATATATATATATATATATATATATATATATACTAGTTTGCAGCACCCGTGCCAGCACGGGTAGACAAATTTTTATGTTTAAAAAATTATGATGTCACGATAATAGTTTCGACAACAGAATGAGATGTAGTACCAGTATTAATCTTTTTACGGGTCGGTTCATTCAGCTTTATTTAAATAGTAGTGTAGAATAACCTTATAATCATGCACTGAACAGAATAGGATTTATATTAGGTAATCAGTTGAGAAAAATTTAGTTCAACTGAAACTTCGGTATTGCGCATCGTAATTTCGGTGAAAGAAGAACAGGAAATTTTAATAGAGATGTGTAGACATTTATAAAAAAACATTTACTAACCGACGTTTTTAATTTATATTTAAAACAACGTCCTATACTCTATACGGGCCGTTCAACAATATTCAGCTGTATGTTATAATTAAGTATGTGGTATATCTAATTCCTTTCAGCACCACCAAGTTGACATACCTTTTTTTAATGGTAGTTATATATATATATATATATATATATATATATATGAAATTATATAGTTAGGATTTCTCAAAAGCATGTAATTCTTATATTGAAAAATTGATTAGATATATTTACATACTCTATGTTAAATTCAGTTTGAATTTTTTTACAATTAAATACAAATATAAAGAGATCATATTACAAATATAAATAAGTCATTTAAATGTAAGAAACAAATCCACATAGTGATACAAATAATGTAAAAAAGAACTATCAGTTAGACATATCACTGAGATTCAGCAATGTATATACAGGTAAATTAAATACTTAACTTCTTCTGAGAAAACTAAACTGGGGGTATTTTAGTCATTTAACTGATAGTTCATCTCAGCTTTCCTTTACCTTTACCACAAACCTGATTTCACGCTGTAATCGATGCTTCCCCTTCATTCGTACATATGCAGCTGAGAAACACCTGCAACCAGATCACCACAACAGCCCATGAACCCACTGACGTTTCAGGATCCCTTTTGTTTCGAAAACCTCATCTGACCGGATCAGTTCTGGTTTTGGTGGCCATCGATATGGGATCCATCGAGCCATACAGTGGCTCCTATATCTTCACTATTGAAAGCTTTTCCACGGTACCATTTTCATCATACTGTCTTAATCTAATTTGATATCAATCGGATAATGACGTTTTGACACATCTACACAATTTTTATCAATTTATGGATTGACTTGCCTTATAAAAAATTGGTCCTAAATCTGATTTTGTTTTTTCTTCAGTTATCAAGGGGATAGAACGAAATTGATGATGATGATGAACGAAATTGATGATTTGCTGGTTTTGGTTCTAGAGATATGGTAATTCATATTAGAATCCAAAAACATTCAAATTACTGATGAATTGTAATTGTTGTAGTTACAGGTCTACTTCAACATGCTGGTTTTGTTTCGGGTAAATTGTACTTTACAGGGGAATCTTATACAATTGGGTTCACTCTTTACATAATGCTTGAAACTTAATATTTTGAATGTTATTGGGGCTTAAAAACCACTGCATATTGGAACTATTGCAGTGCCTTCATGTCAAATCTTGTGAATCAATTATCCCATTTCCTTACTGATCTGTACAGGGAACTCTTATAAGTGTTGTAAAGTCCTTCAAATCAATTATCCTTCTTTTTAATTTTGTTTGTTTTTTCAACTGTAAAGCGATTTGTGTTACTCCCCCGATCGATATTTCTGATGAATCTCTGATGCTTTAACAGATCATGTGGAGGTTGGTAACCGAAAATTGTTCGTCGTTATTATAAATAGCAACTTCGGCAGCCATGGACATGGAACTTTTCGCCAGAAATCTGATATACCGGCGACAGAGGTAACCTTTTACTCGCAAGTGCTTCTTAAATGTGCTTTGATACCTTTGGATCCCTAACAGTGCTTAAACCAATGCTTGGATCGTAGTTTTCACACTTGAAGTCAAAACACCGTTAAATACTATACATTTTAAAAGACAAAGTTGAAATTCGCCTCTAATTTTTTGAGTTTTTTAGATAGGCACTAATATCAAACATAAATAGACTTTGGTTTGGTCTCCTGTTTTGTTTGTTTCCACTTTTGAATACATCCACCATCAAATTATGAAAGTTTTGTTTAGGAATTTTGTAATGAGAAGCTAATTTTTTTTGTTAACCAACCATAGCAGTTAACCTCCAAGTTCAGTCTTCGAGTAACATAACTGCAAGTGTTTCTAAGATACAATCATTTGGCATATGTGGAGGTCATTTAAAATCCTTGATAACCTGACTTTCGGTGTAATACATCACTAACAACTACACTTGAGTTTGAATTTTTCTTAACATAATGCGAAACGAAAAAAATAGCTAAATATTCTCGAAAACCTCCCTATACACCACGTTCTTTGTGGACCGCATCAAATTCTTGTCCTCATCCAGTATAAGCAGCTTAAGACCCTTTCTAGAGTTTACACGGGAAAGAGCAACGTACAACTGTCAATGAGTGAATAAATTAAGCAGTGTTGTTATAAATACGCCTTCAAATTATTTAGTCGTATTATGTTTTTGTTATGATATCTATAACTTAAGAGCAGTCCGGGTAAAATATGATGACAAATAAACAACAGTATATACACATCTCACTTTGGGATTCGTAGCTGTCATAGAGAGTTGAAGCATTGTTGCGTTCGGCTGGTTCAGGACCTGCAGAAAATATGTCTCATTATTATATCGCATAACACAACAAAATCATAAGTTGTAATGGCAAAATGAACAAACTGGGTGCTATTGCCTCTCATTTAAGGTGAACCCTTTATACCTGATTGATGGTATGGTGTGTTTCCTGAGTTTATTTGGTCTTCGGTGTCAAAATCAAGTCTAATTATTGGTAAACTCGTAGATCCTGCACCACGGTGTGGCGCTCCATAAATGGGGACATTCGGCATGGAGTGCTCATTTGTTAGACAGGATTGTAGAATACCCGATGGCCCATCAGCTGAATTTAAAAAATGAATTCAAATTTAATCAACAATTTAGTAAATGGACCATCTAAGATTTGAAATTAGATATTATGAATTGGCATGAAAACTAATAACAGAACAACTTGCTTATTAGTATTATAATAATAAATACGTGCTCATATAAATTATAGGGGTTCTTTAGACCCACTGTAGGACACGGATCAGAAAATGAATATGTGTAACACCTGAGTGTATGGAACCTGAATCAGAATGTTCATTGGTTAGGCTATCACGATTTTGGCTGCCGTTTGTAACATTCGACATCTGTGTGTTGCGCGTTACATTAATCGGTGTGCAAGGTTCACTGTTCTCAGAAGCTAAGATGAATCTTTTCTTGTTTAGTGGTGCATCCACTTAGATTCATGTCAAGTTAAGTACGCTACCGGATGCCCATGATCATGGCCAGGTAAATGCATGTCGTAGAAGTGGACTTTCGCCATGCCCCTAAGTGCGAGTACTGCGGTCCCGGTGTGATCCCGAACGGTCACATCAATGCCAGAACTACGGTAAAAGGAAAAAGATTATTTCGGATATCACAACAAACATATAACCTGAATAGGCTCCTAATAGCATGTACAACAGAGTATTCAGAATTAAAGAATAAACGATCCGAATGAAGAACAAAACTAACGCGTTGTTTGAATGGACATGTGTGATGCATGCGATCACCACATATGCAGGTTCCTGATAGCATGAAACATTTGTTTAACGTTAGTTATAAACAGAGTATTTTGGATATTACAATAAACACATTAGCCAGGAACATATTGCATGGATCAGTAAGGTTTTTAAGTACTACCTGCGTGGGAGGAGGTGCTTGCAGTGATCGAAGGTTGACAGGGCAATAACGAAAGAGGAAATCATGCAGAAGATGCCTCGGAAGATCCATGCCTACGTGAGATTGGTAGTAACGCGCGCTGCACGGGTATACATTGTCTTTAGAAATTTTAGACAGATATAATTTATTAGACAGATATAATTTGTTTGCTCAATTTTTAATGGTCCTGATCCACTATATTAGCACAGGTATAATTGGTAGTTTGACCATTGTGACTTTCAAATTTGAATCAAGAAAAATATTGCCAATAATATTCCAGTTGTGATGGGAATATTTCCATCATAACCGAAATTCTTCCTCCATAAGCCATGCGATAATTAAGGTACCTGTTGATTATCAAATTACCCGATATTATTAGTGATGAATGCGGTGATGAGACAAATCAATTAGGCCATGAATTTCGGAAATAACTGGTTGTAAATGCACAGGAAATAACTGTGGTTGTAAATGTACAGGATATTTATTTTGCAGAATATGATGACAGATCAATTAGGCCATGAATTTCGGCCAATTATGAGAGTTAACTACAATTCTGCATCCAGTTAATTAGGCCATGAATTCCGGACAATTATCATTAAATATTTATTTTTTTTATTTAAAGTGCAGCCGCAATCTAAATCGTTTTCAGCCGTTGATCTTGCCTTTTTTTTAGGACAGCCGCAATCTAAATTGTTTTCAGCCTTTGATCTTGATTTTTTTTAACATATAATTTGTAGCCATTGAGATCGTTTCTTTTTAAGATGGTTTTTTAATTTGGGGTGATGTGGCTGCCATGTATTTATTTTAAAAATACATGGATTTCTTATCGATGACGTGTATTTTTCTGAACGTTTGCGTGGCAGATTATGTGGAGTGCTTACGTGGACAATTCCTGATTTAATATAATTATGATATATATATATATATATATATATATATATATATATATATATATTAATTGCCCTGAGATTACAACTCAAATAAATTACATGTAACGAAGAAAGCAACATAAACATAAATTTATAGCATCTCAATTATTACATCAACCACTAACATTAGAAGCCAGCAATGGCCCTCAATGGCTCAAATCAAAACAACAGAGACAACCTCAAATCATAAAATTACAACAAAAAAACCAACAACAACAACAATAATTAAAATCAATAATGAAAAACATAAATATTATACTCAACAGTAGCATCACCAGATTTAATATCAAACCAATGAGTAGTAGCTTGAGCATAACCTCTAGCAAATCTGAAAAGACCACTACCACCAATAACAGGCATTTCTCTTACCTTATGAAAAACAGGATTCCTTCCCAAGATAGTAAGACTACTTCCATTATATTTTCCTTCAATAAAAGCTAAATTCATAGCCATGAGCAAATCAATTTCATTTATACAAGCAGAAGCATAGAAACCTTGAGCTTTACCAACAAGTTTAGAACTCAATTGAGGTCCTAAAGTCAAAGGATTATCAATCATGTTGACTAAACCAAAAGCAGTAGTTGAATTGATTTTGGAAGGTGGTGGAACAATTGGAATTGAAGTTGGATTTTGTCCACTAAGTATGTCATGCCAATAGAATTTGAAATGACTTAGCTTTTCTTTCTTGTTTATGCCTAGTAATTTTCGATCTATCGGACGAACGAAATCGAAAGTGTCTTCTTCTTCTTGTTGGGAAAGTGATGATGTTGTTGTTGTTGTTAGGGAAGAAAGGAGTAGGAAGAAGAAAAAGAAGGAGAAGAAGGTGAGAAAATGTTGGGTAGACATGGTGATGATGGTGGGGTTAGTGAGTGGTGTTGAGATGATGCTATGTTAGTGCTATATATCAATATTGAATGAATGAAGTGAGGGTGAAGGGTTTATAAAAAGACATATGGAGAGAATGGGAAAGGAAAGTAGATGAAAAGGGAGAAATAATGGAGTAGAATGGAAAACAATTATTAAATGCTACTCACTCCGTACAAGGTAGGTATCTGTGTGGTTAAGATCCTCTCCGGTTACTGGACAGTTCCAGTAGGAGAGAGATAGACTCATAGAATAAAATAATATTATTTTATTTGATGTGTCTATCTCTCTCCTACTGGAACTGTCCAGTAAATGGAGAGGATCTCAATCCGTTATTAGGATGTTTTGGAAAACGGTAAATTGTCATTTTGGTTAATGTGTGAGGCTACGCTATTATAGTTTATGAATATATCAAAATTGCCAATACACTTTTTTTCCGTAATTTTAGAGATTAAATTGACAAAAAATATATTAGAGGATCAAAATCAAGGTTCTAAATAGTGGTCGCGGTCGCGGTCGCGGTCGCGTTAAGGCTTTCACGGTTTCGGCTGTTTCGGCTGTTGCGATAGCTGTTGCGGCCGTCGCGGTGTGAATTAACCACAATGATGCAAAAAAATTAATTAAAATAATTTGTACTATCATATAATATATAATAACTAAAATTAATGTTTTTTCATCATTATAAGAACTCTAAAGTAAAATAAAAAATAAAAATATGAATAATGTAGTATCTAATAACAGTTTATGATAAGTTATCTAATAACAGTTCATCTTAAATCTTAAAACAAAGTTCATGATAAATTAGATCTTCAAACAAAGTTCATAATAAAATAGATACCTCAAGTTCACATTACATCACAAGAAACTACTAATACATTAGAAAAAAGATTACTAAAATGTTGTTAATTGAATCCCTAGTCACCACATGGTAGAACGACGTGCAGGGTCATAACTTCCACTATCACCTTCATCATTGTTATATCCACTTCCTCCAAAAACATAATCAAAGAATCCAGAGCTTCTTGGTGGTTCAATTTGTTGGTAATCATATGATCGAAGTTGCTGATGAATCACCATAATTGATAGGAGGTTGGTATTGTGGTAGGTTGGGATTTGGCATATATGGATAATACTCATGTGGCATGTAAGAAGGATGTTGGTAATATGATGGATAATTACCTTGGCTACCATCAGATTGTGCAGCAATACCAAAATCACCAAATGATTGTGAAACACTAGACGAAGAAGAATCATCTATTGGAGTTGCTCCATGTCTTCTGCTTTTACCCCGTCTACCTCGACCTCTGCTAGCACCACCAGTCACATCCTCATTTGAGTCTTCTTCCATTCTAGAAGGCAACAGATTTTCATCACGCCTAACATATGGTTCTTCATTATAAGAAAAATAAGGCCCTTCACCTATTCCATGACTTTGATCTAGATTACCATAACCACCATTACCACCACTATTGCCACTATTTCCCTCACTGGGTGGACTTAAACCACCATCACTTCCTTGACTAGGTACTTGACCTGAATTTGAGGCATCTCCGCCAGCTGGTTTTTTCAATCTCTTCATCAGAATCAATAGGTAGCCATTCTGCATTTTGGGTTCCATCCAATAATGGCATCTCTCTCTCCTCAATCCATGGAGATAAATAATCTTCCTGAAATATATGGTCAAGGTTGATAGGATTGAAGCCTCTTTCAATGTCTTCCTGACTTTTTCTCATGGTGGTCCTCATTTTTAGCTTCATGTTGTAAAATGCAAAGACAAGCTTTTGTAGCTTTTGATACTTCAGCCTATTTCTCGTCTTTGTATGTATGTAGCTAAAAGTACTCCAATTTCGCTCACAATTTGAAGCTGAAGTTGTTTGGCTAAGAACTTTCACAGCTATATTTTGAAGTTCAGGTGCACAAGTTCCATGTATCATCCACCATTCAGCTGAATAAAGAAGATAGTAAGTTGTTTATGTATATCAGTGTAACAAAAATAAAAAATTGCAATATTTTCATACTAGAAAATCAACAAGCAAAAATTATAAAACATACCAGGTTTCATTTGAGACCATGCTCTTTGAGCTAGTTGAGTTCCAAATATTTCTTGTTTATCCTTGAAAAGTAACAACTACGAAGACCAACATACCATATAAGATTTTATTTTAAAATTTACAATAATATTATATATTATACATATATAACATTAACAAATTTCTCACCTGATTGGTAGCTCTTATTTGCTTATCAATATCTGGTTCTAATTTGGTTATTACTTTTGTGGTACCTTCCATCGTTTCCTTAGCTACATGACTTCCATGGAGAACTCCAAATTGGAATTGTGGATTGAGAAAATAACCTAAAAAATAAATGAATAATTAGTATATTTACTTCAAAACCAAACACATGCATGTAAATAATTGAATATTTAGACACAAACCTGCTGAATGCAAATCAGTATGCATGTAGATCCACCTTCTGTCAATAATTGAATTATAATAGGCATGGTAACGACAATTTTCCTGAATAGCTTGCTTAGCTCTGTCAATTGCTTCATAGAGAAATCCCATGGTAGGTTTATCATCACCATCTACCAACTTCAAAACCTTGACAATTGGTTCAAATACCTTTATTATATCACTTGCCTTAGTCCAGAATTCTTTGGTCATTACAATCTTTTTGGCTTCATATGCAGGTCCTCCTGGTTTGTCTTTTCCAAATTTGGAATTCTTGTATTCATCAGAGTTAAACATATTGTTTAAAGCTTCTCTCTGTTTCACAATAGATTCAAGTTGTAGAAATTGTGTAGCAAAACGAGTAATCGCTGGACGAATAATTTCTGTGCCGCCAGTATATTTCTTCATCAAATTCACAGTCCAAATATGATTGTATATAAATAAAGTTATCGTTTTTGCATCCTCAAGCAATTTCTTGACATTTGACTTTTTTCCAATATCTTCCAAACACAAATCCAAACAGTGAGCTGCACATGGAGACCAATAAAGGTGAGTTCTTTTTTCCATCAATTTCAGACCAGCTGCTTTCAATGCTGCCTCATTATTAGTGACTATTTGGACAACATTCTCTTCCCCCACCTCCTCCACCATGTTGTCAAGCAACTTAAAGTAATAATCAGTGTTTCTACTTGCAACATGAGAGGCATCAATAGACTTTAAAAACACTGTTCCTTGGCTAGAGTATACTAAAAAGTTCATGATATGCATATGATTTATACCATTTGTCCAACCATCACACATTATAGTGACCCCTTTTTCTTTCCAGACTGGTTTTAGTTCATCTATATATGTTTGCATCTCCTGACATTCTTCATTCAAGTATATCTCTGAAATCTCATAAGGAGAAGGCAATTTGACCCCCGGCCCCAACTTTGCAGCTTCAGCTAACAAGTTGTGGAGCCAAGGAGAAGTGCTCAAGTTCATAGGTAGACGCTCGTGTATTATCAATTTGGATAATGCTTTTCCCAACTTCTTTCTCGCAGTTTTCAAAAATCCTGCACCAAGTTTTGTTTGCTTCATACTCTTACTTCTCTGTAGATCAACATCAACTTGCCTCATTCTGTGTTGAATATTTCTCTGTTGATATTCAGATGAAGCTCCACTACTACTGCCAACGCCACTTGTACGGAATCTTTGATTATCTTCCCATTGTCTATATGACATCATGCTTTCTTGTGTAGCATGTCTCATAGCTGCATCTTCATCAATGAAACCTTCATCTTCATCATCGTCATCCCCTCTTAAACGCGAGACAAATTCTTCCTTTCTTTTTCGTTGATCATTTTTCTTTGTTTTACTATCTAATAAAAGCTTCATCATACCTTCTCTAACCAAAGTGTTGACTCTAGCACAACCTTTGACTTCTCCTGCCATGTGTGCAAGATGTTCCTTCAATCGAGTTATTCCACCTGTTATTATTCTTTCACAACATTTACATTGTATAATATTTCTTCCTCTACCTTGCACAAGCGTTCCAAAGTGCCAACCAATATCATCACTCGGAGCACTATCTGCTCTACCAATTGGAAATTCTTCTGGTGGATCCATTGATTAACTAAACTGGAAATAAAAAAATGCAATTATAAGTTCAAATTTTAAGAAGTTAAGGACAGAACTAAAAATGAGTTAAAAAAAGGACAAACTCACAAAACTAAACTAATTAACAAAAAAAAAAGGAACCAAAGTGTTTTTTTAGAAATGAGTCCATTTGTTATATCATTATTCTGATCCAATTATTTTGATCCACTACTTGCCTCATTCACTCAAATTCCAATCGGCCCAACCCAACCCAAAACTAAACTAAAAATGAGGTTTTTTTTTTTTACAAAGAATGGGCCCAAATTATCAAATTATCATTATTCCCTCAAATTCCAATCGTTTCCACTTCCAGTCTTCCAGAATCCCAAATTATCAAATTATCATCTCTCATTTTCTCTCTCTCTCTCTCTCTCTCTCTCTCTCTCTCTCTCTCTCTCTCTCTCTTTCTCTCTCTTTAATCCCATTTTTCGGTTCCCATCTCTCTCAAATTCCAAACGCCGCCGCGGCTACCCTTCTTCCCCCACACAAATTTACAAATTACAACTCAATAAACATTTATGTAAACAAGTAGAAGCTATTAAAAGTCAAAACCTGCTGGGTGCTGGCTGCTGCTCTCCTTGAAGAAGAAGAAGAAGAAGAAACCCAGATTTGAAGAAGAAGAAGATAAGAAGCTCAGATTTAGAGGAGTGAAGAACAGTTGGTTTGCTTGCTGCTACTGATTTGAAGCAAGGCTGATGAGTGATGACTTGATGTATGTTCCCTTTTGGACTTTTAGGGAGCAAATCGAATCAGAATCCCTCTTTTTCTTTTGGTTTTTAGCAAAAAAGGAATCTGAATATATTCTTCTTTCTCTGTAGATCTCTGTTTCCCTTTTGGTTTTGGACTTTTAGTGAAAAAAACAAATTTTTTCTACTGTTTCTGTTGAACGCCGTTTCGTCGCGGCCGTCGCGGTCGTAACGCCGTTTCGTCGCGGCCGTAACGCCGTTTTGTAACGTTTTTTTCCGTGATTCTGAATCACTCCGTCGTAGCGGCTTGTCTCGGTAGCGGCAGCCACCTTTACCATTTTGTAACGACCGTTTTTGCCGTAACGGTCCGTTTTTTCAAACCTTGATCAAAATGATTTCAAATATGTTATTCCTGTTTTAGGTATAAAGATAAAGATAATATATGTTATTCTTTTATATATTTTAGATAAGTTAATAAAATAATAATATGATATATATTATATGTTAATGATAAAACTAGCTTTGTGACAACTATATTGAATTTGTTGAAAAATAAAATTAATTTTCTATATTTATACTTTTTTAATAATAAATTTAATTTTTATGACTTATTTTAATTTTTTAAATTTCACTAGATTTTTAATTTTAGATTATAAAAAAAGACAAAATTACCCTTATCATAAAATCATATTAAATTAAGTACCAATATTTTTAATTTTTAATTTAACATTATTTTTATTTTTACTTATGTTTTTAATATTTATTTATTTTTTAATAGATTTCAGATTTTTATATTTTCAAATATATTTTAGTAAGGTAAATAAATAAATTATTTTTTTAACCTATCGTGTTGGTTTCTAACCTAGCTTAAACTCAGAATAAAATTTTAACTAGAGACACAAGATAGTATAAGTTACAGGATTAAATTATCATATCTGCTCAATAAACACTGAACTGATCCATGATAAGATAGAGTTATCATATTCTATTTCCTTATTATAATCATCAAATCAAACGGAGAAATGTTATTTGAACTAAAAAAGTGTACCAAAAGTGTAGTAAAATATAAATACATATAGGAAACGAAAGGAATACGCATATAACACCCAACTTAATTTAAAATAAAAAATAAATATATTATATTCATATTCCCCATATCTCCTATGTATTCGTATTTTAATATATTTTCGGTACACTTTTTTTTTCTTCCAAATAACATTTCTCAATCAAACGGATCCTAAAAGGACTAGTAGATAATTCGATTGAGTGTGTAGGTGATGTTGGCAGCAGCAGGACCAGACACTGACATGGAGGAAGCCTCTGAAGTAGTTTATTGAAGTCTTTGTGGTAGGTGGGGTTGGTGGCTAGCTATCTTGCTCTCCGTTAAATCATATAAATATCAGTGTAGTCAGTTTCTTTTTATTTTAGAAAATGCACTCCTAAAACAACTTTTTGTTATTAACATACATACATATATATATATATATATATATATATATATATATATATATATATTTGTGGTTTGATATAATTATAATTATTATTTTTTGTCTCCGAAAAAAGTCTCCATAGATTTTAATTTTTTTTTTAAATATTGGAAAACTCTTAAGATTATTTATTTCAAATTTCAATAGCATCAATTTTACTGGATTGGTGTTAAAAGAATTTATTTTAAAAAAATTAAGTTTACAGATTTGAGTTGTGTTTAGTAATGGTGTTTCGAATCTCACATAAACACAAGAAGCCACGTAAGCTTATGAGTGTGGGAGTGAAAAGAAATACAAAGAAGGGAAGCCACACGGGAACTTGCTGAAGTTTCTGTTGCTTCACTAAGTGCTACTCAACGTGATTCCAATCACTCTGGTCTCAGGAGTCTTCGTTATTTTCCGTTGGTACTATTCTTTGCGATGATTCTATTTCCAGCAATGATATATCTTGCTATAATAATAGATTTTGGATTCTACAAGGAAAATCGGTTGCCATGAAGGTATGGGAAGCGGCAAAGAAGTTGGGAGTGGACGGTAATCTTCCTGATGAAAGGTATGTTGCGATGATTGACGAAGGGAAAAAGGGGAGATGAAGAAGCTCAATGTAGGAGGGTGAACAACAACGGTGGTCCATGAATTTATTATCTTTGAATATGTGTGGGTGGGGTGACCGGTCGAAGCATCGCCAATTAGCGTCTCTTATTAATTCGGGTAAGTTCGATTTCATTTGTGTTCAAGAAACTAAACGGGGAGTGATTTTGGAAGGGGAGGTGGGTTTGTTATGGGGTAATCAAGGGTTTGAATGGATTTCTCAACCGTCAAGAGGCTTGTCAGGTGGCTTATTATGATCTTGGCTCTTAGGGTCTTGGTCTATTCACTCTACGTTTTCCGGTGTTTTGCTTTCTTGGTGTTAGAATTAATATGTTAAATATGGTGGTGCATGTTATCAATGTATATGCTCCTCAATCACCTTCGGCAAAGAGGAGGGTCCGGGAGGATATGCTTAATCTAAAGCGTTCTAATTCAAGTGGGGAGTGGTGCATAGTTGGTGACTTTAATGCAGTCTCTTGTGTGGAGGAAAGGAAGGGGGGAAGTGGCGTTAGTTCTGCTCGGGAGATAGCTGACTTTAATAGTTTTATTGCTGATATGGAATTAATTGACGTGCCGGTGTCAGGTAAAAAATTTTGTTGGTTCAGCTCCGATGGTTTTTCTATTAGTAGGTTGGATAGGTTCCTTATTTCTAATGGGCTTCTTGAAGTTTGGGACATTTCGGGTCAATAAATTGGGAGCAGAGACACTTCGGACCATTGCCCAATTTGGTTGCTTCGTTCTACTAAAAATTGGGGTCCTAAACCGTTTCAGGTTTTTAATGGTTGGTTCGACCACCTCGATTTCTTGTCCTTTAATTTATTTCGGATTGCTTGTCTTCCTTTGTTGTTTCGGGGACCAAGGCTTTTGTGGTGAAAGAAAAACTCAAGATGCTCAAAGAGAAGTTGCGCAGGTGGAACAAGGAAGTCTTTGGGATGGTAGATCTAAATATAGATGCTTTGGTCCGTGATTTGAATGCCCTAGATCATGTTCTTTGTGAAGGTTGGGATGGAGATACTGTTATGAACTGCAAAGAAGTGTCATTAAATTTTTGGAAAGAAATCCAATTGAAAGAATCTATGCTGTCCCAAAAAGCTAGACAGAGGTGGATCAAAGAGAGCAATATAAATTCCAAATATTTTCATTCCTTAATGAAGTATAGAAGAAGAAGAGGTAATGTGGTGCTTCTAGAGGATAATGGGGTTGTTTTTAGAAGAGGTTGATGTTGTTAAACTTCGTATCAAGAATCACTTTGAAGAGCTCTTTGTTGAGCATTGCTATAATCGCCCTACTCTTGGGTGTTGTCTTTAAACAATTGACCGACGTCGAGGCTGATTTTTTGTTGGAACCTTTTACGGAAGATGAGATCCGTTTGGAAGTTTGGAATTGTGATGGAGACAAAAGTCCGGGGCCGGATGGGTTTAATCTTCGGTTTATTAAGCAATGTTGGGATTTGGTGAAGGTGGATGTGATCGATTTTATTAATGAATTCTATACCAAGGCAGCCCTTCCTAAAGCTATTTCCGCGGCTTTTATCGCGCTTATCCCTAAGAACGATAATCCGCAAGGTTTGGGTGAGTTAGACCTATTTCTCTCATTGGTTGTCTTTACAAGATTTTGGCAAAGGTCCTAGCATCTAGGATCAAAAGGGTGCTGCCCAATTTTATTTCCAAATGTCAATCGCATTTCTTGGTGGTAGACAAATTTTAGATGGGGTGGTTGTCGTTAATGAGATAGTTGATTTTGCGAGAAGAACGAAGGATGAGTGCTTGTTGTTCAAAGTTGATTTTGAGAAAGCCTATGATTCAATGTCGTGGGATTTTCTATTTTACATGATGGATAGGATGGGGTTCCCTTTGAGATGGATTAGGTGGATGGAGGCTTGTGTGTGTTCAAGCACTATGTCGGTGCTAGTGAACGATAGTCCAACCGGTGATTTTAATGTGCGCAGAGGTTTGAGGCAAGGGGGTCCTTTGTCTCCTTTTCGTTTTCTTATTGTTGCTGAAGGTCTGTCTGCTCTGGTTGCCAAAGCGGTAGATAACAGTTCTTTCCAGTGTTATTCTATCAATGAAAATTTGAAGTTCTCGATCTCGCAGTTTGCAGATGACACGGTGTTGATGGGTAGAGCATCTTGGGACAATTTATGGAGCATCAAGACCATTTTGAGGAGTTTTGAGCTTGTGTCGTGCTTGAAGGTTAACTTTCACAAAAGTAAGCTTATAGGCATCAATGTTTCAAATTATTTTCTTGATACCGCAACTACTTTCTTACATGGTAGAGCAGAAACTATCCCTTTCAAATTCTTGGAGATTCGGGTGGGGGCCAATCCAAGAAGGGCTTCTACTTGGAAACCAATTATTGACATGCTTCGCAAGAGATTATCTTCTTGGAAATGGCGCATTTTATCTATTGGAGGAAGGGTAACACTTATTAACTCGGTCTTGAATATTATACCTCTTTACTTCTTCTCTTTTTATAGGGCTCCGAGGGTGGTAATCCAACAAATGATTAAGATTCAGCGAGCTTTTTTGTGGGGGATTAATGATGGTGATAGAGGGATGTATTGGGTAGCTTGGGACAAAGTATGCAAACCAAAGAAATGAATGGGGGATTGTTGCTACATCGTTTCGGAGATTTTTCATCTTCTCTGATCCACGACTCAGCTGAATAAAGTTTTAACTTGCGGTTGTAGTTGGCCATTCTTGTTATTATAGAGAATCATAGTTAATTACCATGAATACAACATAAATCATATTCACATTGTCATGATTACGAAGACATAAATAACCATGATGTCGCAGTGATTACGAAAACATAGAAAATCATGATGTGGCAGCCCAAATTGTAAAACTTGTTTGAAACCGCCGTTCAACAAAAAAAACATATTGCTCCAACTCAAAAGATTCAAGAGACCCAAATTGGAACACATATATTAATTGCCGTGAGATTACTTCTCAAATAAATTACAAGTAATGAAGAGAGCAACATAAACTAGTAGCATCTCAATTATTATTACATCACACCAACCACTAATAAAAAACCATAAACAAAAGAGAGGACAAAGGTTGAGCAATGGCCCTCAAATCAAAACAACAGAAACAACCTCAAATCATAAAATTACAACAAAAAAACCAACAACAACAACAATAATTAAAATCAATAATGAAAAACATAAATATTATACTCAACAGTAGCATCACCAGATTTAATATCAAACCAATGAGTAGTAGCTTGAGCATAACCTCTAGCAAATCTGAAAAACCACTACCACCAGATTCTAATTCCTTAAGTGTATCACCACTAAACAAAGCAATAAACGTAGAGAATTAACGGAACTCAAGATAGTAATGTCATATTCCTATAATCATCACACTCATGACCTAAAACCCCAATATCCGGAAAACATAACTCATCTCCCAATGGTGAAAGTAAACCCTAATTCATTACAACAACAACAACAATTATTGTAAAGCAATGATAACGGAGGTAAAGGCAAATTTAAAAGGATAACTAAATTGTATTGATCATAACAATGGAATCACATGATAGTTTTGGAGAGATTCATCTCCTCCTAACCATAAGAAATTTAGCTACTCATGTTTAAAGGATTGAAAGAAAATGTAAAAGAGAAATTACACAAAGATGAGCACATTGGATCCTTCAATTCCTTGTTCCCAAGTGTAGAGAAGCTCCAATTCTTCTCCCTTTTCGCAGCTCTAAACCCCCTTTTGGGCTTAAATACTGAAATCTGCAGTCCATCGCGAGGCGATGCGATTCTGCCGCGACGCGATGGACAGTTTTTTGCCTTGATCGCGAGGCGATGCATGTTGGTCGTGAGGCGATAGGGACCAGAAACTTTTCTTCTTTTTTCTGCTGCGATGCTAGGCAAGCTGTCTGATTCACTGGCCAACGAAACATCAAATTGAAGATTTTGTTTTACTACAACCATTTGAAAAGAGGGTAACAACTTACAAATCAATCCTAATGACATCAATTGCAATCTAAGCTATTTCCCCATGGAAATTGTGACTGTAAAACTGAGCAACGGTATACATATGACCATGAGTCACATAAGGCTACATTCCATACTCTCTCTTGATTTTAAACAAAGCGATAAACTCATCATATGCCTACTTAGGCTTGATACCGTGTTTAAAAACGCTCTCGTAACTATATTTTGCCCAAAACTTTTAATTTGTCTTAAAAATAACTTGAAACTCAAAACATATAATATGAGACACTTAATAGAAATACACGTTTGAAATTAAGATCCTTATATCTGAATTCTTATACACAATAGACAAATGTGACAGGAATTCAACTATGAAATTTCTTAACTCATGGGGTGCCATACAACAGCGGAGCCTCTTAATTCGATCCCAAGTTCCCGAAATAGAATCTTTCAAAAGATGAGACGAGGGTTTATTAAAAACCTTTACCTTAAACCTGGAAATGGGCCATAATGACACCAAATAATTATTGAAGAACAATCAAATCACTTTAGAAATGGGCAATACACATTATCCGTGAACCGTTTAACACTCTCGTGACACTAAACATGAATCTAATCAGTTGATTTCAATGGGAATTATCTCAACTTAGGTTAAGGATAAGGTTTGGCAAGCAATGGTATCGAAACGGAATGATTTGGACTTAATTTGAAAAGGGTGGCAGAAAATCTCGCACGGTCCGTGCCTCTTTGGCGCACGGTCCGGGCTCTTTGATCCGTTTTCAAAATCAACTTTTACTTCGAAATTATGCATTCCATTTGTTACCCAACTTATCCTAATCCGTACCTTAACTTCTAACACACTAATCACCGTCTTTCTCTCTCTTGTCATAACACAGATAAATCAGAATTCAACAACACAATCATTGAACCTGAATTTTCAAAATCGCATAAGTTGTGTTATCATTTCATAAAATCAAATCATCAAACAATCACATGTATTCACTTAAAATCACAACTCAGTCATTCATAACACAATACGGTTTCATAAAAGTAATCCTCAAACATTGTCAGCAATCACATCACTTTTCATAATTGTTAACAATCTAATTGTTAACTTTCACAATGAGAGGTTAACAAACGAAAACCTCGTCACCAAGAGAAAACTTGTGTAGGCATCATAGCTTAGGGCTAATGCCCAACTCAAGGCTTAAAACCTCTACTTTTCCTTTATTAGTTAATGTACTAACAACTTTCGTTCCAAATTCTCTTCACAACGGAAAGAAAATTTTTGGGACATTAACTTTCGGTCCTCTTGGAGATACATCTAGTGCTTTGGGCTAGACTCGGGAACAATCAATGTTCTTAATGACTCGTGTAGTGATAGGATTTTATAAAAAAATAATTTTCCCATGACCTATCAATGTCGACTATAATGTCTCAATGACTCACATATTGATAGGATTTTATAAAATAAGTTTTCCTCGACCTATCGGAGTCGACTATATTGTCTCAATGACTCACATATTGATAGGATTTTATAAAATACTTTTCCATGACCTATCGGAGTCGACTATAATGTCTCAATGACTCACATATTGATAGGATTTTCTAAAATAATTTTTGCCATGACCTATCAAAGCCAACCCGATATCTACTACTCAAAATACTAGTATGCGTAAATTTCCATAACTCATGAATTGAGTCTTAAACTCAATAGCCATAGAATCATAAATCATAAAACTAGTGCGAGGACCTTTGGGGAAAACTTCTAGTCAGATGAAATCCTACAAGACTAGTTATCCTCCTTGATAGAACTTGTCTGAAAATCTATCAGTTATCCTTTCGGACCAATAGCCCTCTTAGGGCCTCAACTACTCATACACGAAGGTACGAGAATCTCTAGACAATAGGGATCTCACTGGTGAGGCACAACGGCTTCCCTTGAAAAGTAGGGCTCACTAAAGACTATAGACTTCATCTTATCATAGTGGATCGTTGACCAGTCTAGGTGTAACCATTTACATTTGGATTACGTATGGTATTGAGATAGTTGTAGCATCAAAGAAACGAGAAAATAGAAGGATTCTTTTAAGGAATCAAACAGGTGCACGAGTAGTGCATCCTGCGTTGATTCGGAAAACGAATTCTAACTATTTTAAACATTACTTAGGTCCTTCATCTTTCCAAATTTCATACATAATACAGACGGAATTATTACAACTGTCGTAATCAACCAAATCCGAAACTTGACCTTCACATAGACTATCAACAACATTTGGCACTTGGATAAACCAAACTCTTCCCTTTTTCAACATTCAACTATATGCCTAATCATTTAGGACTTTCACTAAATCTTAAGATTTTCTTAAGGGAGATACCACTGCTAATGGCCATTTCCGATAAATAGCCTTCCTTAAGACGCCAAAAGGAGTTGTCCTACATACTTCGTATGCCAATCTATGGTTTACGTTCTACTAGCACTTAGAGCTTAAGGGCTTAGGTAGAGTAGGAATACTTTTTGGAACTAGGATAAAACATAGTCCAAAAATTCATTGGTATGTGTTGACATTTTCGTTAGCTTTCCAACGCATCCCGGAAATACCTAAATCGGAGTTCCGGATCAAAAGATATAGATAATACAAGTTGGAAGACTAGCGAAAATTTCTCACCGAAAGAAATTTACATGCTCTCAATCAGAGAGTCGTGTTATGGTCACTCCTATTGACATGAACTACTAGTCCCTTTTTGATAGGAACCCAACTCGGAGTTTTTAATAAGGTAACTAGTCTAACAAACACTGGGTGGTACTACTTATCAAAATTGCAAGTGCAATGATAACTTACTAGTTCGGTTTCTTAACCTTGGGAAATGTGTTTCTTAGGAAAAGAAACCTATTCTAGAACCGTGACTATTCTGAAGGATCTCACTGGGCTGAGACATAGATTGGGGTTAATTTATGCTACACGGTAGGGTTGACTACTAATGCCATCTCAGCAACTGAGAGACTGGTTAAACAACAATCTGCGTTTTACGGTGCTCACTAGTCCTGAGTAAATCTAGGACACTAACACTTTTTCTACCGGAAGATTTTCACATCTTATAACTCTCTAGGTGACCTTTTTTACAACTTGCATGATGATACACCGGTCGAATCGGTTCCACTGACTGGATGGTCGCCCACACTTCCTCAAATCAACTCGGATGCCCATTACTTCCGCTGCATGCTCTGATGAAACGAGAAGTCCAGGAATCCTAGGGTTTATGGTTTGAGACATTTTCGGGGCCGAGGCAACCAATTGTCATTGTCCTCAGTACATTGCATGAAATATTGAGTGGATCCGGGCTCAATGTCTCACACAAGATACTAAAAGGTTCTGACAGTCAATTGTCTAAGTCCCTAGCTGACTCAGTCTATCTAATCTTTTGACCGTATGGTCTCTAAGCCCGACAAGGTCGAACTGCTCTGATACAAAAAATGTAACACCTTAAATTCACAACTAGGTGAACCAAAAGTATTAACATAATCATAAACAATCAGAGTATAACCTGCTCATAATAATGGACCAAATAAAAACTAAAGCGGATTAATTCCACTTAGATAACTTTGAGATAAAAATTTCTCAATTTCACTTCCGAAATAAGTACTCAAAAGGTACATATTCAATGAAATACACATGACTATGGTCCATCTACAAGACAAGGTTATAACACGCTACATGACTTTGATTACAATTCAAGGATTTAAATCTAATGATACATGAATCTCGGGATCGTCATCCCCATGGTATCTTTTATTATTATCTCGGACATTAAGTCCGTTACTCGACATGAGGTCGTATTCTTTCATCTTATTAATTGAACTTAGACACTTAGGTCTATTACTTGATACTTGGTTGTGTTCCCACTCGATACAACAGCTACTCGGTTTATATTCAAACCATAACATGAACTTACTTATGTTGCATCATAACTATACGTACCTTGCATGCTTGAAAAACCATTCATTTTATCCAGACATAAGCAAAACAACTTTTTAATCAATCAATGGATAATACTTACTTGAAATGTAACATATCTTTGTTCAATGGTCATTGGGAAGGGTTTAGAAATGAATTGGGGGAAGTTTGGAATGTTTTAGTTTAAGAAAATAATTTGGGAATTGATTCCCAACTCTTGGGAATTGATTCACAAATCTTGTGAATTGATTCACAACTCTTGGGAATCACAACAACCACTTCAAACAATCAAATTCAAGCCACAATTCATCAAATTGGCAACCAAATCAACTTGTATCATAACCTTCAATCACATAACATACACATCATGACATTCAAAACACAACCATGATTTCCCAATGATTCAAATTGAAGATTGTTCATAATTCAATTAACATCCATGTGTTTTTCTCATCTTTATTCAGTCAATTATTTTTAAAAAATTAAGGAATGCATTCTTTAGTGTTTGCTTGTATTAGAGTTTCTCGAAGGAATAAACCATTGAATCTCAATGCATTCTTTAATAACACCATCCCTGAAGAGAGGTAGTGATGAAAGGGCCAAGTACTAATAAGTAATGCATTCTTTAGTGCTTAGTTGATGGAAGGAATAAGCCATTGAAATGCCAATGCAGTCTGTAACATCCCGAAATAATTAAATTAATTATTTCGATGCTTAAACCAATTAATTTATTTTTATGGTGCTTAATTAATAATTTTATTAATTTAGTGCTAGATTAATTATTGATTGGTGTAGAATTATAAATAGTAGAAGTTGGTTATTGGGTGCTAAAATCAAATATGTAATTAAGTGGGGTTAGTTGAGGAATTAGAAATAAAGTAAGGGCATAAGGGTCATTACCCTGCTACCCACTTATCCACCCAAACTAGTATTTTACCCGTGCATATGCACGGGTGATACTATATGGTCGGTGTATTGTCATGAAGTCATTATAGTATTTTGGAAGATAATCATAAGTTGTGAACAATGTCCAAAATGTATGATTTGAAATTCAAAGTTGTAAGAGATAGGTATTATGTCATATAACATACAAATAAAAATTATATTGAGTCGAAAAAATTAAAGGAGATTGACAAATTTTAGATGGAGTAAAAATGAAGAAAAAATAAAATAAGATTTTTAAAAATATGCACACACGTTAGCGCTCTGTTGGCGCTCTCGTTGCCTCTCTCGTTCCCACTCTGGTTCCCGTTGTCGCTCTCGTTGTCGATTTCATTGCCAGTCTCGCATTGCCGCTCCCGTTGTGGCGTATTATGACTTTTTTTTCTATATGACTTAATATTAATTTAATCATATTAATGTTATTATAAGAAGTTAATTTGTAATTTTTTGTAGTGGTTAAAGTTTTTTTTTTAAATTCCTAGCGGTTAATTTTTTGGCGCTCTCGTTGCCTCTTTCGTTCCCACTCCTGTTTTTTTTTTTACAATTGTTAGCGGTTAAATTTTATGACCAAAAAAACTGGAAAAAAATTTGGAAGTTTTGAAGAAAAAAAAAGTTAACAAAAACAATTTTTTAAAAAGGAAAAGCATTTTTTTTTAAAGAAAAATAGTTTTTAAAAAAAAACTTAATATAAAAACTTAAAAAAAAGTCGGTATCTAGAGATACGTTAAGAAAGTAGGTATCTTCTTATAATATTAATAATAGAGTAAAAATGAAGAAAAAAGGAAAATAAGATTTAAGGTCAAATATGCGCACCCCCGTTGGCGCTCCCGTTGACACTCCCGTTGGCACTCTTGTTGGCACTCCCGTTGCCGCTCCCGTTGCTACTCTCGTTGCTGATTCCATTGCCGCTTTAATTTTAATTTAATTATTTTAATTTAATTATTGATTTTATTTACAAAACTTATTTTAATTTAATTTATACTAAAACAACTTTAATCTATTATGTAAAAAAATTATTTTTTTACAGTTATTAGTAGTTAAATTGATTGATTTTAGTAGTTTTAATAAGGAGATTATAGTAAATAATAAATTTTAAATTAGTTAATTATTGAGTATAATATTAATATAATAATTATTTTTTTTGGAAAAAATTATTTTGAAACTTTTATTTGAGGGATGACTTTTTTTATTATTTAATAATTTATTTTTTAATTTATTAAATTATTTTTGTAGTTTGAGTAGATTATAATAAATAGTAAATTTTAGATTGTTTAATATTAATTTAATGGTTTTAAATTAATTATTGAATTTATTTAAAAAACTTATTAAAATAAAAAGAGATTTTTTTAAAACAGATTTTTTTTAAAATTTTTTCGAAAAAGAAAACTGATTTAATATCAACATTGAAATATTAAACAGATTTAATAAAACTGATTATAAAAATTGATTATAAAAATAAGATTGAAAATGCTGTCAGCATGCGTCAGTGCTGGCAGCTGCGCGCATCAGTCGCAGTGACAGCGTGCGCCAGTGTGAAAAAGTTGGTTTCTTTTGGCATTTAGTGTGCATTTTACTAAAATGCCCCTAAAAAATGACAAATGGCAGATTTTGAAGATGTCTAAATTAGACTTTTTCCTAGTAGTTGTTTTTATTACAGTGAAGTAGATTAAAAAAAAAAAGAAAGGGAAAAAGAGATTGAGAGTTCGAATGGAAGAAGGAAAGGAAAGGAAAGAAAAGAAGAAAATGGAGAAGAGGGAGAGAGAGAGGTCACAAAGGGAAGAAGAGGAGAGGGGAAGAAGCTCCATTTTTATAGTACAAAAAGAATCACCTTCTCATCCTCTTCCTTTTGATGCTAGAATGATAACCAACAACTCATCCTCTTTCAATCTACCATTTTCGAATTTTAAGAGGAAAAAGATGAGTTTGAGGGTTGAAGCTCAAAGGGAAGATTAGGATGGTGATTAGTGTTCCATAAGAGTTATCTTGTTGATTAGGAAGTTCAATCACTAAAGCTTGGGTGATTTCGGAATCAAGGGTTAGGGTTCAATTTGGGGTTTTGGTTGTTGGAGCTCAAATTGGAGCTTAGGAAGGGTGATTAGAGGTTCGTGGAGGTTTAAGGATGATGGTGAAGTTCATAGTAGAAGTTCAAACTTTGGAAATAAAGAATTGTTGGTGCCTAGGTCGAGGTGATGCTCCAAAGCTAGGTTTTATCGCGTGTTCGTGTGATGGGTTCGACGAGCTAGGTGAGTTCTTCGATTGTTATGTTGTTTTTGAATGGTTGATGAACTTGATTTTGAACTTTGTGATGTGTGTTTATTGAAGCTTTGTGTTTGAATTGAAGAATTAAGGCTTGAAGTGGATGTTGTGGTTGTTAAGAGTTTGGAATCAATTCCGAAGAGTTATGAAGAGTTGGGAATCAGTTCCCAAGAGTCATCAAGAGTTGGGAATCAATTCCCAAGAGTTGGGAATCAATTCCCAAGAGTTATGAAGAGTTGGGAATCAATTCCCAGGATTTGTGAATCAATTCCCAAGATTGATATATGAATGATAATACTTCACTTATGCTTATGATTGAGATCTAAATTGATTGACGGTTGAATTATAATTATCGTTATAAACCGTATAGTTTACTAACGAGTGAGAAAACAACACAAGTATTAAAGTAATGGACCTAGTGTCCGAGTTAAGGTTAAAGAAACGACTTCGTGTCGAATAACGGACTTAATGTCCGAGAGGATAAGAATACGACTTCATGTCGAGTAACTGACTTAATGTCCGTGAGGATAAGAATACGACTTCGTGTCGAGTAACAGACATAATGTCCGAGAGGATAAGAATACGACTTTGTGTCGAGTAACAGACTTAATGTCCAAGAGGTTAATAAAATACTGTTTGAGGTTATGATATATAAAATTATATCGAGTATGGGTGACGACCCAAAGAGGTTAGTATACTAGGCGGGGAAGGTCATGAGCCCTTAACCTAGGCCATGTAAATTTTACCATTAGGGAAAGAACTAATGGGAAGGGGGTTCACCGGGATTACCATGTCTGGGGTCGGTGTTATGCTAAAGTTATAAAGTACGGTTCACCGGGATTACCATGTCTGGGGTCAGTGTCGTGCTAAGTTAAAGAGGCACGTAGTTTATAAATTAAACTACGAATGAAAAAAGATTCATAATTGAACTGAGAGAGGATAAGTGAGGAGTGCGAAAGAACTCACTGAGATTTATAATCTCACTGTATATATTGTGGTGTTTTCAGATGTGCAGGGAAAGCAAAGCAGATTGAGGAGAAGTAGCAGAGTCTGTAGCTACTCAGTTAGAGGGAAGATCCTTTGTCGATCTTCATGATGTATTTTGCTTTTTCCCTCCTCATGTATTATTATGTTTAAATCCTTGAATTGTATCAAGGTCATGTAGTGTGTTATAACCGTGTCTTGTAAATGGACCATAGTTATGTTTATGTTATCAAATATGTACCTTCTGAGTACTTATTCGGATATTGTATTTGAGAAATATTTTATCTCAAAGTTATGTAAGTGGTTGTAATCTAGGAAGGCTGGATACCGGATACAATACGGGATACGACACGATACGGATACGGGAAAATTTTGAAAATCAAGATACGACACGGCTGGGATACTTTAATAAAAAATTAAATTAAAATTTAAATATATAAAAACATAACAAAAAATAAAATAGAATAGAAACACAAATAGAAAAAACAAAGATGAAAAACTGAAATATTGCATTTTATAGATATGAAAAAAAAAATGCCCAAATAGATAAAAAAAATCACACAGAAAATATATGGATGAAAGTAAGAGGACAACCGACACACCTATGTATGAGTGACTAGTCATAAAAAGTAATGGTGGACAAGTAACTGAGACCACCCGAAATCGTATAATACGAATAGTCAGTGGCAGAAATAGATGACTTTTTATAGACTAAGATATTCATATTAGTACGTAATTGGTCAATAAAACATAAGCATATCACATTGTAGAAATAAATACTTGTGATCTTATCAAGTAAAGATAGTTACGTATATTTATCTCATTCATATCACAATGTATTATTTCTTCTATTATTGTATTACGAAAAAACATATAATTTTGTCTTTTAGTTATTGAGGTATTAAAGTGTATCATATATGAGTGACAATCATGTGCTTAGTTGGTAAGAGGTATTGAAAAAGTATCTGAGAAGTATCCTTAGTTGGTAAGAAGTATCAAAGATGTATCTGAAAAGTATCGAGTCAAATATTTTTTAAAAAGAATTAAAACCCCGGGTACGTCTCCATTTTTGAAGTATCGGGGTTTCATAGGTTGTAATCTGTTTTAGTTTTTAATTGGTCCATTATTATGAGCAGGTTATACTCTGGTTGTTATGATTATGTTAATACTTTCGATTCACCATAGTCGTGAATTTAAGGTGTTACACATTCTTTAATAACACCATCCCTGCTGTCAAAAATAAATAACACCATCCCTAAACTAGTTTCAACGCTTGGATCTTCTTGCTTAGCAATTGAATAAGGTGATTTTATTTATTCAATGTGAACTATTTACGGCAATACCAAGCAAACCCATTAATTAACCCCTTTTATAATCATGGTCTATAAATATCATTTTAGTGTTTGCAAATATAACAATTTTTTGTTTTAGTCCCTATAAAAAGTATTTTTCCGTTTTAGACCCTGCAATTTATAAAACCACCATTTTTAGTCCTCAAAGTATTTTTTGTGTTTAAAAAAACCAAAGTGGCTTCTTTATTTTAGTCCCTGCAAATATATCAAAATTTCAGTTTAGCCCCTGCATATATAGCTAAGTTTTATTTTAGTCTCTAGCCACGTAATAAAAAATGCTACATCATCATTTATAAGCACAAAAAACATTTAAGGGACTAAAAGTGATGGTTTTGGAAATTGTAGTGATTAAAATGGAAAAATAATTTTTACAATAAAACCAAAAAGCACAATATTTGTAGGGACTAAAATAATATATAAACCTATAATCATTGATCCAATTTTACAATCACAATGACGAATATAAAACAGAGGATGAGCCATAATTTATTTGCTTGAGCCTTATGTGCTTCCACCTACTCATTCAGCATCAAGTGCATGCGCATAGAGCGGTTCTCCCTGTTATGTTTCTGGTTACTGGTTAGTAATTGACTGTGTGTTAATTGCTCCGCGAGATCAAATACACCGATGCAACAAACTAGAAAGTAAAACAAGTATATATAAGTCTTAGTATCAGAGATTACTTTTAGAAGCACTTACATAGTTACATTACCTTTTCTATTAGTTCAGCAAAACCTGATTACAGAATTTCAATTTTGGTCACTAAATTGAGCATTGATGTTCAAAATTAAAACAGGTGGCATTTATCTTGGCAAGAGTAAAAAAAACTTTCCCACCATGAGAAAGTGTTTAGTTTACCTTCACTAACTAGTTTTTAGGTTTATAATGTAATCCCCTAGCTCTCAGTTAGCTAAAAAAATCCCCCAGCTCTCACTATCGAACTTGCCCTGCAGGCCAGCGTTGCATATAGAATCGTAATTTCAAAGTAAAATTCTAACAGAGACTGATCAAAATCAACATAACCAAAAAAAGGATTGACACATTCTTCATTGGAGAAACAAAAATTTAAGCTCAAATAAACAATGTGATGGAGAGGGCGGGGAGAGGTAACTCGCACCCGAGGTGGTGGTGGTGGTGGATAGTAGGGAGGAGGGGAACAGAAAGGTGGAAGAAGGGTTTAGGGTCTAGGGTTTAAGGTTTTGGGATCTATGGATGAGATTTGTAACATTGACAAGAATATAATAATCATTATATCTATGGCTAATATATGCAACCATTAAAACAATAGGAGTGGAAGGCTGCATATCGTTTAAAATAAATTCTGAACATTGATATTTAAAATTAAAACTTCACATGTCAATTTCACTAGAAAGACTTTGTGGCCAAGCTTTTGGTGCGGGGAAAACTCAATATATCAATTTCCTCTCACTAAGACATGGTTGGAGATTATTCAACTCTCTATATTATCACCCAAGTGGGGATGACTCGTCTCTCCAAATGGAGATGTCTTCATCTTCACAAGTCTCTCTATTTATAGGAGAGAATATGACTTCGATTCATCTATGTTGCTTAGTGGATATTAATTGTCTCACATTTATAAGATTCTAAATATATTCATCCACCTTGTGAAATGTACCTCTTAAGTTTCCACACATTTGCACTTTCTAGGAAATTGCAATCGATTATTTCCAACATATCCTCCCTCAATTAAATATTTAAACTTTTATAATATCTCTTCTCTCTTTTTTTTTTCCATTTTTGCCACCATTGCCTGCCCTTCTCATGGCTTGCCTTTTTTGAGCAGCAAATGCTTTTTTAATTCTTTTTCCACAAGACTAAGTGCCTACACATGTACATCTTGCAAACTCTCTTCGAACCAATAAACTTCAGTGTGTTCCCCACCATGTTTCTGATCTCAATTCTCCTCTACGAGTATTAAATCATGATGTTTCACTCGTACTTATACCGCCATTAGCAACAACCAACAGGTCACGCTGCCTGACCTCCATCTTGTCAAGAAGATTTTCAATACAATGGTCCCATATGGGTCCACCACCAAACTCATTTATCATCAGACGTTGTCTGAGCCGATCACCTGGTCTCACCAACGACTTTGTTCTACTCACCCCAAACCATTAGCTCTAATACCACTATTGATAAAATCTGCACACACACCTACACTACAAGAATTTCGCCCATTTCCGATGGAATAAATCCGCCAGTATATTACCGGCAGATTTCTGGCGTTACCGGCGGAATTGATCCCCCAATAAATTACCGGCGGAATCGACTGTAACTTATCGGCGGAATATATAGGTGTTACCGGCGGAGATTTTTGCAAAAGAAAATTTAAAAACAATCTGCCGGTAATTACATCTTCCGGGGGATAATTTCGTAATTTAAAAAATAATATTTAAAAAAATCCGCCGGTAAGAGGAATTTCCGGACGAAAATATTTAAAATTCGAAATTCAAATATCCGCCGGTAAAATCAAAAAGCCGCCGATAATAAAAAAAATCATCCGGTGTTGTTCATTTCCGGCGGATTTATGTATGGGAAGTTGTGTGCGTACCGTTTACTGGAATCCGCCGGTAAGCCATAAATTCCGCCGGTAATCGACATTTCCGGAGGAATCGCAAAATGAGTCATTGCGACCTTCCTCTATATATACGAACGCGTTTTTAGGGCACTGAGAGAGACCTAAGTATAACACCCCAATTTTTCTAAGTGAAGCTATAAAGTATTTTATGAAAATAAGTTTATGAGTTAATGAGAATTAATATTTTAATTCTTATTATTAAGATGAATATTTCTCTTTGGTAAATTTACATTAAATATATATTGATAATTAATATTTATATATATTTGGTTGATATCCATATATATATATATATATATATATATATATATATATATATATATATATATATATATATATATATGTATAAGTATATGTCTTGACAAGGAAAAGGAAGAGAAAACAAAATTGTGCACCTCATGTTTACAAAGTTTATGTGTTGATTTAGTAAGATTTGGCCACATGAAAGGCTACTTGATGACTCAATCTTAATACCTTAGATTCATGCCACCATGAAAGTAGAAAAAACACACCTCATGCTTCACCACTTTTGTGTTGGATTAATTGAATTAGGCCACCTAAGTGTTTCTTTAATGAGTCACTCAAAGCACTTTTAAAATCTTGACAAAACAAAAAGTGAAATTTACACCTCATGCTTAGCATGATGTAAGCAAGGTCCAAGAAATTACTATAAATACCAAGCCAAGTTCTTTGATTCATTCATCCTTCCATAACCAAAACACTTCCTTCTCATATTCCTTGAAACCTTCAACCACAAACAACCAACATCTTGTGTTCATAGTTTCGTTGCTTTGTTCGAGTACGTGTCGGTGTTGTCGGAACAAGTGTTACGTTCATACTATATTTCAGGTGGGGGCAAGATACCGTATTCATCGGGACGGTTAGCGTAAAGTTTTAATTTAAATATGTGTAGATTGACCCAAGCTTTACTAGAGTTAAATAGTCAGCGATACCTAAAGATCATTTGACTACTCTTCGGAGTTAAGGTTAAGTGGAGTTTAGGCCGTCGAGGACCGGTTAACACATAGGATATTTCTATATTATTAGTGATTATTTGTTGAATTGTTGAAATGTGTTATTGATATAGTTATGGCTTTATTTCATAATAAAAATAAGATAAATGAAGTTAAGATTTCATAATGAACCTAGGTGTGGAAAGTGAACTAAGAGTCATAGAGATATAAAGTGAAATGAACACTTGACCGTAGTCTAAAAGATAGTACGAGGTACTGATCAACAAGATAAGTAAGGCATACAGATTAATATGTAATTAAATAAAATCATATAGACTGCAAATGTGTTGTAAGTCCACAGCTGTGTGGTATGGGACACACGAGGTCAAGTACCGGGCCTGCAAAGTACAGTAGGGACGCCTGTGGCAATCAGGATATGGCCAGAGTCAGCATATAATATTGATACATACTCATAGAGAGAGTCTAAAAGATAGTACGAGGTACTGATCAACAAGATAAGTAAGGCATACAGATTAATATGTAATTAAATAAAATCATATAGACTGCAAATGTGTTGTAAGTCCACAGCCGTGTGGTATGGGACACACGAGGTCAAGTACCGGGCCTGCAAAGTACAGTAGGGACGCTTGTGGCAATCAGGATATGGCCAGAGTCAGCATATAGTATTGATACATACTCATACAGAGAGTCTGGAAAATAAGATATTAATAAAGGATAGAAGATAAGGAATAATTCGAATTGTTGTGCTTGTGATATGTTTAAATTGAACTTTACCCTGTCTTCCCATTTTCTGACTTGTACTTGTATCTTAGCTCCACGTGTTTTTCTTTTGTATATTTATTGAAATACTTAGATCCAGTCGAGGAGCCACTTGCAGCAGAAGGAGATACTCTTCCTTCCACGATGGACGTTGAAGGCATTGAGGATGTTGATGCGATATGACAGCGCAGTCAGGTGTCTCATTAAGAGAACCTAAGTTTTGTTTAGCCAGTGTGTCAGTCAATCGAGTCTCGCTAGTTTGTTATTTGGCTGACCTTGTTTTATGTTTTATGTTCCTCTATTTTGTATTACTCTGATAAATTTGAGTGGCTTTAGTATTGCCACATATGTTGTAAAACTCTTAAAATAATGTTTTTATCTATGTGATGCATGTTGGGTTACATATGTTTTAAGTTTTTAATCTTATTCAATTTTGAGAATAAGGAATTAAATGTAAAGGGTTACTATGATGAGGACGAGGGTCGTCTCATTTAATGGTATCAGAGCAGTTCGATTCAGATCGGACTGTGAGTTACGGTCATATTGGCTGAGTCAACTTAGATCCACATCAGATGCTAACTATGTATAGAATTGGGTAGAGTCTGTGTCAGCCTTTAAACAGGTTAGTTCTTGTTAGATATTATTCATAAGATAAATGCATATAGCTTGTATTTCATTTATCTTATGAAAGTTGAAACCATATTTCAGGAGATCATGGTTTCACCTAGGGGATCAGAGAGTCGGGGTTCAGGGGCCGATATGAGGCATGGGGAGCCTGTTGACCTCTTCCATGGTGAAGGAGAGGTTGAGAGCACCGAGACCATGAAGTCGGTGAGAGAGTTAGCTGCTGCAGTGTTACAGCAAACCCAGCAGAATGCTCAAATTCTGCAACTGAATAGAGATCACCAAATTCAAAAACAACGCGAGACCCCACAGAATGATACAGGACTCACAGCTTTCTTGAAAGGGAAGCCACCTCAGTTCAAGGGCGATTTCGATTCGGAGGGAGCTGAGCGTTGGATTCAAGAGTTGGAGAAACTCTTTTCGGTGACGTGTTGTCGGGAGGATAGGAGAGTTGATTATGGGGCCTTTATGTTGACTGGTGATGCTGAGAGTTGGTGGAAAGGGAAGTCTAGGCTCTTAGAAGAGGAGCGTCGTATAATTACATGGGCTCTATTTAGGGAATGCTTCTTAGAAAAGTATTTCCCAAGGTTGACTAGGAGGGAAAAGGAGAGAGAGTTTGACCATTTGAGCCAGGGAGGTATGACAGTGGGTGAGTATGCTAGAAAATTTGAGAGTCTTCTCATATATTCTGAGTTTTATTAGTTACTTCCAGGGAGGAGTGGATGTGCCAGAGTTTTCAGGATGGACTGAAACATGAGATCCAAAGGGCAATAGCTCCATTACACTTGGTGAGGTTTCCAGAGTTAGTAGAGAGATGTATGGAGGTGGAGAGCATTGACTCTCGTCGGAGTCAATTTAGGTTTGGAGGACAGAGTAGACATGGAGGTTTTTCTAGAGGAGGACCTATTCGGAGAGATGGAGGTGGTAGGTTTCAGTAGAGTAGAGGTGGACCCTACACTAGACCAGTACAACTGATTATAGGAACTGGAGAAGGAAATGATGATAGGAAATTAGCTTTGAAGTGTTACTGGTGTGGAGGAACCCATTTGACTAGTGCGTGTCCTCGCAAGGCCGGGGGTTTGTACTATCATTGTGGTCGGGCCGGTCATATGGCTAGGGATTTTCCTAACAGACTGAGACAGGGAGAGAGACCTATCGGAGTAGGCCGTGGAGCTGGACCAGTAAAAGGTCATGGTACAACTGCAAGTGGTGGACAGAGAGCACCAGGTACAGGAGCGCCAGCCGCCAGACCCCATTCTACGGGTCGTGTGATTACTGCGCGGGGTTCTGAGGCCTCACAGTCATCAGATCTGATACAAGGTATGTGTTTAGTTTCAGGTTCTCTCTTATCTGTATTGTTTGATTCGGGGGCTACTCATTCTTTTATTTCAAGTACATGTGTGGATCATTTATGTTTACCTGTGTCTAAGTTGCCATGTCAACTGATAGTTTCTACTCCTACTAATAAGCCACTTGTAACCCATTCTGTTTGCCTAAAATGTCCCATCACCATAGAGAATAGACATTTCCTTGTAGACCTGGTTGTTCTTCCTCTTCAAGACTTAGATATTATAATATTAGGCATGGATTGGCTTTCGGCTAACCATGTTAACCTAGATTGTACTGGAAAAACTTTATCTTTTTCCGAGCCTACTAGTCTTTTGCCAGCCATTGAGGATACAGTTAAAGAAAGTGGTTTAAATCAGAAATACATGATGTTATGCTCTATGGAAGTAAAGGATTATCCTAAAATTGATGCTTTGCCTGAAGATGTTCCTGGATTACCACCAGAGAGAGAGAGAGGTTGAGTTTGCTATTGACTTGTTGCCCGATACAAGACCTATTTCTATATCTCCTTATCGGATGTCACCAGTTGAACTAGCTGGGTTGAAGAAACAATTAGATGATTTTTTGAGTAAAGAGTTTATTAGGCCAAGTGTTTCACCTTGGGGAGCTCCGATCCTATTTGTTAAGAAGAAAGATGGATCATCTAGGTTGTGTGTGGACTATCGTCAATTAAATAAAGAGACCGTGAAAAATAGGTACCCTTTGCCTAGAATAGATGACCTATTGGACCAATTGAAAGGAGCTTCAATCTTTTCAAATATTGATTTGAGATCTGGTTATCATCAGATTAGAGTTAATAAGGAAGATATTCCGAAAACAGCTTTCAGATCCAGATACGGTCATTATGAGTATTTGGTTATGCCTTTTGGTGTGACTAATGCGCCGGCTGTATTTATGGATTATATGAATAGGATCTTTAGACCTTTCCTTGATCAGTTTGTTGTGGTGTTCATAGATGATATTCTCATTTATTCTTTGAGTAAAGAAGAACATGAGGAACAACTGAGAATAGTTTTGCAGACCCTGAAGGACCGACAACTTTATGCAAAGTTGTCTAAGTGTGAGTTCTGGTCGGAAGAGGTTCAGTTTTTAGGACATGTGATCAATAAGGAGGGTATTGTCGTTGATCCTTCTAAAGTTGATGCAGTATTAAAATGGGAAAGTCCACGTAGTGTGGGCGAGGTTCGTAGTTTCCTTGGGCTTGCAGGATATTACAGGAGGTTCATAAAAGGTTTCTCGAAGATTGCATTGCCTATGACGCAATTAACAAGAAAGGGTAAGACATTTGAGTGGACAGAAGAGTGTGAGGCTAGTTTCTTAAAATGGAAGAGAAGATTGACTGGCTCGCCAGTGTTAGTTTTGCCAGATCCTTTAGGTCAATTTGAAGTATACTGTGATGCGTCTTATCAAGGATTAGGTTGTGTGTTGATGCAAGAAAAGAAGGCGGTTGCTTATGCTTCAAGGCAGTTAAAAGTTCATGAGAGGAATTACCCCACTCTTGACTTAGAATTGGCTTCTATAGTTTTTGCATTAAAGATTTGGAGACACTATCTCTATGGAGCTCAGTTCACTGTGTTCAGTGACCAGAAGAGTTTGAAGTATCTGTTTGACCAGAAGGAGTTAAACATGAGGCAACGGAGATGGATGAAGTTCTTAAAAGATTATGATTTTGATTTACAGTATCATCCAGGGAAAGCAAATGTAGACGCTGATGCATTGAGTAGAAAAACATTGCATGTGTCTGCAATGATAATGAAAGAATTTGATTTGATTGAAGGATTTAGAGATCTGAGTTTGAATGTGAACTTCGCAAAGGGCGGGATTCACTTAGGCATGACTATAGTGTCTAGTGATTTTCTGAGGATGGTTCAAGAGAAGCAGTTGTTAGATGAACATCTGCAAGGTTTAAGGATGAGAGTAAAAGAAGGACAAGAGTCAGATTTTAGGGTTGGTACCGATGGTGTGCTTAGGTATGATGATAGAGTTTGCATTCCTAATGATAAAGATATCCGAAGAATGATTCTTGAAGAAGGTCACAAGAGTAAGTTGAGTTTTCATCCAGGTGCTACTAAGATGTATCAAGATTTGAAAAAGATGTTTTGGTGGCCTGGCATGAAAAAGGAAATAGCGGAATATGTGTTGTCTTGCCTAGTTTGTCAGAAGGCTAAGATTGAACATCAGAAACCAGCAGGGATGTTACAGTCCTTAGATATTCCTGTATGGAAATGGGATAGCATTGCTATGGATTTTGTCACGGGTTTATCTAGAACACAGAAAAAGTTCGATACTATTTGGGTTATCATTGATAGACTGACTAAAAGTGCTCATTTTATCCCAATCAATCATAATTTTAATTTGGAGAGGTTAGCAGAGATCTATGTTAGAGATATCGTGAGGTTACATGGAGTGCCTACTAGTATCATTAGTGATAGAGACCCTATATTCACCTTAAAGTTTTGGCAACAATTACACAAAGAAATGGGAACTAAGGTAAGAATGAGTTCAGCTTATCATCCACATACGGATGGTCAGTTTGAAAGGACAATTCAATCATTAGAGGATCTCCTAATAGCTTGTGTGTTGGAGCACAAAGGCAGTTGGGATGATTTCCTTCCTTTGATTGAATTTACCTATAACAACAGTTTCCACTCTAGCATAAGGATGGCACCCTATGAGGCGTTGTATGGAAGAAAGTACAGAACACCATTGTGTTGGTTTGAGGTAGGGGATACTCAAATTCTTGGATCAGATTTTGTGCAACAAACAACAGAACAAGTTAAGCTTATCAGGGAAAAGATGAAAATTGCACAAGATAGGCAAAGAAGATATAGTAATAAGAGATGGAGACCTTTAGAATTCCAGGAGGGAGATCATGTTTTTCTGAGAGTAACCCCTAAGACTGGCGTTGGTCGTGCAATTAAGACAAGAAAACTTACTCCTAGATTTATTGGTCCATTTCAAATTCTTCGTCGAATTGGACCAGTAGCCTATCATATTGCTTTGCCACCTAGTTTGTCAAATCTCCATGATGTCTTTCATGTTTCACAGCTTCGAAAGTATTATCCTGATCCATCACATGTAATTGAGCCCGAGTCAATACAGTTGAGAGATAATCTTGAATACGAGACTTTACCTGTAAGGATTGCAGACCCAAAGATTAAAGAACTACGTAGACAGCACATTTCATTAGTAAGGGTAGTCTGGGATAATGTCACAGGAGATACCACTTGCGAGCGTGAGGAGGATATTCGTTAGCAATTTCCACATCTTTTTGCAGGTACGGTAAATTTCGCGGACGAAATTTCTTTAAGGGGGGTGGTAATGTAACACCCCACTTTTTCTAAATAATTATTAGGATGTGTTTTGGAATTTGTTTTATTTTAATTGTGTGTTTTTAGGGCATTGAGAGAGACCTAAGTATAACACCCCAATTTTTCTAAGTGAAGCTATAAAGTATTTTATGAAAATAAGTTTATGAGTTAAAGAGAATTAATATTTTAATTCTTATTATTAAGATGAATATTTCTCTTTGGTAAATTTACATTAAATATATATTGATAATTTATATTTATATATATATATATATATATATATATATATATATATATATATATATATATATATGCATAAGTATATGTCTTGACAAGGAAAAGGAAGAGAAAACAAAATTGTGCACCACATGTTTACAAAGTTTATGTGTTGGTTTAGTAAGATTTGGCCACATGAAAGGCTACTTGATGACTCACTCTTAATACCTTAGATTCATGCCACCATGAAAGTAGAAAAAACACACCTCATGCTTCACCACTTTTGTGTTGGATTAATTGAATTAGGCCACCTAAGTGTTTCTTTAATGAGTCACTCAAAGCACTTCTAAAATCTTGACAAAACAAAAAGTGAATTTATACCTCATGCTTAGCATGATGTAAGCAAGGTCCAAGAATTTACTATAAATAGCAAGCCAAGTTCTTTGATTCATTCATCATTCCATAATCAAAACACTTCCTTCTCATATTCCTTGAAACCTTCAACCACAAACAACAAACATCTTGTGTTCATAGTTTCGTTGCTTTGTTCGAGTACGTGTCGGTGTTGTCGGAGCAAGTGTTACGTTTGTACTATATTTCAGGTGGGGGCAAGATACTGTATTCGTCGGGACGGTTAGCGTAAAATTTTAATTTAAATATGTGTAGAGTGACCCAAGCTCTACTAGAGTTAAATAGTCAGAGATACCTAAAGATCATTTGACTACTCTTCGGAGTTACGGTTAAGTGGAGTTTAGGCCGTCGAGGACCGGTTCACACATAGGGTATTTCTATACTATTATTTGATTGAATGATTGATTAATTTGTTGTGTTGCTTTTGGTTCGCTTTGATTATCTTAAATGTTATAAAATGCTTACGTGTTATTAGTGATTATTTGTTGAATTGTTGAAATGTGTTATTGATATAGTTATGGCTTTATTTCATAATAGAAATAAGATAAATGAAGTTAAGATTTCATAATGAACCTAGGTGTGAAAAGTGAACTAAGAGTCATAGAGATATAAAGTGAAATAACCACTTGACCGAAGTGTAAAAGATAGTACGAGGTACTGATCAACAAGATAAGTAAGGCATACAGATTAAGATGTAATTAATTAAAATCATATAGACTGCATATGTGTTGTAAGTCCACAGCCGTGTGGTATGGGACACACGAGGTCAAGTACCGGGCCTGGTCCATAGTAGGACATATCTATATCGGCCGGATGGGGTAATGTTAGGTTTAAATTACTCTGATCAGTTTTTGGCAGGGAACGACTTATAAACACTCGGACTCCATCGTGGCAGCCGAGTGGGCGTCTGCAAAGTACAGTAGGGACGCTTGTGGCAATCAGGATATGGCCAGAGTCAGCATATAGTATTGATACATACTCATAGAGAGAGTCTGGAAAATAAGATATTAATAAAGGATAGAAGATAAGGAATAATTTGAATTGTTGTGCTTGTGATATGTTTAAATTGAACTTTACCCTGTCTTCCCATTTTCTGACTTGTACTTGTATCTTAGCTCCACGTGTTTTTCTTTTGTATATTTATTGAAATACTTAGATCCAGCCGAGGAGCCACTTGCAGCAGAAGGAGATACTCTTCCTTCCACGATGGACGTTGAAGGTATTGAGGATGTTGATGCGATATGATGGGGCAGTCAGGTGTCTCATTGAGAGAACCTAAGTTTTGTTTAGCCAGTGTGTCAGTCAATCGAGTCTCGCTAGTTTGTTATTTGGATGACCTTGTTTTATTTTTTATGTTCCGCTATTTTGTATTACTCTGATAAATTTGAGTGGCTTTAGTATTGCCACATATGTTGTAAAACTCTTAAAATAGTGTTTTTATCTATGTGATGCATGTTGGGTTATATATGTTTTAAGTTTTTAATCTTATTCACTTTTGAGAATAAGGAATTAAATGTAAAGGGTTACTATGATGAGGACGAGGGTCGTCTCATTTAATGGTATCAGAGTAGTTCGATTCAGATCGGGCTGTGAGTTAAGGTCATACTGGCTGAGTCAAGTTAGATCCACATCGGATGATTACTATGTATAGAATTGGGTAGAGAGTCTGTGTGAGCCTTTAAACAGGTTAGTTCTTGTTAGATATTATTCATAAGATAAATGCATATAGCTTGTGTTTATTTTATCTTATGAATGTTGAAACCATATTTCAGGAAATCATGGTTTCACCTAGGGGATCAGAGAGTCGGGGTTCAGGGGCCGATATGAGGCATGAGGAGCCTGTTGAGGTTTTCCATGGTGAAGGAGAGGTTGAGAGCACCGAGACAATGAAGTCGGTGAAAGAGTTAGCTGCTGCAGTGTTACAGCAAACCCAACAGAATGCTCAAATTCTGCAACTGAATAGAGATCACCAAATTCAACAACAACAACGCGAGACCCCACAGAATGATATAGGACTCACAGCTTTCTTGTTATTATTTGTTTTGCAATTGATAGGAGTTTGGAGTTTAGAGTTTGCTTGAAAGTTTTGTTCAAGAGTCCGGAAAGCTTCAAGTCAGAGACTTCTCTTCACTACCGGTTAGTTAACCAAACTATTTTTTATAGAATGTTATTTGTGTTGAACCAAGGACAAACACTCTTTGTTTTGTATGATAACAAATTACAATCTGTCTACTAATAGTTGCAGTTGTATAAAAGTACAGGACAAAAATTAAAGAGCAGGATACCTTAAAGTGTAGCGGCTTAGAGGAGAAGCAGCTCTAGAGTTCAAGACCTAATTGTTAATCTGCTTTTGGTAGGACACAGTGTAAGATCCTATCACTTCAGGTCTATAACTTTTAGTAGTAGTTGAGAGATGATTTTTTTCTAATAAAACTGTTGTGTTAAAAGCTTAGAAAAATATTTTATAGAAACGCATGCATGCATAGGCAAGGCACGTAACATGAGAAAACGTTTTAAAGCATATAATCGATTTTATGCTTCCTTGACAGAGCACATAATCGATTTTATGCCTATGGATTTTTTAAAGGAGTATGTTTTGGAAAGAAAACAATCGATTAACGGCTTTGTGTTTTTAAAGAAGAGAATCAATTACACTCCTATTTTTGCAAACCACATAATCGATTCTTAGCTACTTTTTGAAAGAATATAATCGATTATAGAGAAAAACTTAAATAACTCATCAAATAGTAGACATGTATGTGAAAGAGTAATTTTTGTTTCATGCATCATTGAGAACAATATTTGTAAGGCATGTTAGAAAAATAGGAAACGGGTAAATTACATCTCATTCATATAGATCACAGTCCGATGCAATTGACCCCATCCAACACTCTAGGACTGAGCATATAGAGATTAGATATCATTCTCTTAGAGATCATGTTCAGAAAGGCGTTTGTCAAATTGAGTTCGTTGAGTGATTAAAAACAGCTAGTTTTTTTAAACCATTACAAAAAAAAAATTGTTTATTGGCTCAACATCTTTCCAACAGTTTTTGAAACTTGTTTTGGATACTATTGTGCTGAATCTTTGATGAAATTTTTTTGAAGTTAAAATATGGTACCTAGTTGAATCAAGTATGATATATTATCTCATGGATATCCTACTTTCTTTAATATCTTATTTTTTAAACTGTGATGGTCCGCTCTCTTTTGACTAACAGTTGTGTTGTTCAGTTCGCAAAACTGTGTCTCACGTTCACTTTTTTGATCATGACAAAAAGGGAAAAATATAGGATTGTTGTATGATGCATATAGAATTGTCTCTTTGCATTCTAGAATTAGTCAGGGGGATCATCAAGTAAGGGGGAGCATAGCATTAAACTGCGCTTATGTGTCTTGTTATATCATATGCTATGTGTCTTGTGTGTTTTGCCTCCTTTTTGATGAAAACAAAGGGGAGAAATATTTGCTGCTATTTAGTAAATACTTGACAGAGCACACAATCGATTAACGGCTTTGTGTTTTTAAAGAAGAGAATCGATTACACTCCTATTTTTGCAAACCACATAATCGATTCTTAGCTACTTGTTGAAAGAATATAATCGATTATATGCTTCCTTCCATAAAGCAAATAATCGATTATCCAACTCTTCTCAAAACACATAATCGATTATCATACTCCTTGTTTTAAGCAAAGAATCGATTTCATGCTTCCTTTCCAAAAGAAATCAATCGATTAGTCACTTATGAGTTATTTCCTTTTTTAGAACAAAGAATCGATTATCACTCTTAGTTATTCAGGAACATAATCGATTCTAACATTTTACAAAATCCTCCAACGGTCATATTTTTGCAAATCCTATAAATAGGGAGCTGGGCTTCACTTTCAAAACACACCACTACATCGTACACATCTCAGATCTGAAAAAAGAAAAAGAGCTTTCATTGTAAAATCATTTTTTAAAAGTTCTTCAAATCTAAATCAATCATCTCTCTCAGCTACTATATTGTTATTCTGCTGAAGTGATTGGTTCATAGATTTTCTCAATTGTATTCATCTTCTACTTGGTTATTGTGAAATCCTGGGAAGCGTTCTTGGGTCGTTCAATCAGAGAGATTGAAGTGGTTGCGAAATCCTGGGAAGCATTCTTGGGTCATTCAATCGGGGAGATTGAAGTGGTAGCGAAATCCTTAGCGGGGAGCTCGGGTTCTCAATTTGGGATAATTGAGATTAGCTATAGGGAAGTTGCTTGTTTGTAAAACATTGAAGAGGTTCTTCTCATATAGTGGTTGTCATCAAGTCCAAAGGTTGCAAAGCCGGAGGCCGAGGACGTAGGGCTTTTATCCCGAACCTCGTAAAATCACGATGTATCTCTTTCCCTTCTCTTTACTTTCTTTATCGTTTATATTTGTCTATTGTTATATCATTGCGCTGCATATAAATATCTGTTTATCGTGAAATTTGATAATAGTAGCGTTAGCGTAATTTTGCTTTGTGACTGTATTTGTGTTAAGTATAGCTTGCTTAGATATAGCATATAATTTAAATCTTAGTTTCCGCATTTGATTTAAACGAGCAATGTTAATGTTTTGAAAATTGAAAAGAATTCATTTTTAGGCATATAACCTTATTCACCCCCTCTAAGGTTATCATATAGTCCAACAATTGGTATCAAAGCTAGAAATTGCATATAGAGCTTAACATCTCGCAATTTTATTTTATTTATTTTTCTGATCATGGGTTCTTTTATGAAAGAGGGGATGTCCTTCAATAGGCCACCCCTGTTTGATGAGACTAACTACGACTATTGGAGTAGTCGAATGAAATGTCATGTGCATGCTATAGACTTCACCTTATGGAGGATCATTGTTGATGGACCACTCATTCCTATGAAAGTCAAAGTTACAAAACCTGGTGGTGCTGTTGACGAAGATACTACTAAATATCAAGCTACTGGTAAAGCAGAGGAAGTACCTGTTGAAGATATCTATACCATTGACTTGAGTGAGCTGAGAAAGTCTGAATTAGATAAAATATCCTTAAATGCAAAGGCAATGAACATTCTTCACTTATCTCTATGTGAAGAAGAGTATGGAAGGGTAAAAGGTTGTCAGACAGCAAAAGAAATTTGGGACTGTTTGGAAGCAACACATGTCGGCACGAGTCAGGTGAAAGATACAAAAATAAGAATTCTCACTTCCGAGTATGAAGCTTTCAAAATGAAGGAAGGTGAATCTGTTGCAACTATGCACCAAAGATTGAATTTGATAGTGAACAACTTGAGAGCTCCGGGGAAGAAGTATTCAACAAAAGATCTGAATGGGAAGATTCTTGCATCCTTGACTAGTGAATTCTTTCCTAAGACTCGTGCTATCACTGAAGCCATAGATATTGGCACTTTACCTCAAGAAGACTTGATTGGGTCACTCTTTGTATTTGAGGTGGTGTTGGCCGCTACGAAGGTTCAAGAAAAAGAAGTGGTCAAAGAAAAGAATTCTCTTTCTCTTGCTGCTAAAACTCCTAAGGTAGCAAGGAACGGGGTTGAGTCTGATGAAGAAACCGATGATGAAGACATGGCTATGTTTGCCAAGAATTTCAAAAAATTCATGAGATTCAACAAGCTTGGAAAGGGTGACTTCTCAAAGAAATCTGGGTACAACAAAGAAGACAGGTATGAGAAAAGAGATGATCAACCAAAGTGTTTCGAATGGCACAAACCAGGTCACCTCAAAGTAAATTGTCCAAAGCTGAAATCCAAATACAAACAAAAGAAAGCCATGAAGGCTACATGGGAAAACACAGATACTGATGGTGATACAGAGGAAGAAGAGGAAGTCACAAATGCTGTTTGTCTTATGGCAAATGACACACCTGAAGCTACATGGGACAGTCTTGGCACTGATAGTGAAACGATGAAAAAGAGAAGACTGCCAATGTTGTATGTCATATGGCAAATGACGCATCTAAGGTAATCCTTAACAACCATAGTCTTTCTGATTCACTTATACATGATGATTTATTTGATGATGTGTGTAGTAGTCATGATTTGAGGGAGGCTTTTGAAGATCTTTATTTTGAATATGAAATTCTTTTGTTAAAATCTAAGAAATTGACAAAGAGCAACAAAAGCATGTTCACTCAAATTAAGACTCTTGAGAATGAGGTAGCTAAGTTGAAGAATGAACTACATAAAACTAAACCTTTCAACCTTGAGCTTCTTGAGCTTAAACAAAATTTTGAAAAAGTCAAGGTTGAAAATGAAATTTTGAAAGAATCTTTAAAAAAGTTTGAGGTAGGTGAAAAGACTTTAACCAAGATACTTCACTCCCAACATGAATATGTTTATAGGAGAGGTATTGGGTATGAAGGTAATTCCACCTCCTCTATTTTGAAAAAGAAAATGACTTTTGTAGCTGCTACTTCAAGTAAGATACCTACTGTTTTCTCTTGCACTTATTGTCAAAAAGGTAACCATAACTCTCATAGATGCCCTATTCGTAGATTGTGTGAGCTTGGTACCCTTATACCTGCTTGTAAGAAACCAAGGTGGATTGTGAAAACAAACCCCTTGATGACTAACCCACAAGGACCCAAAGAGATTTGGGTACCAAAACTTTCAACTTGATTTTAGTGCAGGTATGCTTCAAGGTATGGGGTCAGATTGGTACCTTGATAGCAGAGACTCGAAGCTCATGACTGGAGACGTAAAAAGTTCTTAATACTCACCCCCAGAAAAAGTGGTCATGTGACTTATGATAATATCAATAGAGGAAGAATTCTCGGTGAAGGTTAGATCTATCTACCTCTATTGAAGAACTTAAATAACTCATCAAATAGTAGACATGTATGTGAAAGAGTAATTTTTGTTTCGTGCATCATTGAGAACAATATTTGTAAGGCATGTTAGAAAAATAGGAAACGGGTAAATTACATCTCATTCATATAGATCACAGTCCGATGCAAATGACCCCATCCAACATTCTAGGACTGAGCATATAGAGATTAGATATCATTCTCTTAGAGATCATGTTTAGAAAGGCGTTTGTGAAATTAAGTTCGTTGAGTCATTAAAAACAGCTAGTTTTTTTAAACCATTGCAAAAAAAAAATTGTTTATTGGCTCAACATCTTTCCAATTGTGCTGAATCTTTCATGGATATCCTATTCTCTTAGATACTATTGTGCTGAATCTTTCATGGATATCCTATTTTCTTTAATATCTTATTTTTTAAACTGTGATGGTCCACTCTCTTTTGACTAATAGCTGTGCTGTTCGATTCGCAAAACTGTGTCTCACGTTCACTTTTTTGATCATGACAAAAAGGGAAAAATATAGGATTGTTGTATGATGCATATAGAATTGTCTCTTTGCATTCTAGAATTAGTCAGGGGGATCATCAAGTAAGGGGGAGCATAGCATTAAACCGCGCTTATGTGTCTTGTTATATCATATGCTATGTGTCTTGTGTGTTTTCTGTAACACCCTTTTTTTCACCCATCGTTTATTCATAATTTATCAGAGTTTTTCGCGCCAAAAGAGTGTCGCATTTTTCAACGTAAAACAAAACCTCGTAGTTTTCAAAACATGCAGCGGAACTATTCAACATCGTTAAAAACATCAACAACCGACAAAGTGCAAAGTGCACCAATTACTAAAAGATTCAACATCAACCGAAATTTAATTAAAAACAGTAATCGACCCTTCCCCAAGTGCTACCTATCAGAGCAAACGACACCAGGCAAAAGGAAGACTACAATCTTCACTCGGGCTCACCTATAAAGTAACAACCACAAAAGGGGTGAGATTTCATACAATATAAGAAGTGTATGAAAGACCACATACAAAGCTCAAGACATCAATTAATCACAGCAAGCAACATCACTCTTAACAATTAATAACAGCTAAGTATACATTAACACGTCACTTTCACAACAACACATCACAATGACCAAACAACTTCATTCAGTCAGTCGTGCAATATGAATGCGATATGAGACTCAAGCAATGCACATGCATGTGGTACCAACCTACGTCACTGGCCAAAGGCCTAATTTACGTCACTGGCACAAGGGCCTAAAATATCGTCGCTGGCCAAAGGCCTAATTTTCTCGTCGCTGGCACAAGGCCTAATGTTCATGGTATGCATGCAACTCAATGATGTATGCACAACAGTCAAACAATCACACATCAACGTCACTGGCCATAGGCCTAAATCACATCACTGGCCATAGGCCTAAATCACATCACTGGCCGAAGGGCCTAAAACAATAGACAACGCTGTAGTCCAACAATCACACATCAACGTCACTGGCCATAGGCCTAAATCACATCACTTTTCCAAAACATTTAGAATTGACGACCACTTTTTGAAAAAGACACCGGAGACGCCTCAAGGGCATCCCGGACACCAAAACAACTCCAGGGAACAATGTTAGAAAAATAGTTCAGAATGCCTTAAAATTAGAGTATTCAGTTAGGCCTCTGAATAAGCTTTCCAAAACATTTTGAATCGTCTCAATCGGACCTCCGAGTCAAAAGTTATTTTGAAAACAATTTAGGAAAAACTAATACATCCTAAAAGTGGCGCCCAGCGAAGGGGATCCAACCAAATTTTCGCAAAAGTGAACAATTCGCGCAGGAGCGAGAATGGAATGACTCAATATGATTTAGGCAAGGTATCCAGCAAAGGCACGGACCAAAACACCAAGAGAAACAGAATAGGGCTTGGCGCCCATGGGTAGGGATCCGAAGACAGCAACACAACACAAAATGGCAACACAGCACAAGTGCTGAATTCCTACAGCAGTACACCTACTTCGGCGAATTAATTAAAATAGCAAACGACATCGAATTTCAACAAAAGACCACTCATTGGAAAGCCATCGGAATGTAGTTTCTGCCTATGACTTTTATTTTTCAAAATAAGTATCCAGTTGGTACAGTTTTTCAAAACACTACACTGTGGTACCAAAATCGGACAGAACTCTCTACCCAGCTTGCAACCAAATTTTCTTTCTCATTTCTTAATGAAATTTCGTGAAACCAGTGCCTATTTCGTAGATAATTAAGTCTACTTTCCAATGAAACAAGAATTGTTCAAAACGGAGTTCAATTAATAACACAAAGCCTACAAAAACCGAACCTACTCACAGTTTGATTCCAGAAATTTAACCTAACTTCGATGACTCATAACTTGAGCTACACAACTCCAAAATGAGCGAAACCAGTGCCAAAACGACCGGCTTTAAGTCTATTTTCGAAAACAATCAGCCGCATAATTTTTGGATCAACCTAACAGTACCAGTTTTAGGAGGACCGAAACAGTGTCCAGAATGCACAAAGACCATAAACAAGTAGAACTCATCATGATCAATTCCCAAACAACAATTTCAACACCACTTACTTATGCATTTGCTCAAACACTTGACATGCAAAATCATAAATTCTCAACAACAAATCATCATATGGCAACAATTATTATTATGAGCATAACAACCTATCATTTAGGCATAGGAATGTGAGGAAATCAAGCATACATCAAATTACTCAACAAGGCACACAATCATAGGGCATGCGATTTTTCAAGACAACAATATGGTGATCAAGACTCTCTAAAACCCCACATGTAGATCCCTCATAAACCCTTATATTGAATTAAATCCAACCCTTACCTTAGATTGGAGAAAACGAAACCTTAGATTAGGAGATGTGTGAAACCCTAGCTTTCCTTCTCTCTCTCCTTGGTTGTAGATCACGCCTCTCTCTCTCTCTCTCTCTCTTCTAGCTTGTGGATCACGCCTTCCCTCTCCTCTTCTCACTTCTCTAATCCTTATTTTTCTTTTTCCTTCTAATGACAACAAAACCCTAACCTAGCCCTTTTATAAACTCACTTAACCTCATGGGCTTTTTCTTATCTTATGTGACCTAATCATGGGCCTCCACTTAACACTTCTAATTTACTAATACTAACACTAATAATTAGGTCCACATATACTAATAAATAAATATTTCTATTATTTCTACCACATAAATCCTAAATAATTAATTAAATAAATTAATCAATTATTTTGGGCTGTTACATTTTCCCTCCTTTTTGATGAAAACAAAGGGGGAGAAATACTTGCTGCTATTTAGTAAATACTTGCTGCTTATGTTTATGCTTATGCTTAGGGGGAGGTTTTGCTATTGTTTCTTGTTTATTGCCTCCCTATGCCTAATGTAATTTGTTATCATAAAAAATGGGGAGTTTGTTGAACCAATGACAAACACTCTTTGTTTTGTGTGATAACAAATTACAATCTGTCTACTAATGGTTGCAGTTGTATAAAAGTACAAGACAAGAATTAAAGAGCAGGATATCTTAAAGTGTAGCGGCTTGGAGGAGAAGCAGCTCTAGAGTTCAAGGCCTAATTGTTAATTTGCTTTTGATAGGACACAGTGTAAGATCCTATCACTTCAGGTCTATAACTTTTAGTAGTAGTTGAGAAATGATATTTTCTAATAAAACTGTTGTGTTAAAAGCTTAGAAAAATATTTTATACAAACGCATGCATGCATAGGCAAGGCACGTAACATGAGAAAATGTTTTAAAGCATATAATCGATTTTATGCTTCCTTCACCGAGTACATAATCGATTTTATGCCTATGGGTTTTTTAAAGGAATATGTTTTGGAAAGAAAACAATCGATTAACGACTTTGTGTTTTTAAAGAAGAGAATCGATTACACTCCTATTTTTGCAAACCACATAATCGACTCTTAGCTACTTGTTGAAAGAATATAATCGATTATATGCTTCCTTCCATAAAGCAAAGCGTTAAATATGTTTTTAGCCCCTACAAAATCGGCTCCTTCTAAGTTTAGTCCTTATATTAACGAAATAGGCGTTTTGGTCCTCATCTTATTTTGCCGTTTTCAATTTTAGTCCCTCGTGACTTTTAATAGCGCTTTTTTGACCTTTTATAAGCGCTATTAAAAGTTTTGAAGCGCTGTTAAAAGTCATGAGGGACTAAAATTGCAAAAGGAAAAATAAGATGAGGACCAAAACGCCTATTTCGTTAATGTAGGGACTAAACTTAGAAAGAGCCGATTTTGTAGGGACTAAAAACATATTTTACCCTAAAGCAAATAATCGATTATCCAACTCTTCTCAAAACACATAATCGATTATCATACTCCTTGTTTTAAGCAAAGAATCGATTTCATGCTTCCTTTCAAAAAGAAATCAATCGATTACTCACTTATGAGTTATTTCCTTTTTAGAACAAAGAATCGATTATCACTCTTAGTTATTCAGGAACATAATCGATTCTAACATTTTACAAAATCCTCCAACGGTCATATTTTTGCAAATCCTATAAATAGGGAGATGGGCTTCACTTTCAAAACACACCACTACATCGTACAAATCTCAGATCAGAAAAAGAGAAAAAGAGCTTTCATTGTAAAATCATTTTTTCAAAGTTCTTCAAATCTAAATCAATCATCTCTCTCAGCTACTATATTGTTATTCTTTTGAAGTGATTGGTTCATAGATTTTCTCAATTGTATTCATCTTGTACTTGGTTATTGTGAAATCCTGGGAAGCGTTCTTGGGTCGTTCAATCGGAGAGATTGAAGTGGTTGCGAAATCCTGGGAAGCATTCTTGGGTCATTCAATCGGGGAGATTGAAGTGGTAGCAAAATCCTTAGCGGGGAGTTCGGGTTCTCAATTTGGGATAATTGAGATTAGCTATAGGGAAGTTGCTTGTTTGTAAAACATTGAAGAGGTTCTTCTCATATAGTGGTTGTCATCAAGTCCAAAGGTTGCAAAGCCGGAGGCTGAGGACGTAGGGCTTTTATCCCGAACCTCGTAAAATCACGGTGTATCTCTTTCCCTTCTCTTTACTTTCTTTATCGTTTATATTTGTCTATTGTTATATCATTGCGCTGCATATAAATATCTGTTTATCGTGAATTTTGATAATAGTAGCGTTAGCGTAATTTTGCACTGTGACTGGATTTGTGTTAAGTATAGCTTGCTTAGATATAGCATATAGTTTAAATCTTAGTTTCCGCATTTGATTTAAACGAGCATTGTTAATGTTTTGAAAATTGAAAAGAATTCATTTTTAGGCATATAACCTTATTCACCCCCCTCTAAGGTTGTCATATAGTCCAACAATTTGATGAAATTATTTTAAATTTTTTGCGAAAATAAAATAAATTTAACTTATTGTGTAATAATTAGATTGTGTTTACACTATTTGTATAATAATAATTATCTGAAATTTTTGAGTTTTTTAAAATACGAATTATTAGTTATTATTTAGTAAAATTAAATACGATATTATATATATATATATATATATATATAAAATATAAGTAAACCCATGTAAAATTATTATTACCTATAAAATGTTATCATTATTATTAAAAAAATATGTTACCATTTACTAAAAAATCAAAATATTAATATATGTTACAAAATAATAGTTAATAGTTTATTTAATTTACTTTGTATATTTGGTTAGACATAAAAATACCAATACCAATGTGTATTGTTCTAATACACATGTATGATATATGTTTTATTGTGTATATTATAAGGAACATACACAAAAAAATGGATCGTAGTTGGATGTATGATCGAATGTATCCTGGAAGAGCTAGGTTGAAGCGACGTTTTGTACAAGGAGTCGAAGAGTTTGTTCTTTTTGCTAAGCGTCAAAAAGAATTTGAGCGACAAGGTGGAATTAGATGTCTTTGCTCCAAATGTATGTTTCGATCTATAAAAAAGGAAGGTGATATTCGACTTGATTTGTACAATAATGGATTTAAGCCAAATTATTGGATACGGACCCGCCGTGGTGAGGTAGCAGCTGGAGTGCCTGTGGTTGATAATGTTCCTGTCCAAGTAGAAGATCCCATGTCAAGTCCAGTCATAGCTTCCACATCAAGTAGTAATCCAACGACTACGGGATATCAGTCGTTTGATGTTGTTCAGGGGATCATATCTGATGCTGTCGGTGTAGATTTGGATTTCGAAGAACCACAATATGATGCTGAAGAAGTTCCAAACGAGGAAGCTCAGAGGTTTTATATGTTTTTGAGTGAGACAAACAAACCATTATTTGAAGGATCTACAGACTCTAAGTTATCAATGTGTGTTCGGTTGTTGGGTCTTAAGTCTCAATTTAACGTTGCGGAATTGTGCATGGAATACATGACTAAAATGATGTTGGATGCAACCCGTTAGAGGACTTTTGCCCCAAAGTTATTATGATGCTAAAAGATTGGTATCGAAGCTTGGTTTAAATTCCATAAGAATTGATTGTTGTGTGTCTGGTTGCATGATCTATTATAAGAATGAGTATGGCGTAAATGATGGAGAGTTGCTGGAATGCAAGTTTTGTCAAGAACCACAGTATTGTGTCACCAGGAAAGGGACAAGAAGAGGCAAACCAATTCCAAGGAAAGCAATGTTCTATCTACCGATTATACCAAGACTGGAGAGGATGTTCACTTCAATGGAAACTGCTGGTAAAATGATGTGGCACTATGAAAATAGAAATAATTCGGGTGGATTGCGTCATCCATCTGATGGTGAAGCTTGGAAGCATTTTGATCGTGTTCATCCAGATTTTGCCAATGATCCACGCAATGTTCGGCTTGGTTTATGCTCTGATGGTTTCACACCATATATTCAAGCGTCAGCAACACCGTATTCTTGTTGGCCAGTTATTGATACCCCATACAACCTTCCTCCTGAAATGTGTATGTCTAAACCCTACATGTTTTTAATTATTATAATACCAAGGCCAACTAATCCAATAGCTGGTATTCACAAATATTTGCAACCTTTGATTGATGACCTAAAAGGTTGTGGAATAGTGTTTTAACTTATGATGCAGCACGAAGACAAAATTTCATGATGAGGGCGGCTTTGATGTGGACCATTAATGACTTTCCTACGTATGGAATGTTGTCTGGATGGGGGACACATGGTAAGATGGCGTGTCCGATTTGCATGGTTGACACAAAGGCTTTTACTCTTAAATATTGAGGAAAAACCTCATGGTTTGACTCGCACCGTAGGTTTTTACCTACCGAGCATCCTTTTAGAAAATCAAAATATGCATTCATCAAGGGGAATGTTGAAACAGCTGAACCTCCTCGTAGGCTGACACCAGAAGAAGTTTGGAACAGTGTCAAAGATATCCCTTCTGTGGAAGTCGTTGCAGGTGTTGTTTCTCGTCCAGATGGTTATGGACTATGGCATAATTGGACCAAAAAAAGTATTTTTTGGGAACTTTGTTATTGGAAAGATAGTCTATTGAGACACAATCTCGATGTAATGCATGTTGAAAAGAATTTCTTTGATAACATATTTAACACTATTATGAACGTGAAAGGTAAAATGAAAGACAATGAGAATGCTAGGAAGGATGTGGATCATTACTATAGGCGAAAGGATTTGTTGTTGGTTGAGCAAGCTAACGGTAGGACACTGAAACCCAAAGCCAATTATACTTTATCTACGGAGCAAGCGAAAGCAGTTTATCAGTGGATTTGAGTTGAAAATGCCAGACGGTTATTCTTCTAATTTAGCAAGATGTTCCGATGTGGATAATGGGAGGTTACATGGGATGAAGAGCCATGATTGTCATGTATTCATGGAGTGCTTACTTCCTATTGTCTTTAGTTCGTTGCCAACACACGTTTTGAATCCGCTCATTGAAAAAAGTCAATACTTTAAGAATTTGTGTTCTGCAACGCTAAAAGCGGATGACCTTACAAAAAATGGAACAAGACATCCCACTTATCTTATGCAAGTTGGAGAGAATATTTCCACCTGGTTTCTTTGATTCTATGGAGCATCTTCCTGTTCATCTCACATATGAACCTAAACTTGGCGAACCTGTCCAATACAGATGGATGTATCCATTTGAAAGGTCAGTTTATATATATATATATATATATATATATATATATATATATATATATATATATCATTTGGATTAGAGGATTATTAACATATCATTTTTTAGGTTCATGGGCGATTCAAAAAGATCAGTTAAAAATAAAGCTAGAGTTGAAGGATCGATATGTTCTTCTTACTTACACCGTGAAACAACTCATTTTTGTTCTTATTATTTTAAGAATAAATTTGCTCCTAAAAGTAGTCGAAATGAAAGGGAAATTGAATGTCCAAGACATCATTTAGCTTTGTCTGTCTTTTGTCTACGTGGCCGTCCGTCTGGAAAGGAGTCAATTCATTGGCTAACAGAAGAAGAGTTAAAATCAGCCCATGTTCATGTCTTGATAAACTGTACTGAGGTCCAACTATTCATTGAGTTTGTATTTCTCGACCTAGCTATCTCAATTAGTTAATAAATTAAAGTACACAGTGGTGTAACAATTAATAATTTCTTATTAGGGAGTTCTTGTCATTAGAGGTAGTAAGTGAAGAACAATCTTCTGCTCATATTCATGCGCATTTTCCAATGTGGTTTAGGCAACGTGTGTATTCCCTCCCGCCGACTCCTACCAACCAACACTTGGGGAACTTATCTGACAGTCCTCGAAGATGTGTTAAAGAATGACACACATATTTTGTCAATGGATACAAATTTCACACTAAGAAATGGACAGAGGGCAGAGAAACAGTCAATAGTGGAGTTTGCATGAAGGGTGTCACTGGGAGAGGCGAAGATGATTTCTATGGTGTGGTTGAACACATATATGAGCTTGTGTACCCTTATCTAGTTTATAGTCAAAAGATAGTTGTTTTTTATTGTAATTGGTTTGATCTGTCTGCTCAAGGAACAAAGTTTAATCCAAAGACAAATACAGTGGACATTAAAATGAATAGTAGATATCGACTGTATGATCCTTTCGTCACTGCAGAAAATGTGAGACAAGTCTATTATGTCTCCTATTCATCAACACGGACTGATCGGCGTGGTTGGTGTGTCGCAATTATGACAAAACCAAGAGGTCGCATTGAGACAAATGATGACACAGTGGAAGACGTACCATATCAAATGGATGAAATATCCAATGTAAATGAAGTGATTGAAGTTGAACTCATTACCCGTTCATGTGATGAGCCAAACACTGGTGATGAAGAAGTTAATGAAGAAGAAGATACTGATCATGAGGATGCAGTCGATCACGTCGATGTATCAGGAATTCCCTCATCTGATGATGATGGTGATTTCGAGAAAGAATGGGATTCTAATTAATTTGTTATGAATTAATATTTATATTTATGATCAGAGTTGATTCATATGATTCATCATGTATGTTATATATTCATTTATGTTATTCATTATTTATGTTATTCATCATGTATGTTATTCATCATATTATATATATATATATATATATATATATATATATATATATATATATATATATATATATATATATATATAGATACAGTCATGGCATCATCAAGATCAGAATCTGATCATGACCTACCTTGTGACCCACCGACCAGTTTTTTTAAGAATATTTCTACTTCTTTACGCGGGCGTCGTCGTCGTGTAACTCAAGTCGTTGTTAATGGTCCATTTGTGCCCCCACCTAGTACGGAGGATGGCAGTGGACCTAGTACGTTGAGTTGTCCATTTGTGCCTCCACCCGGTACTGTCATACCCCCGCCAGATGCAGATGAGATACGCAGGTATAATATTGAAAATGAGGTGGTTGAGGTTACGCCCGACGGTCAGATAGTAGTGAAGGTTGTTGGCCAGAAGTAAGTATTTATTAATTTATTAACGATATTTGTTTGATTTATTACAACTTCAAATATAAATTATTATCTAAAATTTATCTTTTTTATATGTACAGGTTTATTCCTGGGAAGATTGTATCCAGTACGATCACAGACATCATCAAAGTGAATTACACTAAACCCTGGCTGAATTGGACGGAGGTAAAAAAAGATAAGGATTCCAAGATGTGGAATGCATTTAGAGTAAATTTTTTTACGAATTAATTAATTTTTAATTTGTTAATTTTGTTGAAGTGATTAATTTGTTTTTACTAACAAGTTAATTAAATTTGTTTAAATTGGAAAAATGGCATGGTACCCAGATGCGGCAAAGGAAGTTGAGAGAGCATTCAACATAAGAGCTTCTCACCGCTTTTCTGAAATGCTCCAGGAACACCGTAATAAGAATAAGTAGCCGACGTGGATCGGTGATTCTGATTGGCATGAGCTCCAACTGAAATGGAACGATGGCAATTATAAAAAAAAGTGAGAAAGGCAAGAAGAACCGTGCTTCTGAGAAAGGGGGTTGCATAAACACGGGTGGTTCTATCAACGCAGCTGAACATTACAGACGCTTGGTAAATTTAATAATTGATTAAATTTATATTATACATTCGTATTTTATATTTTATTAAATAATAATATTAATTAATAACTATGTATGTATATATATATATATATATATATAGGAGGCTATCCTTGGTCAGCCTCCTACTTTGCCTGAGTTATACCGCCAACTTCATATGCGAGAGGAGATTGGTGAATATCTTGAAGACCGGTTAAGGAATATTTCGGTAAATAACGTTTATCAATTATTTATATTTATATATTGTTTTTATTATATTATATATTACATACTAATGGTTATTCATTTATTGGTTGTTGCTTTCAGGAACATTTTTATGATTAGCAGACCAGTTATCGTGAAACTCAGCAGAGTAGTGGCAGTGAGATTGATCCCGCTGAGGAGAGTCAAGCGGCTTTTCTTGCTTGGAAGGACTCTGTTGGGCCATAAAAAACTGGCCGGTTAGTAGGAGTTGGTGGTTTGGGCCCGTCTGCTTTCCCAAATTCCATTATTCCAAATCTGAATCCCGCATCTTCTTTAGACAGAAGTACTGGTCGCTCTTATGTCCCTAAGCCTTCAGAATTTAGTGATGTTCAACTATTGACGCAGAAATTGAGCGATCAACAGCGTGATTTGGAAGAGCGACAGAACAAACATGATCAGGAAATACAGCAGATGCGGGAGCAACAGCGGTTGAATGAGGTGCGCTGGAAGCAAATATTTGATAGTATGTCTCAATACTCGAGGCCATCTATGCCATCATGATCATTTTATCCACCACAACAGATGCAGCCTTACGGCGCTGCTTTTCAGTCGTACGTACCGCAGCAGATGCAGCCTTCCTTCCACAACCCATATGGTCAGTCGTACTCTGGTTTCAACTCTCAGTCTCAGCAGCAGCCACAGCAACCCCAGCAGCAGCCTGAGCAACCCCAACAACTCAACACAGATCTAGACCTCAACATTGATTTTGAAACATGGTTCATTAATTCAGACCCCAACAACAACCCGTCCCAGCACTACTATGACTAGGAGTTTTAATCATTTTATTAGATATTTTAATTTCAATTCTTGGATATTTTAATTTATATTTTGTAATATATATTTTAATTACTACTTTCTTGTATGGATGTTTATGCAAATTTTATCATTTTAAAAGCATTATTCAATTCTCGTTTAATTAGTATTTATTTAAAAATAAATATTTATATTATAAAATTAATAATATTTATTTTGGAATTAAATAATAAATATTTTAATAAACGAATAATAAATAATATTTTTTTAAATAAACGAATTAAATAATAAATATTTTTTAAATAAACGAATTAAAAAACTGTTTTTTTTAAAAAACCAACATTACCGGCGGATTCTATTAGGTTCCGGCGGATTTGAAAATTAATTTTTTTTAAAAAAAATGTTACCGGCGGATTAGTTAGCATTTCCGGCGGTTTTTTAAATAATCACCGGTGGTTCGTATTATGTTTACCGGCGGATTTTCCGCCAGTATATTTCAGCGGTTAACCATTACCTACGGGTTAATATCCGGCGGATAAAATCCATCAGTAACGCCCAATTTTTGGCGGATTTTAGCCGTTTATGGCGGATTTTGTCCGTTAGAAATCCTCAAAATTCTTGTAGTGGTAGGATCTGGTAAGGGAACACACACACACACACACACACACACACACACACACACACACACACACACACACACACACACACACACACCACAAAGAAGGAATTAAGAGCGCACAAAGAACTTTACGTGGTTCGACACCTTTTGCCTACGTCCACGGGAGCACCTCAACATAATTCATTAATCATCTCAAATATGATTGATTACAATTTGTAACCCAACTCAATGTGTATATCACCCTACAATACTCTCCCGCTTTGAGAGTTATAAGAAATGATAACACTCACATCTTACACAACAAATGATCACTAGGACATGGGTGGAGATTCTTCAACTCTCTACAAGATCACCCAAGTGGGGATGCCTCACCTCTCTAAATGGGGATGACTCACCTCTTTACAAGTCTCTCTATTTTATTGGAGAGAACACGACTTCCATTCATGTATGTAGCTTGCAAGATTCTAAATACATTCATTCATCGATGATCTGCCACCAATTTAATCAAGCTATTGTCACATTAGTGTATTTTTCGTTTGGATTATAGGCAGACTAGAATCAATTTTTGGAGATAAAAAAAGTCCATAGAATTAGAAGTCACAATTCTTGTGTTTGCATACTAAAATGACTGTGAATAAAATCAAGGTAAAATATGTTTTTAGTACCTATAAAATTTGAGAGTTTTATTTTTCGCCTCTATGAAAAAGTTTATTCACTTTCAATCTCTTCATTTTCCTTCATCTATAGTTTTAGTCCCTTAAGACTTTTAGTAAGGTTTTTTTGAGTCTTTTAATAGCACTACTAAGCGATATTAAGAGTCATGAGTGGCTAAAAATATTGACAGAGAAAAATTTGAGGACTAAAAGTGAGTTAAATTTTTTATAGGGATTAAAAACAAATTTCTCAAATTTTTTAGGGAGAAAAAACATATTTAACCCTAAAATCAACTTCACGTTTAAAATTGTTTAGTTGTGTTTGTTTGGATTCTTGACAATCTAGAATCAATTTTAGAAGAAAAACTAAGGTCAATAGAATTGGGCGTCACTATTCTTTTGTTTGGATACTAAAATCATGGTGAATAAAATTGATTTTATGGTGACCAAAATTGATTTTGAAGAAACCAATTCCTAACTTTTTGTTGTGTAAAAACGTTTGTAAGTATACACAGTCAAAATAAAAAATAAAGTGATAATAAAATATTGTTCCCACGGGGATTATATAGATTAACTTTTAGTTCCTACTACTAGTATTTGAGTTAGTGAGAAAAAGTAAAAAGTCAAAGCAAACTAAATATTCATGGTTTTAAACAGTAAATTTGAATGGTAAATGACAGTAAAATAGTAAAAGTGTTTTGGTCAGAGAGATGGGTACTTGCCAAGACTAGGATTAATAAATAATCATAAAATGAGTCAGTGTTGTGATAATGTTGTGGTAGCATCTGTGTGCAGAATTTATAAGAGACAAAATGTCACCGAGGTACCATTGTTCCTAAGCTCCCGGTGGGTTCATTTCGTAGTGTGTAAGCTCGATTCAGTTCACAGTATGGCATTGCCTTAATATTCCTTTTTTACCAAGCAAAGTAATATTCATATTACTTTGTTCATATTGCCTTATGAAAACAATACTTTATTCCTACAATACCCTAATGAAAGTGAACTAGTTCAAAAAGGATTTATGGCATTAAAATGCATAAGACAAAACTATTTCAACATTACTCATCAACATTCATCATAAATTCATATTTACATCACCATTGTCTTGACTATAAAAGGGATTGGCTCATAATGAGGTTAAACATGATAAAATGGTACTTAATAACCCTAATTGAAGTGATTACGGTCGCAATTACTGCTAATAACATAGTTACACATATGAGTAAAAGAAATACAAATAAATCAGAACTTAAAATAAGCTCATATTGTTGCAATTAAGCTCCACAAATTCTGTGTTGTGCTGATGAAAAACAGTGCTGCGAAATGTGACTTGACAACTTCAAAAATGGAGTCTCAAGCTCAAAAATGGTTGAAAGATGGTTGGGGAAGAAAGAGAAGAGTGACGGTTGCTGAATATAGTACTATCTAACGTAGGGATTTGTGGTGGCCGAAAAGTTTGTGTCCATTTTAAGTTAAAGTACTCCAGTTATATGGTATTAATTCTCTCTCCAAGTACTAATTGGGCCAATGCATTTCTGAAAGTGCTGCAAACCCTAAAAACGAAGGACAACTTGTCCTCTAGTGGCCCATTAAAGCACAGATTTCACTGTAAACGCTGCCATATAGGAGAAAACCACACATTTTCTTTATTTAAATACTTGAGACCACTTTAAATCATTTTTCTTCATACATTCCAGCTGCTCCTGTGCTACCACAACACTCACTATGCACAACACCTGAACTAAAAATTCCTCCACAACTAAATAAAGGATAAAATTCCATAAAATTGCACCAAAGATTCCCGAAACACCTTTTACACAGCAAGAACATATTTATACTTAATTGTGAACAGAGACTCAATTTATTTACGCTAATTGTCATTGAAACAAGCTAAATTCTGATTTACTTTTACATAAATAACTCTTATTTCTAAAAGTTATCACTTTTACATTGAATAAACATCAATTTTAAATGTGGGATTTACAATATCGTTTAAAATATCAATACTAAACACAACTAAAATTTTAAACTTATTTTTATAAAATCAATTCTTTTAACAAGATTTCTTTAAAATCAATAATCTAAATAAATAATCTTTAAGGTTTTGTAAAAAAAATATAATAAGGGTTAAATATGTCTATAGTCCCTATAAAATTTGAGTTTTTTTGTTTTTAGTCTCTTAAAAAATTCACCTATTTTTGGTCTCTACATTTTTTTAAGTTTAGTCTCTCATGACTTTTCATAATGCTCTATAAATTTAAATTAGCGTCTTTTTGACATTTTATAACCGCTACTAAAAGCCACTCAAGTGCTATTAAAAGTCATCTGGAACCAAAACTTAGAGACCAAATATAGGTAAAAAATATTTGAGAAACAAAAAAACACAAATTTTATAAGGACAAAAACATATTAATTCAAAAAATAGTAATCTTAGAGGTTTTTCAATATTTTAAACAAATTAAAATCAATATCGAAAACAAAAAATAATATATTTTGTAAAATTAAATAAGTAAATTATAATCACCACATGTCTTCGTAGGAGTACATTTTAAGTTGTTTTGAGAAAAGTCTCCATGGATTTGAATGTGTTTAAAAATGTCTTAGGAGTGCAATTTTTATAATAGAAAAAAGTCACTGTGATCCTGATAGCACTAGTACTAAAAATAAATCATTAATATTATCAAAAAGAAAAAAACTAAATCATTCATGCAGCGCACGCTAGCCACCAGTCCCCAACAAAGACTTGAGAGACTAAACTATTTCAGAGTCTTCCTCCTTGTCGGTTTCTGATCCTGCCGCCTTGGAAACAAAGAAAAAAAAGTGATGCCAGTTCAAAGAAATGATACCCTAACAAGGACCACCCACACCCACCCACCCCCACTCAGCTATAGAACCATCTAGTACTAATTTTTCTTAACAAAGAGTATAAAATTAATTTTTACTCTCTCAACCAAGTTTATGTTCACTTCACTTTTATATGAATTTATTCAAACATAAATTATTATAAATTCAATTCAGTTTTATTAAGAGATAGTTTATGTAAGTACATGATTTTTTTTTGGTATATACCATTGCTAGTTACCCATGGAGTGTCCAACGCTTTCAACAAAAGACTAATCTCCGCTCGTGTTTAGGATCAAATTTCGCACTGGCCAACACCGAGTTTGCCCACTGCGGGAATCGAACCCGGGAGCACCGGGTCGACCTCCGTGTCCCAAGGTAGATTAAGTCAATGGGCTAACGGTGTTGGTTATGGAAGTACATGATGTATCAACACGATTAGTTTAATTAAGATTACTTTAATTAAAATTAGTAGGGCTATCACATTTGGGAATCAGACAAATATTAGTATTGTTTAGAGTTGTAGGTAGTCTTACCCAACTCATAAGAGTATTCTATGTAATTACATGATTTACCAAGAAAAACCCCAAAATACTCTAAAAAAAAGTGTCATATTTATAAGCAAAATTACATAACTTCATACATATTAAAATGTTAGTGTAATTGTCTTATTTTGTATAAAAATGAGTTATAATTACAAAAAATATGATTCTTGTCTTGGAAATGCGCACTCATATTAGAAACTAAGAGCTGAATTAATATTGAGAATTTTTGAAATAATGATATTAAATACAATTTTTTTTAGATAAGCAAAAAATTCATTGAAGGGAGCACAATGGGTGCCCACCCCTTACAATGGAGATATAGGAAAGGGGGAGGGCCTCCTTAAAACCTCCCTGAGCCAAAACCCAATGGGAAAAAGACTCAGGAAGGAAAAAGAGTACCTCGTACAACCTGCACCACAGTGGAAAAACAACAACCTAGCCCATTGTTTCTCCCACTGCTATATTATAGATTGTTAAGGAATGTAAGTGGGTTAGACCACCATAGAGATACAGACAAAGATGAATTACAGTTGAGTTTATAAAGACACCAACTCCAAGATAAGTTCTTGATCCGGTTAACAACCCCCTCTATATTTGGTTCATCCTCTTTTGAATATGACTCCGTTCCTAGCTAGTCAAATGCTCCAACAAGTAATTAAATACAATTGAATTCAGTGACTTTGGCTTATATTTGAGGCCATCAAATTATGTTTTTTTTTTGCTTATAAATAATGTCAAATGACCAACAAGAGTTGATCAGACTTCGGATCCCACCCCAATGTTTCAATTTTGAATATTGAGTGTGACAAAAACTCAATTCGGATGGGAGAACCACAAGGGGCGACAAAGTCAGGTACTCGTGACCAGTCAGGTTCTCCAACTTAGATTAGTCATCGGCAAAACTGATGGATACTGCGCACCAATAACTCGATAACAAAAAAATGTCAAATGAAGTACAATTTTATGTTTTCAATGTTGTACTTCATCTGGTCGCATTTATAAGAGAAAAAAAATACTTTTTAGGTTCATTAAATATTAATTACTCTTTTTTCAATTTTAACCTTAATAATTTTTTTAAAACTTTTTTATTGTGTTGCATTATTTTCATTTTCAACGTAATAAGGTTACTTCAGTAAAATATTATTCTCTTGGTTCAATTTATTGCTCCTCATTAATCCTTACGAAAGAAGTTTTATTTTATTTATTATCGTGATATTGGTGCGCAATATCTACCAATTTTATCTGTGACTAATCTACGTCGAAAAACTTAATTGACCATACATTTAATGTGTTTTGCCTTTATTAGAATTTTGTCACACCAAATATTCAAACTCGAAAACCAAAAATAGGATCCTAATCCAATTACTATTTGAACCCAACGTTGTTGGTGACGGTGAAAAAGCTAATGACACTTATAAAATTGATATTCTATTCCTCCATTCTACTCCACTATTTATCCTTTTCCACATACTTTCCTTTCCCCATTCTCTATGTCATATAAACCTCTCACTCTCACCTCATTCATTCAATAGAGTTACCACTAACCCCACCATCATCACCATGTCTACCCAACATTTCCTCACCTTCTTCTCTTTCTTCCTTCTCCTCTCTTCCCTCACAACAATATCAACAGCATCACCAAAACAACAACAAGAAGATGAAGAAACTTTCGATTTCGTTCGTCCGATAGACCGAAAATTACTAGGCATAAACAAGAAAGAAAAGCTAAGTCATTTCAAATTCTATTGGCATGACATACTTAGTGGACAAAATCCAACCTCAATTGCAATTGTTCCACCATCTCCTAAAATCAATTCAACTACTGCTTTTGGTTTAGTCAACATGATTGATAATCCTTTGACTTTAGGACCTCAATTGAATTCTAAACTTGTTGGTAAAGCTCAAGGTTTCTATGCTTCTGCTTCACAAACTGAATATGATTTCCTTATGGCTATGAATTTTGCTTTTATTGAAGGAAAATATAATGGTAGTAGTCTTACTATTTTGGGTAGGAATCCTGTTTTACATAAAGTTAGAGAAATGCCAATTATTGGGGGTAGTGGTCTTTTCAGATTTGCTAGAGGTTATGCTCAATTTTCTACTCATTGGATTGATCTTAAATCTGGTGATGCTGCTGTTGAGTACAATGTTTATGTTTTCCACTATTGATTTTAATTATTGTTGGGTTTTTTTTGTTGTATTTTTAGGATTTGAGAGTCATTGCTTGCTTGTAATGTTTGGATTTTCTTTTTCTAGAACCTACTACCTCTGTACTGTCTTTTTGTTTATGGTGTTTTATTAAAGGTTGATGTAATAATTGAGATAATACTAATTTATGTTTATGTTGCTCTCTTCATTACTTGTAATTTATTTGAGAAGTATTCTCATGGCAATTAATATATGTGTTCCAATTGGGGTCTCTTTAATTGATTTTTTCTTGTTCAGACCATATCTGGTTATCTACAGAGTGTCTCACAGTTTTAACGAAAGACTAAACTCTGCTTATGCTTAAGATCAAATTTTGCACTGCCAACACCGAATTTGTCCACCGTAAGAATCGATTGAGTGAAAGCAAACTGAACTAACATCTATGGTCTAACGGTAAACAAAAGATGTTAGTTCAAATAAACGAAAACTAACTAATCTAACATTAATAACAGATTACAACAAATTAACTAAATGTGAACTAACTAACCAATAGACCCAAATCAATTAACTAACTAACAGAAAACAGAATGCTAAATCTGTTACTGCCATAGTTTAAATACCTTATGTCCTAATTCTTATAACTCATGGCTTCTGTTATGTTCAAATTTAACTTCATAATCTAACTTGTTTATGAAATTTTACAATAATGTTGAATTCCACAACAAATAGTTTTTGGTCGAGTACGTATGTAGAATCCTCAATAATTTCTGATAATTTTGCTCATTAGTCATTATGCATTGTTCTGAAGAAACTAGGACAATCATTCACTTTTATGGGGACAACTCGGCTCGGTCATCCTTGGAGGCGTGTAGAGTACCTAAGCGGCTGCCCTTCCCTTACGACGCTCCATCGAATCAATTGTTGAACCCATAGCGTGCGGTTACCCCCTCTGACTATGGGTCGTTCCTTTCCTTGGTCTCTGGCAGGGGGCGCGACTTCTGAAGACTCGGCTATTGGTGACTACTTCAGTGGCCGAGGGGGTTTTCCATGATCAACACTTTTGTGTTCCCTTGGGGAGAAGCAACAATAACATTAGAAGACATGAAACTTTGTTTAGGATCTTTTTTGGCCTGTACCTTTTTGCACTTTTCTAGGTCGACCAAAGAATGTTGTAATTGCACCGCTTGTTTTGAGAAAAATATCCGCTTTGTTGTTAGTTTTGTCTTCCTATAGCCTTTGTCACTTTTTTTTTGATTGATTGATGGAAATGATGTCGCTTCGTTGTATATGACACTTGAGGTTGTCACGTCAAAGATTGTGTCTTGTGACGTTTGAGCGGTGCAACTCTTGTATATGACACTTCCCCCTCATTGTGCGAGTTTTCGTTGTGCGTGAGCGTTGGGATTTGTTTCTGTTGAAGTTTTTGGTCAGTTTCTCGTTCCAGTTTCTGGTCATCGTTTTTCTACGAAGCTTCTCGCCTTCCTTGCTTTATCAAATTTGTTTTCCTATCATGATTTTTAAAATTTGTTTTCCTATATATATATATATATATATATATATATATATATATATATATATATATATATGATTTTTTCTGTTTTTCGTCATGTGAGTGCGACATTATTTGGTCTGTCCTCTTGGTGTGACATTGATTGATTTTTTGTCTTGTTGTGGTATTCCTTTGGTTCAAATTGATAGATCGATTTTGATCAAGGCTTAAATATATGTTTGGTGACGTGGCATGTCAGTGCCACGTGGCAGTGACGACATGGGGTGATGATGTGGCATGTTAGTGCCACGTGGCAGTGATGATATGACATGTCAATGGCACATGACAAAAAGGCCCAATCAAATGTTGACATGTGGCAGTAACGTCATTGATGACATGTCATGCTGACGTCATCTTCGTTTGCCACGTCACATTTTTTGGACGGAAAGTTAACAAAGGGACCAAACTGGATTTTTTTTGTTTTTGCAGGACCTTTTTAAAAAAAAATTTGGAGGGACTAAACTGGATAATGATGATATTTGCGAGGACCAAACATATTTTAAGCCAAATTCAATCGATGATTTGCACGTCAATGTTGCATATCCGAAGGTATGTGTACTCTGGCCACTTTAATTTTGTCACATTTATAAACATTTTGAAGTACTATGTTATTAACTTGCGTGTTGTGAGTTTGTTCGTAAATTTAATAATACTTTTCAGTTTTAGCGACGTTGAAGTTGAGTTTTTGATATATTTTTCTTTGGTAAAACGTGTGAGTCGTTGTAACTAGATCTACTATATATTTATACAAATTCACCACATATGATTTTACCAATACCCTCATTCTATCTAAAAGACACCTCAAATTTTTTAGGGTAAAAATGTCATTACACTCTATTTCTTTTTTTTTTCTCTTTATTCTTACACTCTCTTTCTTACTTTTCACTTTTCTCTTACACTCTCTTTCTTCCTTTTTTTCTCTTTCTTCTTACACCCTCTTTCCTCATTTTCACTTTTCTTTTACGCTCTCTTTCTTCCTTTTTTTCTTTTTACTTTACTTTTCCCATAAATAATTATTCTCTCATATCACTTCACTTTAATTCTTTTAACTAAATTTCTAAATTTATACAAACACTACTTTAATTAAAAATTTTGAAGACTACTACTATAAACCTACTATCTAAAAAACAAGAAGACTTAATGACTATTTAAATTAGTAATTAATATTTAAAACAAATATCTCTTATTGATAATCAATTAACTAAAATAATCTACTAATCAACTAAAATAATCAATTGAAACTACGAGATAACTGCACTGATAAATAAAAAACACGGGATAACTGCAGTGATATATAAAAAAACACGGGATTAATATTTACCATTGATATTTATAATTTTTTTTGACAATTTATAATTAATATTTACCATTGATAATTATAATTTTGGAAAACTACTATAAAACTACTATCTAAAAAAACACGTGATAACTGCAATAATCTACTATAATATACTAATCAACTCAAATAATCTAATATAAAAATACGGGATAACTGCAATAATCTACTAATCATCTCAAATAATCAATTGAAATTATGAGATAACTACAACGATATATAAAAACACACGGGATAACTACACAAATATATAAAAAGACAAAGGATTAATATTTGTCATTGATAATTAAATTTTTGGAAGACTACTATAAACCTACTATCTAAAAATAATAATATTTAATGACTATTTAAACTACTGATTAATATTTAAAATAAATATTTCTTATTGATAATCTACTATCTCTCTTTTACTATTTACTATAATCTATTAATCAACTAAAATAGTTAATTGAAACTACGAGATAACTGCACTGATATATAAAAAGCACGAGATTAATATTTGTCATTGATAATTAAATTTTTTGAAACCTACTACTACAAACCTACTATCTAAAAAATAAGCAGGCTTAATGACTATTTAAATTACTAGATAATATTTAAAACAATTATTTCTTATTGATAATCTACTATCTAACAAATTTACTATCTACTATAATCTACTATCAACTAAAATAATCAATTGAAACTACCAGATAACTGCACTGATATATAAAAAACACGGGGATAACTGCAGTGATATATAAAAAAACACGGGATTAATATTTACCATTGATAATTATAGTTTTTGAAAACTACTATCTAAAAAAACAAGAAGGCTTAATAACTATTTAAACTGATTAATATTTAAAACACACGCGACAAATATTTGTCACTAATACCTAAAAAAGGACAAATAATTGTTATTGATATATAAAAAAACACGGGATAAATATTTGTTATTGATAATCTACTATCTATCTTTCACTATCTACAATAATCTACTAATCAACTCAAATAATCAATTGAAACTATGAGATAACTGCACTGATACATAAAAAAAACTGGACAACTGCACTGATATATAAAAAATTACGGGGATAATTGCAATGATATATATAAAAACACGGGATAGTTGCACTGATATATAAAAAACATGGGATAACAACACTGGTATATAAAAAAACACTGCACTGATATATAAAAAACACACAGGATAAATGCACATATTGTTTTTAAATGATACTTTTACATTTTTAGTTTTAATATTTATCAATTTTTTATTTGAAACTCATTTTTTATCTACTTTAAATTTTTCTTTATTTTCACGGGGTAATGTTCAGACTATTTAAATACGGTCTAAATTCATTCCTAAAAAGAACACGACAGCACTTGTCCGTATGCAAGTCATCCTTGTATGCGCGGGTATAGTACTAGTTTTCAATATAACACGTATTGAAAATACATGCAAGAATTGTATTAAACTGATAAATAATTGTGTGATTGTAAATACATATCAATGTCATTTCACATGAGCTTATAAAAAAAATGTCATTTCACATGAAAAAGCCAATTCCATGTTATATTTTGTTTTCATAAATGCATATTTTTTTTAGTTTCGACGTGAAAAAACTTTTTGTCCTTTAGCGGCGGGTCGCAACCGCCACAACCCTTCAAAATAAAAAATAATTGGTCAATTAGCGGCGGTTTTGAACCACCACTAACCCTAAGCGTGAAAAACCATATCCCTGTTTTGCGGTAGTTACAAACCGCCGCATAAATAGCACATGAAACTATTTTTTACTGTTAAATTAAATATCAATAGTCAAGTCAAACAACATAAGTAGTATGTGATTCCTGATCCTCCCATCAAAAAGGCATTCTTTTTAAATTTCTTGTAATGCCATACAAAAAATGTGATCATATGTACAAATTGTTAGGTAGTCCGTATTACTAGAAAGTCGCATGTAAAATTGGTTACAGAAAGAAATATGTAAATGCCAATGCTATTTTTATCCCTTCCTAATTGTTTATTGTTTATTTGTAATTAAACTTCAAAACTTAAAATAAAAGCATGATATGAATGTTTCCCTTTTTTATTATATATAACATAATTTGATTAAAAAATTATTAATAAAAATTGATTTAAAATTCTATTCCCTTTTCGTGGGCAAAGACTTATGATACTAAGAAATTCCTTAGTAACAATTACTAAATTTTGCAGTAACCATTATACAACATTCCAATGGTTAGTACAACTACCCACAATTTAGTGTTTGTGTGGTTAGTATATGCTATTAACCATTATACAACAATCCAATGGTTAATACATACTAACCACAATTTAGTGTTTGTGTGGTTACCGAATTTTTTCATTGATGAGAAAATGAGTATTATGGCCATTTAGTAACAATTACTAAGGAATTCCTTATTACTCTAAGTCAGGCTCTATTTTTTGTCTAAAATATACTTTGTGAGCTTGTGGCAAAAATATATGCAAAATTAACTAACTATACATTTATTAAGATAAATAGTTGTTTGTCACGTAAAAAAAAAGATAAATAGTTGTTTGTATTTGTTTTTGTAACTTTCAATTAAAAGATTGATTTCATTACGTACCAAAGTTACCCCATCTCATTTAACTGACAAATATAGTCTCTAACTTTTCATATTCACTACTTAAATATGCAACATTAAGGCTCTGTTCGGTAAAAAATAGTGGATAGTGGATAGCCGATGAGCTAGCGGATAGTGGATATGCTAGCTAATAGCAAATGATGTGTTTGCTAAAACTAGCGATTAAACTAACTAATAAATGTAAAATGACATAAAAGTTGGTTATTTAAAAATGTTTAATTTATTTTGATGAGGAAGAGAAAGAATTTAAGAAAAATAATGAGGGTAAAAATGATTAAAAAAGTGAGACTATAATAAGCGTTTATAAAATGTTACTTGAAGTAGCGTTTGAAAGAATGCTAAACGCTATTCAAAAAACGTTAAACGTTAGTGCTTACGAAACATGTCTAGTTGTCATCCGCTAGTCAAATCCGCTTTCCGCTAGTAGATGATACTTGCCGAATAAATAGATCCTAAACGAAGAATATTTTTGCTATATTATCTATAAATAGGATGAAAGGCTCAATTTTTGCTTATATTAAACTATATATGAGTCAAATTTTGCATCAATTTTCAAATATATTAAATGCTAGTTTCCAATTATTCCCCGATTTAAAATAGGAGTTTAATTATGCATCACCGTTGTAAATAATTTTTTACACTATCAAACAATAAGAAAATCATGACATATATAATTTTGTTGATAGTTCTTTTTTACAAATCCTTTGAAAGTCTGCTTATTTTTTCCTTTCTTTTGTTTTGTTACGTTGTAACACCACCAAAAAATCTTTTGAAAGGTAGTCATTCAATTTTTATGTATTGTTCTGTTTTTAATTTTAACCATTGCACATAATTTGCCACCACTCATGCTAAACTACCCCAAGGGTATTTTTGTACTACAACATTGTACCGTTCTATAAAAGTAACTACTCACATTTACCACTTTGTGTTTGGTTTTCTCTGTGAGCCTTTCTCTACAACAAAAGCTTGCTTCAAGTATTTTCTTCTTATCTCAATTCTTTTTTTTTATCAAATTTTCTGGTTTGTTATGCTAGTAAATGTGGGGACTTCATTTACTTTGTTTTATTTTTCTTTCTAGTATTTCGTAGTCTTTCTAGTATTAAGAATAGGAAGGATCATTACTTTAAAGCCATATTTGTGTCAACTTTCTTTTCTGCTTTTTCAATTGTTGCCATGATAAACCTCAAGGATTGATTAGTGTGCTACCAAAATTAAATGATACTCAATTAAATTTATTTTGTGTAATAATCAATGATTTTCCCCTGTATTCCATTTTCCATTGTCAATTAAAATGTTCAATTTTATTATTATTTATGATGCTACCCTTTTTAATAATAATATTAAAATCTGTTGATTTTAACTTCTTGAACTTTTTGTTCATTTAACATTTGTAGCAAAATTATTCTATACATTTACTTAAGCTCTTGTTTTAGCCATTTATTGTTTAATGAAATAGACTTTCTCCTATTGTTTCAGGATGGGGACAAGATGGAAAACACAAACTTATAATGTCAATAGGACTTTACCCATCTCTTCAAATTCAATGACCAATTCTGTAAGTAACAGGAATTTGGGGAAGTATGAACTTGGTGGGGTCATATTTGGTTGCAACAACAATACAATCAAAGAATGTCAATCCAAACAACTCCTTGGTTAGTCTTTTTTCTTGCATTTTTGTAACCTATCTATTCTCTTTGTCCCATATTGTACGACTTTTTCGTCATTTCACACAAATTAAGAAAAGTAGTTAGTTTTATATAGGAAAGATAAATTTTGAGTTACTTTACAAAATTGTCCTTAATTAATGACATGAGAAAGATAAATTAATAGAATTGAAAGAAGGTAGATAATTCAATAATGAAGGGTATCATAAGAAAAGAAAAATTAATGCTTCATTAGTATTGTAAAATATCATATAATATGCAACAACTTTTTTTGACTAAAACGTCATATAATATTGTCATATAATACTGGACGAAGAGAGTATTAGACCCCCTTAGTATGAGTCTATAAAACAATTACTACTTCCTAAATTCATGGTACTCCCTCCCTCCCATATTATATTATGTTTTGGTCATTTCTCATAACTTAAGAAAAGTAGTTAATTTTGTATGAGAAAGATAAATTACGAGTTACTTTACAAAATTACCCTTCATTAATGACATTGGAAAGATAAATTAATAGAATCAAAAGAAGAGAGACAATTAAATAATGAAGGGTATGATAGAAAAAAAAATTAATGCTTCATTGGTATTGTAAAACGTCATATAATATGAGATAAATTATTTTGGCTAAAACGTTATATAATATGAGATGGGGGGTATCCATTATTAGTAGTAATTATTAATTGGGGAGGGGAATATTATTTATAATTAAAGGTGGGATAAATGATCATTTTACAACCAACAAGGGTTGGTTCAAGTGGTAACTGGACTTGGATCCCACCCCAAGGTCTCGGGTTCGAATCTTGGGTGTGGCAAAAACTCTGTTGGGAGGGGAGAACCACACAGGCCCACAAAGTCGGGTACTCGTGGCCAGCCAGGTTCCCCAACATAGATTAGTAATCGGCAAAACCGGTGGAAACTACGCACCAATGACATGGTAACAAAAAAGAATGATCATTTTACATTTGTCATTAAGGGAATTTCTTGAAGTTACAAAATCAAACTCTTACAAGAGTTGACACCTTACTAATTTTTTTTAGTCAAACGGGCATCCTGCCAGATTTTATTAAAAAGGAGAAAAAGAGAAAAGACTGTGAAGAGCACAAGGGGGACTAGGCCAAAACCCTTCAGAAACTAAAGTCAAAGCAATATTAGGGAGGTCCTAACAGAGTCCCCTAATACACTCCATCTAAGAAACTAAAATAAAAATGCTAACTAACAATAGATAGAAAAGCAGAGGAAGTCCTTGAAACGAGAATTCTAACCAACCAAACTCTGGCCAAGAACTGATTTTCTGAAAAACTTACTACCCGCTTGCAAAAGTCAGATAAAAAAGAAACAGAGACAAAATTAGTCTTTGAGCGAGTGTTATAGTCTGTAGTTTTCTGGACCAATTTCTTTTTATGTTTCTTTTTTCGGCTCGTGGACACCACTGGATCAGACTTTTCAGCAACAGTACATGGGTCATAGGATCATCAGTTTCATCTGACACATCACCCTAAAGCTTCCCTGAAATTCTCATGTCAGATGCTTCCGCTAGATTAGAAATAGCATCAGACTCTGAAGCTTATAATGAATCAAGTCTGGTGGTGAGAGGTTGAATGGAATCACTACCAACCCGGCTAGCTTCAGAATTGCTAGGGGTAGAATCAATAGGCAACTTCTGGATCAAGACAGTCTCTTGCATCTGCAAAACCATAGGCGACAGTTGCTTACCATCGTCCGAAGTAACCGAGGCAAGGACATTTGTTCTTGCATGACCTTTTCTCTAATCTCATTCGGTGAAGATTCCTCGTGCTGCTGATGCTTCTCAATAGGTTGTTGAACAACTTTCTGCTTGAAATTCACATTATTAGTAGCCTGAGGTGTCTGAATTTCCCCACCAGAGTGCTTCCTTCCTTTGCAAGCACTAGTGGTATGACCGACAGTCTTGCAATTCATACAAAAGGAAGACAAGTTTTCATATTCAATGACCAACTAGGATTTGATTCCTAAGCTCTGATTTTAGATCTATATCGACCAGGATGCGTGCAAAATGACCAAAAGATCTGTCAAAAGAGCTCTTACTTGTTGTATCATCTAGTTTAAGTGGTATTCCAACACAGCTAGCAATAGCAAAAAGGATTTTGGGTCTCCAATATTCTTGAGCAAGACCTGTAAGCCTAATCCAAAACATTTGTATGTTTTATATTTGAAGGATTAAAATCTGGCTGCCAGGCAAACAACCGAAGCAGCCCCGGCTTGCAATTCCAAAAAGGTTGCGACTGAATTCTCCGTAAATCGTCAACACGAGAAAAAGAAATTCATAGTATCCTTTCCCTAAAGAAATCAATCCCCACTTACCTGTTGGTTGCCAAAGAACTTGAAGTTTGGATCTCAAAGCATCTAACTTGATAGGAGCGTCTCCTTTTGAGAGTAAAATTTTTCCATGAAGGTGTGTCTTGCATCCTTCCAAACCTGCCATGTACTCCTCCTCCGAAATAGAGATTGTTAAGTCGTCCCCTTTAAGACACGGGCGAGGAAATTGGCAAGGAGGAATATCACAGATATTATCCGTTGATCCTGATAGAGCCTGTGGAAAAGTTTTAATTTTTGCTGCAGCAAAATTATGCACCTTTTAATGGACATCATCTTGAAATATCTCTCCTTATCTCTTTGTCCTCTGCCTTGCGAGACTTATCCATCTTGTGGAAGAAGTCGTGGAGGCTAAGAAGTGGAAACCTATTAAACTTGCTCGCAATGGTCCTAAGATCACTCATTTGGCCTTTGCCGACAACTTACTTCTTTTTGTCGAAGCCAACACCATTAGGCCGAGGTTATTGGCAGCATTTTGAGTCAGTTTTGTAGCAGCTTTGGTCAAAAGGTTAGTACGAAGAAGACCAGAATTTTCTTCTCTAGAAATATTAATTGGATCACCGTAGGGAAATCAGTTCATCTCTTGGTTTTAACTCTACGGAGGACCTTGGCAAATATTTGGGCATACCTATCCTCCACAAAAGGGTGAACAAGGACACATTCCATTTTGTTATTGAAAAAGTGGAGCAACGGTTAAGCAATTGGAAAGCTAAAAATTTGTCCCTAGCTGGCCGTCTCACTCTCACCAAATCTGTCATTCAGGTGCTACCTACCTATGTTATGCAAGCTTCTAAGCTTCCTACTAGTATTTGTGAAGCTGTAGATCGAAGATGTAGATCCTTTGTGTCGGGGGGGGGGGGGGTGAGGATTACAAGAGGAGAATTCATTTACTCAATTGGGATTCAATTTGCAACCCCAAAAAGAAAGGGGGGCTGGGTTTACGTCCCACAAGACAAGTTAACCAAGCCTTCTTGCTCAAATATAGCTGGAATTTTTGCACTAAACCTAACACCTCATGGGTCTCTGTGATGCGAAACAAGTATAGATGTGGTGACGCGATTGTGCCTACCTTAAACCCTCTTCGTTCGGGTTCCAATATGTGGCGTAGATTATGCGACATTTGGCCAAAATTCCTTAAACATATTAGGTGGAACATTAAAAATGGCGCCTCTATTCAGTTTTGGTTTGATTCGTGGGTGCCTGGGAATGTCCAGAATGTCCATATACAGTCATCCAACAAATTAGTAAAAGACATGGTAAATGAAAATGAGGAGTGGGATTATGGGGAATTCTCTCAATTCATTCCTCAGCCCTTGAACAATCTCATTTCCCACCTTTCTCCTCCTACTCAGAATAGTGGATGTGGTGAGCCTCTTTGGGGTCCTAATCTGGACGACACCTTTTCTTCCAAATCTGCTTTCAGCATTGTTCACAAATTGGTTCCTGTTCCTCACTAAGGGCTCTTCCCTTGTGTCTGGAAGTGGCGTGGCCCGGAGCGTGTGAGCCTCCTCCTTTGGAAAGCCATGCATGGTAAACTGATGACTAACCTTGAGAGATCGAGAAGGCACTTGACAAGTTCTTCAACTTGTCATTTCTGTAACACTCATGAAGAATCCTTGCTTCATTGCTTCAGAGACTGTCAAAGATCTGCTACTGTATGGCTTGAGCTCCTGTAAAATAGCCATAACACATTTTTTTCAAACTCAGATTCGTACTCTTGGCTAGCCAATAACATAATGGGAAGGATTAGGGGTCTTACCTCAAACAACTGGAGTTTCTGCTTCGGGTTGGCCCTTGACGTTATATGGCAAGCTCGCAATGACCTCGTCTTCAACGACAACCGTGTCTCCGTTGCAATCTATGGTTCGTCATATCCAAGGGAATGTTGTTGCAGTGCTTGACGCGACGCGTAGAGAGCAAATTGTCCACTGCATGGCGGTGAACACCCTCAATCTGAAACCAATGGTTTGGCATAAACCTCCATCTGAGTTTTTCTCGCTGAGCTGCGATGCTACGATCTCTAACGGTGGTGCCTGTGTACTGTGGCGGTCTTTTCAGAGACGAAAATGGTGAAATGAAGTGGGATTTTCACCACAAAGTAAATCTGTGCTCTATTGTTGAGGCTGAACTCTGATCTATACTTATAGGAGTGAGTAGGTCCTGTGATTCGGGTGTGCGTAAGCTGGTGGTTGAATCGGACAACGCCATCGCGATCCAACTCCTCTCAAATGGTGTTCACTCTTCACGCGAGCTGGCTACCGTGATTGAAGCTATCAACGTCCTGATTCCGTCGTTCACGACGTTGATTTGGAACCATATTTTCAGGGAAGCTAACGGAGCAGCAAACGAGCTTGCCAGAAGATTCGCGAATGATCCTAGGGTTTGCGTGGTGTATGCGGATCCTAACCCGATCCGTTAGTTTATCGCTGGGCCTCTGCCCTTGTTTTTATGGGCCTTGAGCCCTTTTTGTTACAAAAAAAAACCCAACTTCCTTGAGCCCTGAGGCACACAAATTGCTTTTTCTGAATTCTTTAAAGACTGCAGCGACTGCTGCACAGAGATTTCCGGTAACAAGACATGACAGGCATCACTGTTCCTGCAGACGTCCAACAACCTTGCTTCACGAGAGATAACCAGCTGCGATTTTGCAGCATTAGAACAGACAGATGCTGTCCTCGCCAGTCCAGCAGAGGAGACATCACCTGCAATTGCAGGCGCTGCATCAACAGGCGCAGGAAGAGAGACGTGTGTCATCTCGTGACAGGTGACAAATGAGCCATGCGCAGAAGAGGACGCGGGGCCCAGGCGCATCTGTACGAGGTCGTCAGCCATAGCAGCAGGCGCTGGCGCAGAGGAGACAGAACCTGCATGCGGCGCAGAGATTCCAGCAGGCACCAGGCGGCACAGAGATCTCGAACGACGTGCAGCAGCGCAGAACCTTAGGCGAGAGTTTAACACTGTTTGGTTCATCAAAGAAAGTGGGAGGAAAGAAAGGTAAGGGAAAGGAAAGGGAGAGGAAAGAAAGAGAGTAGAAAGTGAGGTGATTTTTTAGTTGTTTGGTTAAAGTGAAAGTGAAAGGAAAGAAAGGTAGAAGTTTTCTCTTCCCTTGTTTGGTAAGATAAAAAGTGAGTGGAAAGAAAAGTGTATATATGTAAAAAGACAAAAGTAACCTTTATTTAAAATTTTAAATGGTTATGTATGTGAATTAGAATAGGGTTGTGAATTATTGTGAAAAAAAAATGAATATGTATGTGAATTAGAATAGGGTTGTGAACACTACAGGGTTATGAACACTACAGGGTTATGAATTATTGTGTGAATATGTATGTGAATTAGAATATGTATGGGAATTAGAACATTACAGGGTTATGAGTTATTGTGAATTAGTATATGTATGTGAATTAGAATAGGGTTATTAAATCTCCTTTGAAAGTTGAAACATCTCAGTATGAATATGCTTAAAATAAAATTAAAAAAGCCTTTTTTTTTTTCTGAAAATCAGAACAAAAAAGTATTGGGCCAGTGTAGGCCCAAACCGTTTTTACCCACCCGTGTACCCGCGAGTATCCGCCAACCCGAACCCGCCCCAACCCGTTTTTTAAATACTCATTATTGGGCCTGTATGTTCCAACCGTGGATTGGGCCGGATGGGGGTTATTGGGCCCGAATCCGACCAAGCCCGACCGCTGTCCACCCCTATTAAAATGTAATTAGACTTTAAAAATAATAATAAATTAGAAGATAACTTTTTAAAAAAAACTTTACTATGCTTACCGTTGTCACGAATTGGATTTTTGCTTTTGTCTATCAACACCTTAGTAATTAACTCATGAAGATTTTATATTTTTTTAACAGGATTACCAGCTTGGCACTTCACCTATGTGAAGCACATTGTTCCCGGATTGCCTGTGTTTCTATTCAACTATACTGACAGGAAGCTTCATGGAATTTTTGAGGCATCTAGCAAGGGGCAAATGTATATAGACCCTCATGCTTGGACTAGTGATTTCTCAAATAGAACACCATATCCTGCTCAGGTATCATATTCTAATTGCTATCCACTCTCTTTAACTCTAATTCATATACTTCAAATATTTTGTGATCATATGATTCATATAATGTTTTAGGTGCAATTTCGTGTTCGGCTTCAATGCCAACCATTATCAGAAGATAAATTTAGACAAGTAATTGCAGACAACTATTATACCAATAACAAGTTCTGTTTTGAGCTAGACCATAGACAAGCAAGCAAGCTACTATATTTACTAGCTTCTTTGGCAATAGCTCCTGGTACACCAGTACCACAGTCTAATATGAAGTGGAGAAATGTCTGTCCATCTCTTCTAGTTCCATCACATGAAACCTTGAAGGAAGGTGAATCATTGAAAACACAGGAATTAGAGACAGATCATTTTACTGATTCAACAAGTACGAATACAGATTCGACTTCTGACACTTCTTCATTGGATGGAGAAATCCAACCAATGGATCCTAGCCTTGTTGAGAAAGAGGTAAATGAGGATGAGAAAAACCTTGTATATATGAAACTAATCCAATTAGCTCGTAGCCGGGAATTGCTTGGTGATGTATATGAAACACCTAGTGAGGACAAGTTGTGTGATGTGAAGTGTAAAAATGTGTGTCCAATTCCTCCATCATTTGAAGCCCTAGAGGAAGGTGAAACATTGAAAATGGATGTATTAGAAACAGTTCATTTTACTCATTCAACAAGTACGAATACATATTCCTCCCATGCTACTTCTTCCTTGGATGAAGAATTCCAATCAATGGATCCTCCTCACCTAGTTGAAAAAGAGGTAAATGAAGATGAGAAGAACCTTATATATTTGAAACTAATGGAATTATTTGGAGTCGCCGACAAGGACAAGTCGTGCCAGGCGACAAAGAGTTATTTGGAGTCGCCGACGAGTTTAGAGAAGAAGAAAGGGACTTCTAGTCCTACATTTGAGGATTTATACACCAAATTCAGGGTTGCAAAGGTTAATATGGATGAAAATGATTTAAATGATATAAATTAGTTCTATTTTTTATGAATTAACCTAAATGTATTTGCAGTTGATGCACCAAGTTGAAGAACTAAGAGCTTACAAGAAAATAGAGACACAAAAGAGTTGCTACTTGGAGAACAAACTGGTACTGATTTATACATTGTAGATTGCACATTCAATCATATTGCCAGCATACATAAAAATGTGTGTGATCTTCATACACATTTTTAAAAAATGTGCAACTATATAATTTATGAATTCAACAGAATTCTTCATGCACATTACCATACTGATTGCTACTATTTAAAATCTTTACATATGTGAAATCACATGCTGGTTTGATTCTTGCCATTGGTTACCTTTGTTTGTTAATTAGTTGATTCCAAATTTTCTATTCCAGCACTGTGGTTACTAAAGAATGTGGTGAAATAAATAGATTTCCAAAGTTTTATCCTACTTATATTTATCAACATGTAAATTCACATGCACATATATAAGATTTTTGTCAAACTTTCTCTAAGAGTAAAAACATCAAAATATAAATCACCTCACTTCAAACTCAATTGTAACTAAATTAATCAATTTCATTCAATGGCATAGTTATCAAATGTTATAACAAACACACCTTAATGGAGTACCTTCAACTATTCTCAGCTTTTATTTTATATATATCATATATAATTTTATTAATGTCACTGCAGATGGAGGCATCATTGGAAATTCAGCATCTAAAAGAATGTTGTGAAAATGTTGCGAAGACAACTATTCAGCCATCCGATGAGATGCATTTAGATTTTAAAGAGTCATTATCTTCAAAAGGAGATTCTGATGGCAAATCATGGTTATCAGTTTTAGATTTGTGTTTTCATTCTCATTACGCAATCAAACCTATCAGTTCACTTCGTTTATATACTTCAGTAGTACAGTTGAATAGTGAGGTTTATGTTTTTGGTGATGAAAATGGTTGTGGTTGGCGTAACCCAGGTGCGAGTTCTTGCTAAATTTAATTTTTACTTTAAATTTTTATTTTGGATGAAATTTTAGTTTTTTTTAATCGTTTTATTATATATATATATGCAGTTGAATCATACAATCCAATTCTAGAAAAGTGGACCTTGTTCCCCTCTTTACATCAGAAGAAAGAAAGCTTAGCCGAAGTTTCTTGGAACCCTAAAATATTTGCAGCTGGTGGTACCACCAGTGTTTACTGCTTTTCAAATGTTGAGATGCTTGATTTAAACGATGGAAGGTGTATTTCTATATGTTCAATTCTAGACAAGGTAAAGTATATGAAGTTACATATTAGTAAAATACCCACATTTGTTTTGTTTCTTTGATAAACATGCAAAATTAATAACCTATTGTTTGATTATTCTTCTTTTAAATTTCAGAGATTGCTTTATCCCACTTATGGATATAATGGATTTGACAATTTAAAGTAAGACTTTATGGCTTAGTTTTTTTTGCTTGCTTCGTTCATTTACATTCCTCTACCTCATATTAACTAGAAAATGCCGTCCAAGGTTTATGCGCAAGTTTTAAGAAAATTATTGATTGTAGCTATTTTGAAGACCGAATAATCTTTGTTGATGAATATATATGTCCTTAGTGTAGTGTGAGTTGGGTGAAATGACTAATTAATATTTGGTTCTTGAGATATTAATATATAAGGGTATTATTGGAAAATATAACTAATTAATATTTGGTTCTTGAGATATAAATATAGGTATGCTCTTGGTGGTGTTGATGAATGCACAATGGCTTCAAGTATCAAACTATTTGATCCTTGTTTTGGGGCAAGTCGGTTTGTAGAACTTTGAGAATTCTATGACCCTCCTATTGTCAAGGAATCTATGTATATGAATGTGAGAGATATACATTATTAATTGAAACAATATGTATATCTAATATTTAACTTATTTACATTATGTACATCATAAGGAAATTAGAGAACGATAAGAATACGAACTTTCGAAATGTTATTATCAAATAAAAATCAGTTTTTAACTTTAATTTTAATAGAATCAATTTTATCCAAATCTAACACAACATGTCAACATCTACTTGTTTGACACAAATTGATCTGAATATTGTTGTTGCATCTATATATACGCAAAATCTATTTTTGTTTATTCATAAACCTATAAAACCATTTATAATATGAAGAGTAGTTGTTTGGGTTAAAAATATGAAACAAAACTTAAAGTTTAGAACATATATATTTATTGAATTAAAAGTAGGTTATAGATTTGATAAATATAAAGTGGGCCAATTGGGCTCAAAAAGTTGTATGTTTTATCTATTATTTTGAGTTTTTCTAGGTAAAGCGTTAAGGTGTCAATACATTTTTTGATAATATGGTTAACTATTTTAAAATTTTTCTTATTCAATCATATATTGTGTCAAATTTTGAAAGACTAATAAGACGGACTTCACAAACTTTAAGTACTAATTATTATTTTTATGAACTCTATGGATTAAATAGGATAGATGGGGTTAGTTTTAGCAAGTAAATTTAGGATTAAGTAAAAAATAAAGTTTATCTAGCCATCATTTCTTAACACACTGTTCTTTTCCTACTTGATGGCACAAAATTCATGAGGGCAAGCTAGCTCTACCACTTTAATTTAGGTGCTTCTTTTTCCTCAAGTTTACCTCCTCTCCTGAGGTTTTTTAAAGTTTAATATTCTATATTCTACTTTAGTCGATTTCTTTTTTTGGCGACTCAGTCGATCAGTTATTATTTTAAGGTTTATACAAATATTATTTTAACAAATATTAAAGATATAATATAAATACAGAATAAAATTTTATATTAATAATCTAATAAACTGATGTTCATTTAATAGGTAGTTATATTTTATTCTATTCTAAAATTTGTTCAAGAAATTGATGGAGTATTTAACTTTATCTCGTAAGATGAATTGTAGATTTTTCTTTATATGGACTTTTGAGACTTATTCATTCATTGTTGTTGCTTTATTATTAACAATGATGATGTTAATATTATTAATATTTTTGTAGGTTTTGGCTATTTGAATTTCACTTTCTATGAAGGTGAGCAATCATATTTTTGTTTTTCTCATACACTAATGGTTATATAATTATAGTAGCATTTCATTTATTTGACTAATTAAATGAATTAATCGGCAAATGATAAATATTTAAGGATATTATTTAATAGGCTAATAAAAATTTAAAGAAAGTGAATAGAAATGATATCCAAAAGATGAAACTGTATGATTAAAAAAATAAACTCTAAATTAATACTATAGTCAATAACTTATTTTAAAAAATAGAAGCTCATTTGGTGATAGACTTATCTATTGAAAGAAGCTCATTTTCATGGTTTTCTATGGAAAAAATACATAAAATCGAAAGATATAATTACATTTAAACTACATCATATATTCATAAAATAAACTACACTACACCATTTGAGCAAATTTTTCATCCCCATAAACTATGATCTTTTATGTGGCTCCACTGATGGGGATTTGATGATAGACTTATCTATGAGATGCGATAACGATTCCAATAGACAAACCAGAAAATGAATTCATTAGTTGAAGATAAAATGTCAAAATAAAATAATTCAAAAATTTCGCTTGAACAATAAAAGCATCCAACCTCATTAGTTTTTCATTGTAAATTTACAATTCCACAAACTCCCACATCTCTATGTTTTAAATTTTATCTAAACTGTCCAATAAAAATTTAGAATTAAGTAAGATCAATAACAAATCAAGAGAATAAATTAGACTCAAATTGTGGAAAAAGCTAAACGAAATAGAAGTGTGACCTTAATAGCTTATTTTTCTCCACAAAATACAATGAAATACTCTACCTTCCAAGGCGTTACGCAGTACATAAGAGTGAGCAGGTAGGGTGTGTGAGTGAGTGAGTAAGGTTTATATAGGGAGTATTAATGTGGCTTTTAGAGTCTTATGATAAATGATAGTGGGAATACATAAAGACAATAGTAACCTCCACGTTTAGGCAAAAAAACCATTCCATACCAAAAAATTTTTTTTTTACCTAAATACTCCACTTTCTACATTATATACCAAAGTAACCCACTTTTTTATAAGTGGAGAACTCGCCCCCCACCACCCAACCTTCTAAACTAAAATTTTCAAAATTTTTTTTATTTCTAGTTCAGAACTCGCCCCCCACCAGGGAGAGTTCTGACCTGCGTTTTTTTATTTTTTAAATTTTTTATATTTAATTTGATTAAAATATAAATTAATTTAATTTAATCACAATAATTAATTTAAATAATTAGAATAATTAGTAAAGTATAAATACCAAATTTAATTATTTAAAAAAAATATAAATTTAAGTGTCACAAAGTAATATTAAAAGACATGAATTGATTTAAAAGACTAATACGAAAAGAACAGTAGTAGTAAATGTGAGTAGTTGACATTGTGGTTAGGGCAGTTATTTTTGTTGTAACTGCACAGAAACAAAATCGCAACCATGAATTGATTTCAAACGAGTGGAAGTAGCGACTGCTCCTTACAGATTCTCTCTATTAAATCCTCTACCGGTGGCGGAAGAACTACAAGTTGCTCTGCCATGATCTATCACCGCAACTGCAGTTAAAACAACTCTGATGACAGAAACAGTAGAGAAGAAAGAGAATTACTGGAATGATTCCCGCTTTGCTCCAATGAAAGGACTTGACATTAGGGGTGTTTGCGGTGCGGTTTGGTTCGGTTTTGAGATAAAAGTGAACCGAACCGCAAGGTAAAACTACATGTTGTTTGGTTTGGTTCGGTTGGCTTCCTAAAATAAAACCGAACCAAACCAAACTAATGCGGTTTGGATTGGTTCGGTTGGTTCGGTTTTTTCCAAGACAAAAACATAATTTAAAATGAAGTTAAAATTAACTAACATAAAAAATGGCTAACATAAATCTTTAAGAAAAACGCTCTTTTAATTCTTTTAAGATAGTTAAGACAATGTTTAAAAGAATTTGAATTAAATATTTTATTGTAATTTTTAAATATAGCATAACAATATAGATTGTTTGTAAGTGAGTCAAAGAATTAATTGTATTTGGGCTAGTAAGTGAGTGAGAGTTGGGTTTTAGTTGCATTTGGGCAAGTAAGTTAGTAAGGAAGGTTGTAAGTCAATAAGTCTTAGTGTTACTTGCGGTTTGGTTTGGTTTGGTTCGGTTTCTATAATCAAAACCGCGAACCGAACCAATCCGCGCGGTGCAATGAAAAAAAGAACCAAACTAAACCAATAAGAAGCGGTTTTTTGCGGTTTTCGGTTTGGTTTGGTTTGGTTTGCGGTTTTCTATTGGTTTGGTTCGGTTTTGAACACCCCTACTTGACATGACTCCACGATGACAGTGTGTTTAGCTTACTTGACACGCTATCGATTTTCTTTCACTGTTCAACGCAAACTATTTCTGAAATAGGAGTATTTGTTCCCTTCAAATGGCTTCAAATTTCAAACGGACCTTTCCAATGATGCAAAAATTTTACTGCTTCGAAATTTGTGTCCAATTGATTCTATAAGTTTCCATGGGGTCCAACCAAAGGTAGACAATAGAAAAATTCTAGTGATTTCTAAGAAAAAATGTCTCGAGAATATACCGTAATTATTACCGTAATTATCCCATATTAAATTCTGTTCCAATTTTTAATATCTTCATTTTTTACCGTAATTATTACCGTAATTACTTTATAAATAAGTTTACTAATTATTCAAATGATTTAAATTAATTTTTGAAATTAAATTAAATTAATTTACAATTTAATCAAATTAAATATAAGAAATTAAAAAAAAAATAAAAAACGCAGTGTAGAACTCTCCCTGGTGGGGGGCGAGTTCTGAACTACAAATAAAAAAAATTGCAAAATTTAAGTTTAGAACTCGGTTTGGTGGGGGGCGAGTTCTCCACTTAAAAAAAGTGGGTTACTTTGGTATATAATGTAGAAAGTGTAGTATTTAGGTAAATTTTTTTTTTGGTATGGAATGGTTTTTTTGCCCCACGTTTAAATTTAAATGATAGTGGATTGAGTGAGTATTAAAATAGTCCATAGTAATGTTTTAATGTACAATTTAATATTAAATAAGGCTTTTTTCTTTTAGTGGGTTTTCAGTTATTTATATTTTTTTAGTGAATTTATTATTATTATTATTATTATTATTATTATTATTATTATTATGTAAATAATCAAAAACTGATAGAATAGTTGTCAAAAAAAACTGATAGAATATGAAAATAATCAAAATCTAAAAGATTAGGAGGATAATGCATTCGATTGATATAGGTAATGCTTTTATCCTTTTGTTTTTGTATTAATTGCTTATATCCTTTTAATTTATTGTAAAAAAACATAGTTAATGGTGTAACATTAAATAATTCTATTTTTTAGCCTTAAGTGAGCCCTAAAATAGTCTAAATAATCAAAAACCTGATAGATTAAGATAATGCATCCGATTGATACATAGGTAATGCTTTTATCCTTTTTTGTATTAATTGCTTATATCCTTTTTATTGTAAAAAAAAAAGCTAATGGTGTAAAATTAAATAATTATATTTTTTTAGCCTCAAGTGAGCCCTAAAATAGTCTATATTTAATATAATGCATATGGTTCACATTCCATGGACCAGTTTTTTTAGCCTTCAGTGAGTATTAAAATAGTTCATAGTGATGGGTTAGAGCATTCAAATAATAAGTCTAATATCACAAAAGTATAGTGTTGTAGAAACCAACTCTCCTTTATAGATAGATAGATAGATATATAGTAATATAATAGATAGATAGAATAGATAATACTAAATATTAAATACAAAAGAAGACCTACATGTCAATATTGTTGTTAAATATTGAATATACTAAATATTGTTGTACTAAACTCTATTTATTTATACAAATTTGACTATTATATATTATTAATTATTAATTACCAAAAATAGAAGTATCTTACCTATTTCATTTTCTCAACTAATGAATATTAATATAATTATATAAATAAGATAAACTGGTAAAAAGATTAATAAAATAGAACTTTTTAAAAGTCATGCATTTATACTTGTAATATGAAAAGTCATTTCATTAAGAAATTTCATTAAAACATAGTACACTTGTCAATCTCGTAGAAGGCAAGTTTTCTCAAGTCTCCTTTACTAATATACAAGGAAAGTGGAGATCCAAGAGGCACGAGTAGGTGGTACTCGGATGGTTGCTGAAGACTTATTAGCTTTATGCTTAAGTGTATATTTTTCCTTGTTATCTGTGTATCAAGACATTTTGTCTTTAGCGTTATGTATTTATTTCCGCTTTCTTGTACGATATTGAACACTGTATTTCACTGATGGTTTATGGTCTTATTTATGTTTAAGACTATCCTGTTGTTGTTCAGTGAAAATTTTATAGTGGTGTTCAGTATTTAAACAGGAAATATATCTCTGATGTTTTAGGGACGGTGCACTTGGGTATTTTTACTCGATAAAAATACCGGGGGTGTTACAGCCACTATTTACTTAAATGATCAATGTAACATTCCTTTTTACCATTTAAAAAATGTAACATTCATTTTATTTTTCAATGTGTTTACCTTTTTGTCTTACTATTATCATTGTGGCTACTTTATGGTTCATAATTAAATGGATATGAAAAGATGCATGTTTAGACAATAATAAGTCTTAATTTGTTTTTTTTAAGTTTTATTGACACCTATAAAATTAATTTTCGTTAAAAAAATTGATATAAAATAATAACATCTTATTTTCTTCCTCTATGGAGTATATATATTGTTATTAATTTTTTAATAATTTTTAGACCACCCTTCTTAAGTATTTATAGTATTTCTTAAAGAAGACCTAAAGTGAAGAAAAATGAAAAGATTGTAACTATATCTCTATTAAAAACCAACTATAATAATTAGGACTAATTATAATAATAATAATAATAATAATAATAATAATAATAATAATAATAATAATTTAGAGACACTAAAAGACAACCAAAATCAAAACATCAAGTAATGAATTAAGAGTAATCAATAACATAGGAAGTTTTGTAAAATTTAAAAAAAAAGGAGGAAAACTCACAATTCAAGAATCAAGCTTCTTTGATAAAAATTAATATATTAATGATGCAACATGTTTATAATATAAATAATAATATTAGTTCCGTTAAAAATGTAATAATTATTTTAATATATTAAAACTAATAAGTTCTACAGTAATAATATTTTTAAAAAATTAATATTATCAATTACGGTTAAATTAAAAATTTACAATTATATTATACCATTAATATGATGTATATGCAATACAAATAAACCAATTAAATATATAATAAAACTAAACACTAATAATAACCTGATAAAAAATACTAATATATTTGATCAAATATATATATATATATATATATATATATATATATATATATATATATATAGATATAGATATATTATATTATATTATATTATATTATATTATATAATACTTAAACTATTTTTAGTTGTTATTATCAACTTCTATTTTAATTTGAAAATATCATCATTTTAAAGTAAATATAAAATATTTATTTCATATTCCACTAAGATAATCATTTAATAAGTTAGTGGCAATTATTAGCTTTCATTAAAATTAAATTCCTCTTCATGTATAAATTATAAATAACTATTTTAGTACACAAAAATATTGAGATTCATTGTGGAGGCTCCATTGGGGTCTCATTTACATATATACTAGGGGAATACCCGTGCGTTGCACGGGTTGTTTTAATATTTCATATATTATTTTATAATTATCGTAGCAATTCATTTATTTGGCTAATTGAAGTAAATGGAACGGTGGAAACAGTTCAATTTAACGGTATTATTTAATAGGTTAATAAAAATTAATAAATTGATAATTAAAGAAATCCAATAGAATCGTAAAAAGAGGAAGCAAATAAATATGTTAGTTAAGAAATCTTCAATATTAAAAACAATGTACAATTTACGTTCATCGAATCGAGAGATATGATACACAGAATTGAAAGATAAAAACTCATTAGAAAAATAGAAGATCCTTTTGAGGGTGCTCTATAAAAAATTTAATACATAGAATTGAAATATATAATTACATTTAGACGACATCTTAAGGTTATAAAAAAACAACTACATTATACTGCTTGAGCAAATTCTACAAACCCATAAACTATGACTCTTATGTGTCTATGATAGATTTATTCTAGGGATGCCTAAGATAATAAATACCATGAGTGTTGTTTGTTGGTCACAATACCATGAGTATTGTTAATACATACAAACCACCAAAGAAATATTTTAGTCGATGATGCCTAAACACTCGACCCCATTAAGTTTTCATTACGGATTTACAACCCCACAAAGATCCATATCTTTAGTGTAAGAAGTTTCATTTAAATTGTCCTATAAAAAGAATATTTGGAATAAGTAGTAAGATCACCAACTAATCAAGGAAAAAAGGTTGGGATACAATCAAATACTCTGAAGCTTGATGTAGTGCTATTGAAGTCTTGTAGGCAAGTTTGGTGTTAGAGCTCTATCACCATTCCTTTATAGCATTTAGCACATCACTATCATGATCAAAAGTAATAAATTAAAATCACTAAGTAAGTTTATTTATGTAGAAATTTTGTGAAAACAAAAAAAAATAAGCAAAAAATTCATCTCATGAATTTAGAATGAATAATAATGAATAAATTGATATCTAATACTTAATTTCACATAAAATCAAAAAGAAAAAAGACTAAAGGCCCAAATTGGTCCTTGACAAATTTTTTGTGGGACGAATTCGTCCCTCACAATTTTTTTGAGACACATTGGTCCCTGACAATTTTAAAACGGGACACGTTAGTCCCTCCATCCATTTTGACGTTACCAGCACAGTAAACGTGTCCTACGTGGCACGTTAAGTGCCACGTGTCACGTTAGATTTAAAAAAGGGACGAATCGGTCCCTGACAATTTAAAAAAGAGACGAATCAGTCCTCTGTTACTATTCATCGTCTTCTACCTCCAAACCTCCAAATCCCCAATCAACGAAGGTTCCACCCGTCCCCCCTCACCGATCCTCCTCTCTCACAGCTCTCTCTCTCACAGCCCCCCTCTCTGGTTCGCTCTACCCTCCCCCCTCACCGATCCTCCTCCCTCTCTCTCTCTCTTCGCATCTCGTCGTTCCCTCTCTCGCCGTTCTCTCTCTCGTCGCTCTCCCTCCTCTCTTCTTCTCCTCCTCCCTTCTTCTCCTCCTCTCTTCTATCCCTTTCGTTCCTACGGTGAGGGTTTGGTAAGTGATGGCTTACGGTGGTGAGAGGGGAGAGCGAGATCTACGAGAGGCGGTGGTGAGAGGGGGAGTGCGATCTGCGAGAGTGAGAAGGAGATGGAGAGGAGGAGAGAGAGAGAGGGATGAGTTCCAGATTAACGTGAGTGAGGAGAGAGAGAGATGAGTTCCAGATCTGGGGGGAGGGGTTCGCGGTGGGGGGAGGGGTGAACAGTGGAACGGAGGGGGGAGGGGGGAGGAAGAGGAACAGTTGGTGGAACGGAGGGGGGAGGGGGTGAACAGTGGAACAGAGGGGGGAGGGGTGATTTGTCCCCTTTTCAAAAAAGTCATGGACTGATTTGTCCCATTTTCAAATTTGTAAAGTCAGGGACTTATTTGTCCCAAAATAAACGTGGCAGTTAACGTGACACGTGGCACTTAACGTGCCACGTAGGACACGTTTACTGTGCTGATAACGTCAAAATGGATGGAAGGACTAACGTGTCCCGTTTTGGAATTGTCAGGGACCAATGTGTCCCGAAAAAATTGTAAGGGACGAGTTCGTCCCACGAAAAATTTGTCAAGGACCAATTTGGGCCTTTACTCAAGAAAAAATAAAGAAAAACTGGATCTCATAAAATAAGAATGTAGATTAAGAAATAAGAGAAGAAAGTTGATATTAAATTTAATATAATTAAAAAATTGAGGAACATCTCCCTTATAGCCTAATGAATAGAAGAAAAAAGTTGATATTTAATACAAATATAAATTCAAAAAATCTCATAAAATGATGTTTTTATTGTTTTTTTTTTTTGCCTTTTTGTGATATAGAGGGTGAGCTTCCTATATGTGGGACCTAAGGTGACTCATTCATAAGAAAGATACTAAAAGTTATATACATCGTATTTGATTTGTGCACTCAGTGTAAAGACGAACTAATGCACTATCTATTAAGTGACAAAAAAAAGCTCTTCTTCAAGGGACATAATTAAATCCTACACATCATACAAATTCACCAAAACTATTAAATAAAACATTTTTCTAAGAACAATAATAAAATATACATGACTTCTCTCAATGCTTATAACTTTACAAAGAATCGTTATTTCTATTGCATGATTCACTAACTGATCCATATTTTCCTTAATTTGCCTCTTTGTTTACTTCAAAACTGCCAATAACATGGAATCCTTGACCCTTTTTGTGCATTCTACCTCTTCTCAGGAAACTCGCTCATTTCTTCTGCTCTTTGTTTTTCAATATGAACATTTTTGTCAAAACCCCCTCCCCTCACCATCCAAAATTGTCTCCTTTAAATAGTTAATTTTTGCTATAAATGATTAAAACTCTATCTTTTCCACTCATATTATAGTAACTCATTAGTTTATTGTCAATTAAAGGAGTAATTCATCGGAATATGAAACCCCTCACTGTCAATGCATAATTGTTACATAAAAAAGAATTTTAAAGGTCAACTAACTTAGTTATACAAAAAATAATCTTTATTTTGTTTAAAAATTTTTTAAAAAAAATATGTACCTAGATTGGAAGATTTCAACAAATATTGAGTCGATTGATAAATTTTAATAAATGTACGAATATATTTATTTGTAGGTTTTATCACGAAATTATATAATAACTAATATATAAATATGTTTGTGTGTGTGTAAATTAAATTTATTTAAATTTATTTGATAATAAGTAAATTAAAAAATGATGACATTAATTTCGAATTAGTTTAATAATATTTGATTTTTTAAAACTAAATTATAATGCTGGTTTTAAATAAAATGTATGAAACGTGTTTAATATTATATCTAACTTTTATTTATTGTAATCATTGGCATAAAATATTTTTATCTCATGAAGTTGTTTGTGTATAAAGCCCTTCATCTACTACAATCTATTTTTATATTTTTGGTTACCATTAATGTGATCTAATATATATATATATATATATATATATATATATATAATAGTTATCATTATTATTAATCTAATAAAATGTAGTTATTTATTATAATTGACACATAAGGAATATAAAACTAATATATATACATATATATATATACTAGTATGTAACCCGTGCGATGCACGGAATACTATACTATGTTTTTGTTAAAAAAATTGTGTGAATAACATGATGGTGAAATTATTAATATAAATGCTTATGGAATAAATTAGTGTACTAAAAATAAATTATTTTATCTTTTACAGATGATATCAATTCTACTTTTAGAAAAACACACATAGCCTGCACATTTAAAAGTGAATATATAGACACAAACAAATATACGTAGACACACACAAAAAAATTTTTGGGAGGTATGAGACATAATTTATGATAAATAAATAAAAATTAAAGTGAATATATTTTTATTAAAATGCGATAACCACAAAAAATAGTCAAAGACTTTTTTTCTTAGCATAGCTGTTTACTTTGTATTCAGACATGTGATTTTTCTTGATAAATGACCAAGATTTTTCTATGATAAACGAAATTAATTACTTATACATATAATCAACCTATTGTTTAAAATACGGAAATTATAAAATATAGTAAAATTTAAATATTATGTTAAAAAAGATTATTGTTAAATTTAAATATGACATACAAATACTAATAGTAAATTATTCTTTTTTTAACGGAACAAAATACGATAGTTTTTATACCTTCAGTATTTTACTTTACAATAGATGTTCTATATAGTAGAAAAACTACTACTAAGTCTAACGCTAGTCGTGTTATAAAATCACAACAAAGAGTTCAGATTTTTTTGGAAGCTCAAAAAAAGGTTGAAAAAATCATTTTAGAAAATTTGATATACACCTGTTCTAAAATGATGTAGTGCATTCCGGTTGACATTTCTGTGATAGAATAGAAAATCAACAACCATTTCAGCATTGAATTCCATTATGTGCCAAAAAAACTACAGGAAAAAAGAAGACGTGTTAAAGATAAGAGCACTAACTGTATAATGGTTTGTTGACCTACGAACAAAGCCTATTTATATAAGATAGTTGTATGAAAATTGTTTGAAAATGAGATTTGAAAATTGCGCCAAAATGAACCAATTTAAAATTAGTAATTTTCGTCAAAAAATTCCAGATTCTAAAATTTGAATGCTTTGAAATTTCTTTTAAGTTGAGTTTCATTACTATTGATTATTAATCAATGTTTTTTTAGAAAATAAAACCGAATTAGCATTTATTAGTTTTCTCTCAAATTGTTGTAAAGTTAACACCTAGGATTAGTGGTCTTGAAAAACATTTTACTTTGTATTATTTAAAATTAAATATTATAAAACGTGTATACCAATTTATTTTTTATATTGTGATAGTTTTTAATATGTTTAAAATAAAATTTTGTTAGGGAAATTTTTATAAATGAATTATTGACATTATTTGAATTTTTATAATTCGGTTTCAGAAATTTTTTAGTTTTATCATACTTTTTTTAAATATTAAATGTAAATTAATTGTGTGAATGCATTAATTATTATTTTCTCAAATTGTTGTATGAGTGGCACCTAGGATAATTGGCCTTGAGACTCATTTTACTTTGTATTATTATTATAGATTATAGATTATAGATATACTAACAAATAAAATAATATATATATATATATATATATATATATATATATATATAAAGGAGAAAAAGGAAAAAAAACTCACAATTCAAGAGTCAAGCTTCTTATATATATATATATATATATAGATATAGATAAATTATATTATATTATATTATATTATATATAAACATGTTGTTAGTTTTTATTATTATTTAATATTCCACTAAGAGAATCGTTTAATAAATTAGTGGCAATTATGTTCTTTCATTAGAATTAAAGTCTTCTTTATGTGTAAATTTTAAATAAATATTATAATAGATAAAATTTAATTATGAGAAAAATTGTGGAGGCTCCATTGGGGTCTCCTTTACATATATATATATATATATATATATATATATATATATATATAGATATAGATTATATTGTTTTCAGTTTTCTAAGGTTAGAGGGGTGGTTTATGGCAATAATGATGGCGATAATCGTCACTATGATTTAGACACTAATAACATACTTATCAGAAAAAAAAAGACACTAATAACAGCTATTAGTCGAATTGCAAATGATATATACGTCTATATAATCAAGTTGGTTGTAATATTACACAAACCTATGTTACTTGTACTATTTTAGTAGAACTATGACTATTTGAAATTACTCTTTAAGAATTTCAATATGTTATTAATATTTTAGCTAGTCTTAAATTTGCGTAGTATGACATTTATAGAAATGTAACTTGGGATATTGGTTTGATATGTGAAAGTGTAATTTTTTTTTCCAAGCTCATAATAGGCATTTTCAAAAAATAAAATAAAAGCTCATAATAGGTTTTTTTAGATAAGCAAGAATTGTATTGATGAGGGCACTAGGGGTGCACCAATCCCATATACATTAATGAAAGGGGGAGGGCCTCCTCAAAACCTCCCTGAGCCAAAACTCAGTGGGAAAAAGACTCAAGCAGGGAAAAAGAGTACCTCAAAATGGAATAAGGTTGCTAACAATGTGAAAGTCAACCCACCGTTTCTCCCCCTTCTAAGCATTGAAGTGGATTAGACCACCACATTGAAATTGAAATAGAGGAGCATAACTTCAATCTATAAACACACCAACTCCAAGTTAAGCATTTGATGGGGTTCACCACGGATTCGGCATTTGGTTCCTTGTTGTTAAAAATAGCACCATTCCTGGCAAGCCACACACTCCAACATGTTGTTAACCAGATCATGTGTTTCGTACGTTTCGCCTTCTTCCCTATGCATAAGCGACCATAACTAAGGAAGAAGTCAACAATATCCAGGGACATGTCGAAATCAACTGCGAGCCAATTGCCAACAAGCTGCCATACGGAACGAGCAAAGCTGCAGCTGAGGAACAAGTGGCTAGCGGTCTCACGAAATTTACAGCACAGCTGATAAGTCTATTTTTAGAGTCTTTTTAATAGTTATTTTCATTAAGTTTTATTGGTATTTTAATTATATTTTTGAGCTATTTTACTACAAATATTTACTTTTTATTTTCAGGTTTTATTTTGAAGCAAAAGAGAAAATAAGAGCTAAAATGAAGAAACAAAGGAAATATTTGAGGAAGAACAATTTTTAAGCACTAAGGCACTCTCCAAGGGCGCCAAGGGCGCCAAGAACCAAAACTGGCGCAGGACAGGGCCCCTAGGGCGCCAAGGGCGCCAAAAACCAAGCAAGGAACAAAACTGGCGCAAGACAGGGCTCAAGGGCGCCATGGGCGCCAAAAACCAAGAACAGCACAAACTGGCGCAGGACAGGGCGCCATGGGCGCCAAATAGGCAACACTGGCGCAGCACAACGCAAACTGGCGCAGGACAGGGCGCCATGGGCGCCAAGGGTGCCAAGGAGCAACACAGGCGCAACACAGAAGCAAAACTGGCGCAGGGCAGGGCGCCAAGGGCGCCATGGGCGCCAAGGGCGCCAAAATGCAGTCAAAATGTGGCTGCGGCCACTTGTTGGTGGCTAACCATGCCAACTTGATTTTTTACTTCTTTTTGACTATTTTGCCCCTCCACTCAAGTGCTATGCCCACTTGTTGATGGCTTTGCCTTGTCCACTTGTTGGTAGATATTTTCCCTCATATTTTCCTATAAATAGGACCTTGATCCTCACTTGTAATGAGACTTGGTTTTGTGAGTGAATCATTTCTCAAGACTTGAATTTTGTGACAAAGTTCATCTCAAAAATTCTCTAAAGATTGTTCTTCATGTTCTTCATGTTCTTCATATTCTTTTACTTTCTTGCTATTTATATTCTTGCAATTTATTTTCTAAGTCTTTTATTTTTCTTGCACATTTACTTTCTTGCCCCCTTTATTTTCCAAGTCATTTACTTTCTTGCCCCTTTATTTTCCAAGTCATTTACTTTCTTGCCCCTTTATTTTCCAAGTCATTTACTTTCTTGCCCTTTATTTTCCAAGTCATTTACTTTCTTCCCCCTTTATTTTCCAAGTCATTTACTTTCTTGCCCCTTTATTTTCCAGGTCATTTACTTTCTTGCCCCTTTATTTTCCAAGTCATTTATTTTCTTGCCCTTTATTTTCCAAGTCATTTACTTTCTTGCCCTTTATTTTCCAAGTCATTTATTTTCTTGCCCTTTATTTTCCAAGTCATATATTTTCTTGCCCTTTATTTTCCAAGTCATTTACTTTCTTGCCCTTTATTTTCCAAGTCATTTATTTTCTTTTCTCCTCTTTTGTCTACAATGATCATGAGTGAGTAGACTTTACTAAAACATTCCTTCTTTCTAAAAACACTTTCTTTTCAGTTAATCAAATTTGAAAAATTAAATTGGTAATCACCTAGGCTCTCCCTGTGGATCGATAACTCTCTTTATTACGCGACAAGACTGTGCACTTGCGGCCTATCAAGTTTTTGGCGCCGCTGCCGGGGAGGCAGTGATATTAATTAAATTTTTCGAAACCGGTTAGACTGAAGTTTTATTTTCTTTATTTTCACTTTTTCTTCTCTTGTCCCTCGAATGCGAAGAACCAGAAGTTCCGGAGAAATTGTTCAACAAATTCCCGAAATTGAAAGGTTCATACATAGAAGGAGAAGAGAAATTCCCGATAACCAAATGGCGGCTAATGAAAATCGTGCTCTCAAAGAGTACGCAACACCTTCGGCAGAGCCATCGGGTGCCATTGTACATCCGAATGTGGAAGCAAATAATTTTGAACTCAAATCATCTCTGCTTTCAATGGTTCAACAAAACCAATTTTCTGGTTCTCCCACGGAGGACCCAAATCTTCATATTTCAATTTTTCTAGAATACTGTGGAACTCTCAAATTAAACGGGGTACCTCAAGATGCCATAAGACTAAAACTCTTCCCTTTTTCATTAAGGGATAGAGCAAGAGCATGGCTACATTCTTTGCCTTCGGAATCCATTACCAGTTGGGGCCAATTAAAACAAGCTTTTCTTGCTAAGTTCTTTCCCCCGAGTAAAACAGCTCAAATGAGAAATCAAATTACTCGATTTTCTCAAAACGACGGGGAATCTCTTTATGATGCTTCGGAACGTTTCAAAGAAATGTTAAGGCTATGCCCCCATCATGGACTAGAGAAATGGCTCGTTGTTCACACTTTTTATAATGGATTACAATATGCAACAAGAATGACTGTTGATGCAGCTGCAGGTGGAGCTTTAATGAACAAAAATTTTACTGAAGCTTATGCACTCGTTGAAGATATGGCTCAAAACCATTATCAATGGACAAGTGAGCGAGCCATAACGAATAAACCAGCCTCATCAAAAGAGCCAGGTAAGTATGAAATATCTGTTGTTGATCATCTTACCTCAAAAGTGGACGCACTTTTTCAAAATTTTGAAAAATTAAATGTAAGTGCCGTCTCACAAACTTCTTCTCCTATTACTCCACCATGTGAATTATGTGGGGTTGTTGGCCATATTGGAGATGAATGCCAGCTTGAGGCATCTAGTGCTGGAAACGAGCATGTTAACCATGCTCAAAAGGAAGATCCATTTTCAAATACTTATAATCCTGGGTGGAGGAATCATCCAAATTTTTCTTATAAAAATCCTCCACCCAATCCAGCACCTAGACCACCTCCTGGTTTTCAAAATCAAAAAGTTTTTAACAACCCACAAAACAACCCGCAAAAGTCAAACTTGGAATTTTTGATGGAAAAATTTGTGTCATCTCAAATAAAACAAAATGATGAATTCAAAAATCAAACTGGTTATTTGAATGACACACTTATCAAATTGGTATCAAAAGTCGACTCTATTGCCACTCATAATAAAATGCTTGAAAATCAAATAACTCAAGTGGCAACACAGGTGGCTTCATCCTCTAAGTCTTCGGGGGTATTTCCTGGGCAACCAGAACAAAATCCAAATGGCCAAATAAATGCTGTCACCCTTAGAAGCGGAAAACAATTAGAGGAACCAAGAGCAAACCAAGAAAAAATTGTGAGTGAAAAACATAATTTACCATGCGAGCAAGAAGAGAAAGAAAAAGAGAAAGAACCAGAAAAAGAAAGAGAAGAACCACACATCCCCCCACCACCATACAAACCACCCATTCCTTTTCCCTAAAGATTTGCAAAAAACAAACTTGACGAGCAATTCAAAAGGTTTGTCGACTTGCTTAAAAAGCTTTACATCAACGTTCCTTTCACTGATGCATTGTCTCAAATGCCGTCTTATTCTAATTTTTTGAAAGAAATTTTATCCAAGAAAAGAAAAATAGACGACTATGAGACGATTGCATTAACAGAAGAATGTAGTGCAATTATCCAGAACAAGCTACCACAAAAGCTCAAAGATCCAGGTAGTTTTTCCATACCTTGTGTAATTGGAAGTGAAACTATAAACAGAGCAATGTGCGATCTAGGAGCCAGTGTAAGTTTGATGCCTCTTTCTCTTTGCAAAAGACTAGGGATAGGTGAACTTAAACCCACAAAAATGACAATACAATTGGCAGATCGTTCAATTAAATACCCCACTGGAATCTTAGAGGATATCCCTATCAAAGTAGGGCAAACTTTTATACCGGAAGATTTTTTTGTAATGGAAATTGAAGAAGACTCCCAAATTCCTATTCTTCTAGGGAGGCCTTTTTTAGCTACTGCAGGGGCAATAATTGACGTAAAAAACGGCAAGTTGGTTTTTAACGTGGGAGATGAAAAGGTTGAGTTTGAAGTTTCAAACTTAATGAGGAGTCCGTCTGTAAAGGACTCATGCTGCAGGATTGATATTGTAGACTATTGCGTGCGAGACTGCTCTTTAGCATCATCTTCACAAGATAGTCTGGAAGATTGCCTTTTAGGCAACACAGATACAAATACAGCAGAGGAAACCCAATTTTACATAAAACTTTTAGATGAGAATCCACCATCACAAAAATTGGGTACTGAATCTTTGGGTGAGGGAAAGCCTCGACCTCTCCCAAAAGAAACACCAAAAATAGAACTGAAGCCCTTACCATCATCTCTCAGGTATGAGTTTCTTGGCCCTAATTCTACTTTTCCAGTAATTGTAAATGCAGATCTAAAACAAAATGAGACTGAAAAATTGCTTAATGTTCTTAAAAAGTATCCCAAAGCCATAGGGTATACTATTGAGGACATTAAAGGAATAAATCCATCAATCTGCATACACAGAATACTACTGGAAGAGGACTATAAACCTTTTATCGAGCATCAAAGAAGATTAAACCCAAACATGAAAGAGGTTGTTAAAAAGGAAGTTTTAAAACTCCTTGATGCTGGGATAATATATCCTATTTCCGATAGTAAGTGGGTTAGTCCTGTTCAAGTAGTACCTAAAAAGGGAGGCTTAACAGTTATTAAAAATGAAAAGGATGAATGCATTTCCACAAGGACAATTACGGGATGGAGAATGTGTATTGATTACAGAAAGCTTAACAAAGCTACCCCGAAAGATCACTTCCCTCTCCCGTTCATTGATCAAATGCTAGAAAGGTTAGCACGGCACTCACATTTCTGCTATTTGGATGGTTATTCGGGATTTTTCCAAATTCCCATCCACCCTAGCGACCAAGAAAAAACAACTTTCACATGTCCTTTTGGCACTTATGCCTATAGAAGGATGCCCTTTGGTCTATGTAATGCTCCTGCTACCTTTCAAAGGTGTATGATGTCCATATTCTCAGACTTTGTTGAAAACATAATGGAAGTATTTATGGATGATTTTTCCGTCCATGGGTCAAATTTTGAAAACTCTTTAGCCAATCTGGAAAAAGTCTTAGAAAGGTGTGAGAAGGTGAATCTAGTTCTAAACTGGGAAAAGTATCATTTCATGGTTAATCAAGGAATTGTCCTAGGACACTTAATTTCTAATAGAGGTATTGAGGTTGATCGTGCAAAAATTGAGGTGATTGAAAAAATGCTACCTCCCACCTCAGTAAAGGAAGTGAGAAGTTTTTTAGGCCATGCGGGTTTCTACCGCCGATTTATAAAAGACTTCTCAAAAATTTCAAAACCTATGACAAGTCTGCTCCTTAAGGATGCAGCATTTATTTTTAATGATCTTTGTCTTGAAGCTTTTAACAGGTTGAAAAAGGCTTTGGTTACTGCCCCAATCATACAGCCACCAGATTGGAATCTTCCGTTCGAGATAATGTGCGATGCAAGCGACTATGCAGTTGGGGCAGTTCTGGGGCAAAGAAAGGAAAAGAAATTGCATTCCATATACTATGCAAGCAGGACCTTAGACGAGGCACAAATGAATTACGCCACAACTGAAAAAGAATTATTAGCGGTGGTTTTTGCCGTTGATAAGTTTCGATCATATTTGGTAGGTTCAAAAATCATCATTTATACTGATCACTCGGCCATAAAATATTTGTTAAACAAAAAAGATGCCAAGCCGAGATTGATCCGATGGGTTTTTTTTTTTTGATTGAAAAGAGGGCCGAAGCCCGAAGGGAAATTACAACGGAATTACACGCGGAGTAGAGACTCCAATAATATCAGCCAACACTAGAGGTTCCAACTGAGGTGGAATAGCAGTATGTAAGCTAAAAATGTTATCTTGACCACAAGCCATGTTTGCTAGAGCATCAGCACAAATGTTTGCCTCACGATAGCTATGACAAAACTCAAGTTCCCTGTCATTTTGAATAAGTCTATGGATCTTGCGTAAGAGACCCCAACCAGCAGCACTCCCCAAATTACCTTTGTTAATGCTATTTACAACAAGCTCTGAATCAACATTAACCACAACATGTGTGAATCCCATTTGGAGCGCTATCTGGAGCCCTTCAAGCACTCCCCAGAGTTCCGCAACATAAGCACTACAAGACCCAAGCTTTTTTGAAAAACCACAAATCCAGCTGCCGTCATTTCTACGGATAAGACCCCCACAACCTGCCACGGCGACACCACTTTTGCTAGCACCATCTGTATTAAGCTTCACCCAACCCACATTCGGAGGGATCCATTTGATATGAGAAGTGATTTTAGGCCTTGCACTCTGCACATGGATACTCAAAGCAATCCTCTCATACTCCTTAGACATCGCAACAATCGCTTTCCAAGGATGCATAGGACGATGGTAATCCTCATCATGCTGCTTCTTATTTCGCCAAAGCCAAATACTATGACAAGCATTAGCCCATATAGCGCTCCACGGCACTCCACTAGCATGGATTGACTTACTCTTGATATTAGCCTCAATCCAACTAGTGAAATCATAGTTAAAGAAATCCTCCCTGTCATCCAAGTTCACTAGATTCATCCACACAGCATGAGCTTTAGGGCAATCTCTCAGAACATGGAGAATAGATTCAATCACAGTAGGGCAAAGGGAACAATAGGGGGCACCAAGAGACATTTTAGAAAGTCTCTCATTAGTGAGTATTCGCCCATGACAAGCTAACCAAAGGCGTTGAAAATAAAGGATAAAGGATAAAAAGAAGAAGAGTTTCCACTTAATGATACATTTTTGGATGATCAACTCTTCTCATTGGTCAAAACTGAAGCACCATGGTATGCAGATTTTGTAAACTACCTTGCAGCAGGAGTACTCCCCCCCAGATTTAAATTATCAGCAGAAGAAGAAGTTCTTCCATGATCTTAAATAGTATTACTGGGACGAGCCACTGCTTTTTAAAAGAGGAGCAGACGGGGTGTTCAGAAGATGCATTCCGGAAGAAGAGGTAAGTAACATTCTATACCATTGTCATTCTTCTTCCTATGGCGGCCATGCCAGTTCTTCAAAAACTGCTACAAAAATTCTACAATCTGGTTTTTATTGGCCGTCCCTTTTTAAAGACACGCATCAATTCGTTTCTAAATGCGACCAGTGTCAACGCACCGGAAATATTTCGAAAAGAAATGAAATGCCCTTAAATAATATCTTAGAGGTTGAAATTTTTGACGTCTGGGGTGTCGATTTTATGGGACCATTTCCATCTTCTTTTGGAAACCAATATATTCTGGTAGTTGTTGACTATGTGTCAAAATGGATCCAAGCCATTGCTTCTCCTACGAACGATGCAAAGGTAGTCATAAAACTTTTCAAAAAAATAATTTTTCCAAGATTCGGGGTCCCTCGTATTGTCATAAGCGACGGAGGATCCCATTTCATCTCAAAACATTTTGAAATGTTACTGCAAAAGTTTGGTGTAAGGCACAAAATTGCAACGCCTTACCATCCCCAAACTAGTGGTCAGGTTGAGGTATCGAACAGAGAAATTTAAAGTATTTTAGAAAAAACTGTTTCGACCTCAAGAAAAGACTGGTCGGTAAAGCTTGATGATGCTCTCTGGGCTTATCGGACTGCGTACAAAACTCCCATAGGAATGACTCCTTTCAAATTAATTTATGGGAAGTCTTGCCACCTTCCGGTTGAACTAGAGCACAAAGCTTACTGGGCAATTAAACGCCTTAACCTGAACATGGAATTAGCCGGAGAAAAAAGAAAACTCCAACTAAACGAATTAGAAGAACTGAGAATGGATGCTTATGAGAATGCCAAACTTTACAAAGAAAGAACAAAAAATTGGCATGATAAGCGTATCATTCGCAGAGAATTCAAGGAGGGTGACCTGGTGTTATTGTTTAATTCCAGGCTAAAAAATTTTCCGGGAAAATTAAAGTCAAGATGGTCCGGTCCTTTTGAAATCCGTAAGTTTTACCCCTTCGGATCTGTAGAGATCTGGAGCGAGAAAACCGGATCGTTTAAAGTCAATGGTCAAAGGTTGAAAAATTATTTAATTGGTGACCCAATTGAGAAAGAAACTAGTTTAGTTCTGCATGATCCCAATTGAAATTTTGATCGTCAAGCTAGTGACGTTAAAAGAGCGTTGCGTGGGAGGCAACCCACGAAATAACTGTGTGTTTGTTTTGCAAGTCAGCAGTAAATCAGGTAAACTTTCCTTTACCCTTTCATGTTTAAATTGTTAAAACATTGAGGACAATGTCTGGTCCAAGCGTGGGGGGTATCTTGCCCTGTTTTACTATTTTCTTGTTTTTAATTTCTAGTTTATTTCAATAAATAAAGTTCGTCTCCCATTGCTGAAAATCCTTGTGAGTTTTTGAAGCATGTTTTAGATAAGCCTTTTCTGAAAGAAAAAAAATTTCAATTTTTTATTAGCAATCATCTAGGTGGGCTGGTTGGGAAAAAAAAAGTGTATCATGGTTCGATTTCTACTCTTAGGGCTTTTTCACACACACACTATTGAGACTGTTTTCAGTTATTAATACCATTAGAAGGACTGAAAAGAAACCTATAACCTGGTTCTCCTGGTGACATTCACTGGATGCGCGGTTACTGGAGAAAAACGTCTGAGATGGGGTATCAAAAAAAAATGCAAAACCATTTCAAAATGCAAAAATTGGTGCATTTTAAATGTCAAAATGAATGGTTAGCATATAAAATCAAAAAGAAAAGAAAAATGCTTGAATGCCCATCGTATAAAGACCCTCATTTGAGACACGGTCTTAGTAAATGGAGGACCCAAACTTAAGAATGTTGGGGAACCGGTTCTATGATGACATTGATATCCTCTCTAAAAGTATTGATACCTTAAAGTTATCTCCCAATTCCACAAGAAGCCCAGATAGTAGTTCTCAAACCAAAATGTTAGAATTGCCCCACAGTTCACTTAATGTTTCGATGTGAAAATAATTTTCCTTCAGAATTGGCCTAAGGATTTACACTGTTCTTGCTTGAGGACAAGCAAAGGTTCAAGCGTGGGGGAGTTTGATAAGTCTATTTTTAGAGTCTTTTTAATAGTTATTTTCATTAAGTTTTATTGGTATTTTAATTATATTTTTGAGCTATTTTACTACAAATATTTACTTTTTATTTTCAGGTTTTATTTTGAAGCAAAAGAGAAAATAAGAGCTAAAATGAAGAAACAAAGGAAATATTTGAGGAAGAACAATTTTTAAGCACTAAGGCACTCTCCAAGGGCACCAAGGGCGCCAAGAACCAAAACTGGCGCAGGACAGGGCCCCTACGGCGCCAAAAACCAAGCAAGGAACAAAACTGGTGCAAGACAGGGCCCCAAGGGCGCCATGGGCGCCAAAAACCAAGAACGGCACAAACTGGCGCAGGACAGGGCGCCATGGGCGCCAAATAGGCAACACTGGCGCAGCACAACGCAAACCGGCGCAGGACAGGGCGCCATGGGCGCCAAGGGCGCCAAGAAGCAACACAGATGCAACACGGGAGCAAAACTGGCGCCAAGGGCGCCATGGGCGCCAAGGGCGCCAAAATGCAGTCAAAATGTGGCTGCGGCCACTTGTTGGTGGCTAACCACGCCAACTTGATTTTTTACTTCTTTTTGACTATTTTGCCCCTCCACTCAAGTGCTATGCCCACTTGTTGATGGCTTTGCCTTGTCCACTTGTTGGTAGATATTTTCCCTCATATTTTCCTATAAATAGGACCTTGATCCTCACTTGTAATGAGACTTGGTTTTGTGAGTGAATCATTTCTCAAGACTTGAATTTTGTGACAAAGTTCATCTCAAAAATTCTCTAAAGATTGTTCTTCATGTTCTTCATATTCTTTTACTTTCTTGCTATTTAAATTCTTGCAATTTATTTTCTAAGTCTTTTATTTTTCTTGCACATTTACTTTCTTGCCCCCTTTATTTTCCAAGTCATTTATTTTCTTTCCCCCTTTATTTTCAACTAGGCTCTCCCTGTGGATCGATAACTCTCTTTATTACGCGACAAGACTGTGCACTTGCGGCCTATCAACAGCGAGCAGCTAGCCTCCTGTTCAGAATGGAGGACATTTCTATGAGATAATTGGTCAAGGACAGGCAGAGAATCAAGCAAAAGACGCCATCCAAAGACCGCAACCTTTGAAGGAACAAGCGATGTCCACAACGCCCCCGACTGACGCTGCTGAACCGAGGCAGGGACCAGTAGCTGATATGCTGAATTCACCGTGAAACTTAGTCTGATCCTGCGGCCAAATCTATGCGTCTTCCTTCCCTCTCGTTGGCTTTACTGATTGCAAAATACTGTCCAATATCTCGCCTTCTGATGCGAGGACAGAATCCGTAAAAACCTACCACAGTTTGTTCCAACTCCAAGTATCTCCATGCCAAGACCCGAAATCTGCCAGTGTAACAAGTTGTTGCCCACCTCCATCAAACAATAAGGGAAAGATTTTGAGCAAAGGCTCGGTACCTAACTATTGTTCCTTCCAAAATTTTATTAAAGCGCCATCACCCAGCACTCTTTTAATGCCCCAAGCGAACCTTCTCGATTCCTCTAAGTTATCATCCAAAGTCACCAAGTCTCTCCACCAAATAGAGCCAAAATTCCGGCGAGAATTGCCTTCAACCGAGTCATGAATGAAGCAAGAAGCAAATTCCCCATATCTATGTCTCAACAACCGACTCCAACTCACATTACTATCTGTCAATGCCCTCCACTTCCATTTAGATAAAAGAGCTATATTAAATAACTCAAGATTTTTGATTCCAAGACCGCCATCTTTTTTTGACTTGCAAACTCTATCCCAAGCCACCCAATACATTCCATTATCTCCCTCATTGATTCCCCAAAGAAAGTCCCGTTGAATTTTAACCATCTTCTTAATAACTACTTTCGGAGCTTTATAAAAGGAGAACATGTATAAATGGATGCTATTCAAAACGGAGTTGATGAGAGTAACCCGACCACCAATATGGATAGAAAACGACCCTTCCACATCGCTAATCTCTTTCTAATACCCCCTAGAACGATACTCCAAGTAGCCTCTCGCCTCGGATTAGCGCCAATCAGAATGCCCAAGAACTTGAACGGTATTGATTCCGTTCTACAAAATAGGAAGGTGCTAGCTCTTTCCAAAAAACCATTTGGAATGTTAATACCGATCAACTTGCTCTTGTGGAAATTTACCTTCAAACCGGACACAAGCTCAAAGGCTCTCAACGAGGTCTTAATGCTCCATAGGTTGTCCCACGTGGCTTTACCCAACAACATGGTATCATCCGCGAATTGCAAAATTGAGAACCGGACATCATCGTTAATATAAAAGTCTTGAAAGGAGCCAATGTCTACCGCCTTGTACACTAAACCCGACAAACCTTCGGCAACAATGAGGAAGAGGAATGGCGACAACGGATCCCCTTGCCTCAACCCCCGGTGAGCTTTGAAGTCTTGGGCTACCATTCACTAGAACCCACATAGAGCTAGTACACACACAAGATTTTATCCATGATATCCATCTACGTGGGAATCCCATTCTATGAAGCATATAAATTTAAAAAAAAAACCCCAAGATATAAAAATCGTAGGCTTTCTCAAAATCAACCTTAAACAACAAACACTCTTTCTTACCCCGCTTAGCATAATCCACCACTTCATTGACAATCACCACCCCGTCTAGGATTTGTTCAATACTGCAAAATAGCTTGATGTTGATGATGTTCAATACCTTGCTTGTATATATCTGCAACATAACATCAAATATCAAATCAAAAAGCCAGGCAATTAAGGTTTTGAAAAATCAAATACAAGCAGATTAACCAGAACAGAGAAATAGAACCAGAACAGAGAAACAGGTTAACAAATAGAAGCAGATTAACCAAAACGAAATTAACATAAAACAAAATTAACAAATATCAAATGCTGAACAAAAACGAAACATAAAACAGAACCAGAACAGAGAAACAGAACCAGATTAACCAAATGAAATTAACAAATATCAAATATCAAATGAACAAAAACGGAACCAGAATAGAGAAACAGATTATATATTTCGAAATGGAACCAGAACCAGGCAATGAGAACGAAATAACGAATACCGTCACTGTGAAACGAAGGAAATAACGAATAGAAGCAGAACAAAAGGAAATGGAAAGAACAGAAACGAAGGAAATGAGAAGTTGAGAACGAAATAACGAATACCTTGATGTTGATGATGAACAGAGAACGAGAAAGGCAACGATTAGCGTCACTGTGAAATGATTAGCGTCACTGAGAAATGAAATGAACAAAAACGAAACAGAACCAGAATCAGATCAAATGAACGAAACAGAAACAGAATCAGAACAAAAACGAAACAGAAATGAACAAAAACGAATACCTTGATGTTGATGATGAACAGAGAACGAGAAAGGGCTGTTCCTGGCTTCCTGTGCTAGGGTTGTGTTTCAATCAGTGAGAAGAGAAGGAGAAGAAAAGGCTACGGTTGTGTTTCAGTGAGAAGAGAAGGAGAAGAAAGGGCTAGGCGTTGCGTTTCAGTGAGAAGGAGAGAAAGGGCTGCGCTACTGCGCTAGGGTTCTGAGAAGTGAGAAACGGTGAATGAGAAGAGAAAGTGAGAAACGCCTTTCACTGTTGCACATTATATACCTAGGGTTAAATGATCTCTATGCGGGCGGGTTCGGGTTGTGCGGGCGGGTTTGGGGTGCCACCGCACCCCCCCGTGCACAACTGTTTCAACCATTCTCGTTTCCCTTCGTACCCGCGAACCCGAGCGAACCCGACCCGTGTGTCTTTTTCAGCCGCGGTTGCTGCGGGTTTGGGCGGGTTCGGTTTTCATGCTCACCCCTATTGGAAATTATACTAGGCATCACTTTCTTGAGACGATTTGCCAACACTTTGGCCAAAATTTTGTATAAACACCCAATAAAACAAGTAGGCCTAAATTCACCCAAACCTTGGGGATTGTCATTCTTAGGAACCAATGCAATAAAAGAGGCCGAAATTGCCTTAGGAAGAAAAGCATTCACGAAAAATTCATTAAAAAAGCCTACCACATCATCTTTCAACAAACTCCAACAAAGCGTTATGAAATTGAAGTTAAACCCATCCGGACCCGAGCTCTTGTCACCATCACAATCCCACACACCCATCCTTATTTCTTCCTCGGAGAAAGGTTGAATTAAAGATTCTGACTCGGACGCCGATAGTTGGTTGAAGTGAAGACCTCCTAGAGTTGGGCGATTATAGTGTGGCTCGACAAAACACTTCTCAAAATGTTGCTTAACATACAACTTCACTTCATCTACATCTTCCACTAAATCCCCGTTCTCCCTTTGAATTACGACGTTGCATCTTCATCTTCTATACCACAAAAGAGAGTGGAAGTATTTCGAATTCATATCCCCTTCCTTGATCCACCTAGCTATTGATTTTTGGGCCAACAAAGACTCTAATTTCTTTCCAAAGAGCGGCAGAGACTTCTTTCCTATTCACCACAACAGCACTATCCCACCCATCACAAAGAATATCATATAAGGAATTCAAATCCCGAACTAAGTTATCAATATTCAAGTCTACCATTCCGAACACCTCTTTATTCCACCCTCTTAGACTTCCCTTGAGAAGTTTCAGTTTTTCCTTTATGACAAAAGCCTTGTGTCCCGAGATGCTAAGATCACTCCAACACTTTTGAACAAAGGGCAAGAAGTCGTCATGTTCCAACCATGCATTAAATAAGTGAAACGGCTTTGGACCCCAATCTTTCGATGCTCTAAGAAGCCAAATAGGCAAATGATCCGAAATGTCCCGATTACCAATCCATTGACCCGTGATCCCCCAATCCGATATAAGCCCCTCTGAGATCAAAAACCTGTCTAGTCTACTCATGGACACACCATCTGAAAAAAACCATGAGAACTTTTTTCCCGACACCGACACATCAACTAAATCCATGTCCACAATGAAACTATTGAAGTCGTCCATCTCTGCATCTAAAGAACTTCCGTTTCTGCCCTTTCTCTCAGAAGCGCAAGATACAGCATTAAAGTCACCTACTATACACCACTCTCCATCACCTAGGCTCTGTTTAGCAGCTAACAATTCAGCCCAAACACTTCTTTTCGCTACTGTAGAACAAGGAGCATATACATTGACCACATGAACAACTTTATCTCGAGTAACCGTGCTAATGCCAAGAAATCCAACCCCGGAAAAATGCGACGTCACCGTGCACGCACCCTCTAGCCAAGAACATAAAATACCACCCGACGAACCCCGAGAAGGTTGATGAATCCACTGAAAAGAACGATTACCCCATAGAGTCCCAATCTCGCCCTCTACCATTTTCTCCCTCTTCATTTCCTGAATACAAACAAAATCAAACGATCTGGAATTAACTAAAGAAGCCAACTGACGATGTTTACCTCGATTGCCCCACCCACGCATATTTAAAGATAGCAAATTCAGGAGGTCCTGTTATTATTCGCCCTCTTACTACACTCTTCTTCATCTCTTCTTTCACTACAAGAATAAGCCTATATTGCCACCAACGTTTCCCACAGAGAACTGTCCGTCGCTAATTTGCGATGAAGAGTGAGATTGGGCATTGGCGCTAAAAATCCCGCTCAGAATTTGCGATGAAAAGGCATGTTGGTCACTATTTTGCGACGGAAGAGTATGTTGGTCGCTAATTTGCGACGGAGAGTTAGTCGCAAGCCCGTCGCAAATTAACAATACCAATTCATTAATGCAGTGCACTCTCATTCCTCTCTTCTATTCACGTTTTTATTCGCAAACCTCACGCTCACTCCGTTCCTCTCCCTCACTGTAGCGACCGAAAAATCCAGGTGAGGATTCCTCGAAGGTTCAAAAATGAAGCCGCCACCAATTGTTTAATTATAAGGGCAAACATTGGAAAAATCCTTTTTGAATGGATAAGGGTCCTTGAGACCAGATTAGGGTTCAGGAGTCGGTTATGCGTGGGGAAGGTATTAGCACCCCACGACATCCTTCCTAAGGAAGGTTACCTGCTAATTAGTTGTAGGAAAGAGCATTAATTTTGAAAGTGCTTATTTTACCCTTTTATTGTGAAAAAAGAAAGAAGAAAATTGATTATTTTTTTTAGAATTTAAGAAAGGGATTATTTAGGAAAAGACTGAAAAACGTTTTTTATTAGTGCAATTGACAGAGGTCGGCCGCCCTCTGCTCCTACGTATCTCTTGGTAGAGAATCAAATCACACGTAGTTCTTGGTAGAAAAATGTTTGTTGGTTGGTATTTTTTAATATAGGGATCTTAGGACTCCTGAGTGATCAGTTCATTTGTCCTAGAACGATGACTAACCTGACTGTACAGTCGGCTTGGTCCCCTATTTTGTGAAAATAGAGTTTTTGGAGTTTGGAAAATGGTTTGAAGTGTGTTTGTTTGATTTTATTGGAATAGGGGTTTTAGGGTCCTGAGCCGTACGGCTCATTTATCCTAGAACGCTGACTAACCCGTTTGTACAGTCGGCTTAGTCCCCTATTTTGAAATTTTGATTTGTGGGAAGAAACGTGTTTGTATTTTTTTAATTTAAGAATTGTTTGTTTTAAACAGGGATTTTAGGACATGATCCGTAACGGTTCATTAGTGACCTAAAAAGCAGACTAACCCGACTGTACAGTCGACTTAGTCCCCTATTTATATTTTTTGAAAATGAAATATTTATTTATTTGTTTTTATAGGTTTTTGTAAAAGAAATTAATAAAAACGAGAAAGGAGGGTGCAGCAGTAAAATGGGGTGCAGTTTGCAGAAGGGAGTTGTATTATTAAAACTGGTGGTGCAATTAGCGAACCCAGTTCATTTTTTGGTGGACTGGCCTGTCTTCGAAAATGGGCTTGTGTAGGGAGGTGCATAATGGAATTGGTGTGGTGTAAATAGTGTTGAGTTAAATGAAAAGACCAAAATGACCCTAGATGTCCACACTATATAAGGGAATCCAAAAAAAAAACCCTAAACCTAATTCCTTCATTCTCATGCGGCGCCGTCCCAATCTCAATTCCCTCAACCCTAATTTTCGTTGATCTCCCCATTCTCTCTCAGCCGCAACGTTCCATACCCAAATTCTCTCAACCCGGATTCCCCTCATTTCTCCTCTCCCTCCGCCTCACTTCACGGATCCACGAATCCGTCTTCTCTTCTGTGCTTCGCCCACCGCCGTTTAAACCTAAACTCTATGTTCCTCTCTATTCCGGCGCCGTGTTCATCAGAATATGAAGAGAGAGAGAGAGAGGACTGGCGACAACTACGGGCGGTGAGAGAAGACAATGTTGGACGAACGAGGGGCAAGCGACGACGGCCGGTCGCTCCATGACTGGCAGAAACAGAGGCGACAACGATGTCTCCGGTGGGGGTGAAGACGAAAATGACCGGACCTGCACAGTGATGGCTACAGCGACAGCAACGGCGTAAACGGGTCAACGAAGGTGGTGGACGGAGTTGCGGACGGTGCGATGACGGAGAGTGAGAAATGCTCACGGTGGTGATGGATATAGCGTCTGACGGAGGGGGGGGGGGGGAGGAAACGGTGAGAGCTACGGGGAGATCCGCGACGGTTTACGGCCAACGACCACCGTCTACGGTGGTCGGTCTCTAAAGAGGTGAGTTTCGTTTTTTGTTTTTTACGGTTCTCTTCTTCTTTCTGATTCTGATTTCTAAGGTTTGTTTTTTGTTTCTCTGAGTGGTTCACGGTGGGAGGACGACGGTGGCTGTTTTCGCTTATGAAGGGCGCGGTGGTGTGAAGGGCTCGAGGTGACGCGAAGGGGATTACAGCGGAGATGACCACCGTACGGTGGTCATTTGCTTCTGGTTCGGTTTCTAAGGCTAGTTAGAGGGGGAGGACGACGGCGGCGACGACCACCGTACAGTGGCCGGAGCTTCAGGTTCGTTACTGTTTTATTTTTTTGTATTCCTTCTTTTGATTTTATTTTTTATTTACAAGTCTAATGATTTTTCTAAAAAAAAAACCTAATCTATTTACAGTCCTAATTTAAACACTGAGTCTATTACATTAATCTGTGATTTTTCTAATCAACTAAATGGTTTTCTTAAGGGGACTTACAGCACTAGTATTTAAATCATTCTAACTAATAATAAAAACGTGTATAGGAAAAGAACCTAACCTGTCCTCCAGCTTCTGAAATGGCTCCGATATATTTACCGTGACTATTGCTTCTTGCTTGCTGCCTTCTGACTGCCACGATGAACACTAACTTTTCTTCAGAATTTTGAAACAGTGTGTTTGGTTAACTAGGGTTTCAGTGTGAAACCTAATCATTGGTCTCAATCTCGGTGAATTTTTGTCTAATTTTCTCTGTGGATTGTTGATTTTATAGGCATCTTTAGGTTTTGGAAAATGAATTCTTTGATTCTAACCTGATTTTATTGCCTTTTTTGCAGGTTTTGGGCTCTTGGGCAACAAGAAACGGTCCATGGATCTGCTGCTGCTATATATTTTTGTATTTTCGTTTTCTGATTTTTGTGTTATTATTTTGTATTTTTTGGACTTTTTGTACAATTTGGCATTTTTAAGATTTCTTGGATTATTGTAAATTAATTTTTATTAATTCTGATTTTTATTATATTTTGGGCTGTTGTAATATTTTTAAAATCTGATTTTATTTTATTATCATTTTTTTATGGCTTTTGATCAAAAAGGCTAAATTAGGTCCAAGAAACCAGCCACAGGCCCATTTATCAAAACTGGCCCAAAAGTTAGATGTAGGCCCAAACAACCCAAAACATTAAAAACTAATTCAAAAAAAGCGTAAGCCCAATAAGATAAGCTAACAAAATCAGGCCCAAAAGGTTGGACATAGGCCCAATTGGACAGTTCGGTCTGACTTTAAACAAAACAGCGCTCGAAATGCCAGAGGCTTGTGACATGGGGCTAAAGCAATTATGATTAAAAGACCGGGCAAAATTAGGGTATAACCATGGTTGTCAAACTCGCGAGTCAACTCGTACGAGTCTACGAGTTTACGAGTTTACTCTCCCAAAACGAGTCAAATTTCATGTAGAATCGCAATTTTGGTAAACTCGGATAGACTCGGGTAGACTCGGATAGACTCGCGAGTCTGAAGCGATTCTATCGAATCTACCACAATCAGGGGTGTAATCAGCAAAGCAGGGGGTGTATGCGAGTAAACAAGCCCAAAATCAGTTTTTTTTTTCATTTTTAAAGCCCATTTTAAATATAGATATCATTTTAACACCTCCATAACCCAAAATAATTTGTAAATTAATAACATCTAAAATATTAATATTTATAAAAATAAAATAAATATATAATACAATCATATATTGTCAGTAGCATATAAAAAATACATCTAAATGTGTTTTCAACAAATTTTAATAACAAAAACACACAATAAATTAAAATCATTTAATCTTATAAAATCAAAATAATTCATAAAACAATCACATACTAAAATAATCACTTATTATTGTATTATTGCTGAATTAGAATTAGTAAAAGGATAGTCTTATTGCTCTTTGAATCAAGTACTATTATTGCTGGATTAGTGTTATTGCTCTAAAGCTACTATGTTATTGCTCTTTGAATTAGTATTAATGTTCTAAAGCTACTGAGTCAAGTGTATTATTAATTATTATCATTATCTTTGTACATGCTTAAGTATTTGAAATCATCTTGTGGCATATAATGACATAGTAAGTCCATATTTATGTATTGATGAAATGTCTTCATTGTTATTGATAGTTTGATACTGTTTGACATTACAGTAATTATTTTACCGATTTTTTTAGTGTAATTTTTTTTGTTCATAAACTCTTACGAGTCTACGAGTCGAGTCTACGGTCCCCTCACGAGTCTATGTAGACTCTCGAGTTTGACAACCATGGGTATAACACTCACCATCACCATTTCCTCTCCCTCACCGTCGACGTTTCTTCCCTCCGTTTCCTCTCCCTCACGAAAAAGAACCTCAATTAGAAAACCCTTCCTCTTCGCTAACCTTTTCTCACTCTCAATCACATCTCACTCGAAACCCATTCACATCTCACTCTCAATCGTCGCGATCTGCACCTTCTCCGTTCACGTTTTGGTTTCTTTGTGCGCATCTTCTGCACCAGAACGGAGCCAAGTTCTAGACCTCCAAGTTCTATGAACCCCAAACCGCAACCTTCTCCTTCATTTTCCGGCGACCATAGACCTCCAATCAAAAAATGAGTTTGATATTCATAATCCTCACGTCACCCTCTTGCAAAGCCCTTAAGAATTTTTATGATCTAAACACCCTCCACCGGCGACCACCATGCCGGAAGTCGCACCACCGCGCCAGAGTAGTGAACCGCGACCAATCCTTCTTCTCCATTGATTGGTAAGTTGATTTTCAGTTGTTTATGCCCCTGATTCGGTTTCCTTCTTTTTTCTTAAACCCTAACTCAGATTTGAACATTCCTCATCTCCTAACTATAGTTTTATCCAATCTGAAATCGGTCTCATACTAATTCATGATCATTTTGTTGTTTCCTTGTCTTTGGGACTGTTGAATCAAACTATGTTGGAGACCATTCATTCACTCAGTGGCTGAACTTGTAGATGTGGAGGGATTAGGGGCTGTTTCTTGATTTTGGGGCAGAGGCTCTTTTTATGTTGGGTGAGCACTGAGTACTTCATCCATTTTCTTTGATTTCCCAAATGATATTTTTGTTGTCTCTCATTTTTAAATTAGACAAGCTGTTTTGGAAAATTTGGTATAAAATGTAACACCCCGATTTTCGTTCATTGTGGTTCTCTTAGTGTGTGCTTGTTTTATGAATTATTTTGTTAATGATAAGATCAAATTATTTTTAATTTATTGTGTGTTTGAATTATTAAAAGTTTTTAAAAATCAAATTTAAATGTATTTTTTATATGCTATTGGTAATATATAATTGTTATGATATATTTATTTTGTTTTCATAAATATTAGCACTTTAGATGTCTTGTGTTTTAAAAATTATTTTGGGCTATTGAGGTATTAAAATAATAGTTGTAGTGATATTGAGCTTTAAAACTGAATTAAGATGAATTCTGGTTTTTTTTAAAACACAACCACGTTTTTAATTGTACAGCCCCCTGTTATAGCTACCTGCACCCCCCTTCATGAGCCTTAATCAGCAGTGCCCAATCCATGCGCAAAGCCCACGACCCACTGGATCAAACCCAACCCGCTTGTCCTTTCTTCTTCATCTAGGCTGCAACACGCAGAAATGCAGCCAAAACCCTAACGACCACACTCATTCATCTCGTTCTCACTCACCATGCCACGACCAGCTCCAAAATTCCACCTTCTCACTCGAAATCTTTCTGTGAATCCATTTCTGGCATCGATTCAACTGTTCAAAGTCCCTATCTCATGTTTCCGTCACCACCACGTCCGCGAGAACCTCCATGGCCACCGCTGCAAAGAGCTTTTCCCGTCGCTAATGGCATCCCCAGCCACGTCGTCTCCTCCTCGCACCATACACGAACCAGAACCGCACTACACCATGGCCAAATTACCGTGACCATTTCCACCAATCTCAGTCATGGCTGATTGCGTTAAATGATTTCCCTCTGTGTTCAGAATTCCTATATTATGTTCTTTGCCCAAAGCAAGAGACCATGGCTAAGAAACAAAATTCGTTGTTGATCTTCGCGTATCAAGCTCTCGTTAGTTTGCGGATTGGGATTGTATGTGAACATTTTGAGTCCTCCAAGTTGTGACTTCGAAACACTACCATCACATAGGTACTTCGAAAAACACATTTAAAGCGATTAATTATATTTAATATGTTTGGTGTCTGACGTTTGGACTACCACTGTATTTGTTGTTGCATAACTGTACGCGTTCGAGTTAAGCATTGCATGTTGGAATTAAATCATGCTCGTGAACCCGTAATTTCTTTCCGTCAATTCGCTATTGGAATACCCTTCGATATCAGGTACGGGGGAAAGGGTTTCTATTCTATATGGGGAATAGGGGATAAGACTAGAATAGTATTGATTATCGCTATTCCTATTTTTGTTTGTATTTATTTAATGTATTAATGTATTTATTTATCCGATTTATTCAATTTGGATAACTGTAATTATTATGGATGACTGTAAATATAATTCAATTCGAATAACTGTAATTGTTATGGAAGATTGTAAATGATTTAAGTGTCTGTGAATTATTTGGTTTGGATGACCGAGACTTAATGATCTGGATGAGTGTGATTTATGATAGGGATGACTATAGCTAGTATGCCGAGTTTAGGAAATGAATATAGTATGAGTAAGCAATTGTATGTCGATTGGCGTTACTTGATTTGAATGACTCACAAGTTACTAAGGTGAAGGATTGAGTTGTGAGAGAGGGTGATATAAGTGTAAGAACGAAATAATTAGAATGAATTAATGAGCCTATATGAATTGAGTGTTACCCTTAATTAAAAATGAGAAGGACGAGTTAATTATAAAAGTTATAAGATGAGTTACCGTCTATTGTGCTAATGAATATAAGGATGACGTTATTATATAGAATTAGTGGGGACTTGGGTAATAGTTATGACCAGAGATGATGACTATAGTGACCCCCTAGTTGTTGATGACACCTGAGATGATGATTAAATGACCCTTGTTGTTGATGATACCCTTGGACATAGGAGTTCTTAGGGAAGTTGATGATGATGTTTAAGGAACATTGTCGCAGTATGGGCAAGGACTCGCCGCAGTATGGGCGAGTCGTACCTTAGTAATTTAAGTTGTAGGAGGAACATTGTCGCAGTATGGGCAAGGACTCGTCGCAGCATGGGCAAGGACTCGTCGCAGCATGGGCGAGCCGTACCTCAAAGGATGGTGATGATGATAGGTATTGTTGTTGTTGTTGTTGTTGTTGTCATCGTCGTTCTCGTTGTCGTCGTTGTTGTTGTCGTCGTTGTTGTTGTTAGCAGGGCATTATCGGGCAAGGTATCCCTTTCGGGCAAGGTATCCCGGCTCATAGTCCTCTTGGGTGTTCTTCAGGGCATTATCGGGCAAGGTATCCCGTTCGGGCTATTCCGGTCCTGTTTGTTTTCTTGTAGGGCGTTATCGGGCAAGGTATCCCGTTCGGGCAAGGTATCCCGGTCCTATTGTTGTTCGTTGATAACTCCATTTTATATAGAGTTATTCATACATCTAATCATAACTAATTACTTGAAATCAAGTAGAATATGTGTTAAATATAGTAGTATAAGTAAGACAACAACATTCTAGGAATTATGTGATGAATAAAGCATTTTGTATATATATTGGTATGTTTGATGTGTTTGTTCAGTTTACCTACAGATGATGCTTCTACACCATGATGCTTCTGCACCATGATGCTCCTGCACTTAGTGCTTCTGCACCATCCTGCGCTAAATGTTTATAACCCCACAATGGAAGCACCTCAATTCATACCACTGCACCAAAACTTCTATGACATCATGCTTTGTCACAAATCACATGGAGGCACATGCCCACATGCATAAGGAGGTGCCCACCATAAACATCATCATGAAAGGCTACTCATCTAAAGACACGTGGCTCTCCACAATTGGACCTCCCCTTTAGACTCATAGTGCTTCTGCATCACTAAAAGCATAGAAACTCTCAAAAGAAGCATTAGCTAGTAAAGACATCTCAACTATCTTTCTCAACTGATTTCCTTCATCTTATTTTACATACTTGCATTCAGTTTTTACTTAAACTAAAAACCTCAAATTTGTGAGTAGTGTAGTAGTACTAATTTATATGTTTTCTAAACACACACAAAGTTAATCCAATCCCTGTGGGTTCGACCTTTCTTATCATTATATTACTTGTTTGTGACTGTGTATACTTGCACATCTTTTCACACACCATTTTTCGTAGGGCGTTATCGGGCGAGGTATCCCGTTCAGGCAAGGTATCTTGGTCCTATCGTTGTTGTCGTCGTAGGGCATTATCGGGCAAGGTATCCTGTTCGGGCAAGGTATCCCGGTCCTATTGTTGTCGTTGATGATGATGGTAAGGCAGTATCTGGCAAGGTGTCCTGATCCTGTTGTTGTTGTTGTTGTTGTTGTTGTTGTTGTTGTTGTTGTTGTTGTTGTTGTTGTTGTTGTTGTTGTTGTTGTTGTTGTTGTTGTTGTTGTTGTTGTTGTTGTTGTTGTTGTTGTTGTTGTTGTTGTTGTTGTTGTTGTTGTTGTTGTTGTTGTTGTTGTTGTTGTTGTTGTTGTTGTTGTTGTTGTTGTTGTTGTTGTTGTTGTTGTTGTTGTTGTTGTTGTTGTTGTTGTTGTTGTTGTTGTTGTTGTTGTTGTTGTTGTTGTTGTTGTTGTTGTTGTTGTTGTTGTTGTTGTTGTTGTTGTTGTTGTTGTTGTTGTTGTTGTTGTTGTTGTTGTTGTTGTTGTTGTTGTTGTTGTTGTTGTTGTTGTTGTTGTTGTTGTTGTTGTTGTTGTTGTTGTTGTTGTTGTTGTTGTTGTTGTTGTTGTTGTTGTTGTTGTTGTTGTTGTTGTTGTTGTTGTTGTTGTTGTTGTTGTTGTTGTTGTTGTTGTTGTTGTTGTTGTTGTTGTTGTTGTTGTTGTTGTTGTTGTGGTCGTCGTCGTCGTCGTCGTCGTCGTCGTCGTCCTAAGATCGTACGGGAGGTCGCGACACTAGGATTAGATGAAGATTAGTTAAGGATTGTTTGTGCATTTGTGTTATGAAAGTTGTATCCATTACTGCTGATTGTTTCCTTGTTTGTGGTAGTCTTGCTGTTGTAGTTTCAGTCTTATATTCCTTACATGGTTTGGACGCTCTTTCTCACCCGTGCACCATTTTTTAGATTGAGTTCCAGGTGTCGTTGGAGTGCAAAATGAAATATTTTGTTATAAGCCATTTTCAACATATCCAGCAATCATAGCATTCCATGTCAAGGCTAACATTTTAGTCATAGAAGGGCTTATAACAAAATATGTCATTTTGCAAGGGTTTTTAACAACAACAAAAATTTGCAGGGGCTTAAACCAAAACACCCTATATTTGCAGGGGCCTAAAACATATTTAAGCCTTACTTTTATTATATTGAAGGAAATGTTTTATAGCTTATTAATTGGTATTATTATAAATCTTATTTATATGGTTTAAGGAGTTGGATGACATCTTTTACTTGCGAAAACTATTTCAGAAAAGGAATCGAAATTCTTAGTTTTGAAAAGAATTCACTCGTTTTTCATACTCTTCCTTTATAATCACTTCGGTGTAAAGGGTGTCACATAAAAAATAAATGTTTAAGCCTGACAGTTTTTTAACAAGCTGTTTCTTGATGAGGATGAGATTTTTGGAAACAAAGAAAGGAAGATGAAGAGTTGGAATGGTCACGTAATTCCACTCACTTGATAACTCAGTTGACCCAACGTTTCAGTAAGTACATTTTTTTCTCTTGGATCTCTGTCTTCTGTTTGTCAATAAGAATATGGAGGATTGCTGCACATTGTTAGAAATTGCATGCAGTCCAAGTCAAATTCTAGATTAACTAATTTTTAAGCTTTCACACTAAGACATTTATCCATCAAAATATGGTAATGCAGTTTCCTACTTACTTCTATCAAGTATCACTTGGGACTTGGGATTAAGTATTTGAGATATAAAAGTTACAACTTGTAACAAGTTAGTTGTTCTCAAATATTAAGTAATAAGTTTGGCCGTTTAGTTTTGGGAGCATTTTTAATCATTCAGGCCTATATATGAAAATGCATTTTTTATTTATTTACTTCAAATTTTTCTAAGGCAAGCCTGTGAACATTGAGAATTTGAGATGTTGTGCAGCTCTGCCTTTTCAAACAAACAAAAAAGGAGCTACTTTGCTTGTATGGGCTTATCTAGGACATTCTTGTAAAAATAAGTTTAAAGGAATACTCTAGAAGAACATATTTCAATTCTGAAATTTAATGTACCAAAGTCTCTAAGAATGACTTAACAACACTGTAATTAGATGACTCTGTCAGTCTGTCTTCCTATATCGTTTTATTTATCATCTAAGTTTATTTCCATATTTTGTTGCATGCAGCTAATGCTATGGTTGAATCACGATCATGGATAGGAGGACTCTTTCACCGAACAAACACTAGAAGAAATGATAAGTTTGTTGATGACTATCTTTTAACTCCTCTTGAGGTAATGGGAAAACAGAAATTGGTGCTTTGTTGAATTTTCTTCCTGCTACTGTGTCTTTAGCCACTTGTAAGTTACCTTCATGTTTTTTTTTTGACAACAGTTACCTTCATGTTTATAAGATCCTACATATGCTGTCAATAATACATACAAGACAATGTTCCCTTTAAACAACTTAGGTGGTAGATTTTTGGACAATATCAAACAGTGATTCTGTTTTTATTTTCCTTTGGCTGTGTTGTTCTACCTTATGTTGAAATCATTGTTCTATGAGTTGATTTGTTTTTATTTTCCTTTGGCTGTGTTGTCCTTTGGCTGTGTTTGTTATTAATTCTGTCAAGGTAGAATTGATTGGCTATGCAGCTAGTTTATGAATATGCTCAGATTATGCATCTGTGTTTCTTTCTATGATGATAGGAACCAACCATTTATTCCAACTGTTAGTTTACAGTTAGTGATCTAAGTTAGTTTGCAAACCTGTCATTAAGTTGGATTGTATCATGGATGAGAAGTAGTAAGAACAACCTACAATCTATTAACTTAGTTTCTGCACCAACATATTTTGCTTGGGTTGTATAACTCATTTCTAATTCTAATAACATAATGATCAAGCAGTGCTCTTATATATTTCCTCCATATCTCATAGAGTCCTTGTGACTTATATATTTCTTGGTATGCCATATGCCATATGTCATAGTGTCATAGTGTCCTTGTCATGCCATATGTCACTAAATCAGTTCTTTCTAGGTATGCCATATGTCATAGTGTCATAGTGTCCTTGTCATGCCATATGTCACTAAATCAGTTCTTTCTTATTGACAGGACCTTTCTTATTGTACTGAAACAAGCTTCAAAACTCTTGAAAACAAGCACAAGCCATTGGTTTTTAAGGATTTGAGGAAAATTTGGGAGAAGCATGATCCTAATCTTCCATGGGAGAAGGGATACTACAATGAATCAAATACATTGCTGTGTGAAACTGTGAATTGTGAAAAGATTCTAAATGCCTACATCATATTTGATTAGTTTACTGTAATTTGACATTAGCTAAATTGTATTTGTCCTTGATCTGATCTTTTTCCATTAGAAGTGTTGATAAAGTGATAATACAAGTTCAAAGCACCAAATCCTTGTTTAGCTGTCAATTTTGAAATGTTCAAGCTGATTTGTTCCATACTTTTATTATTGAAGGGACAACGACAAATATGAGAATGCATATTCATTTAGTTAAGAGGACAAATTGTAATTTTTAAGCATTGAGAATTTCCACGTTTTGCTGTCTTGTGTATTAATTGTATTTGAACTGTAAGTAATTTAGACCATGATATAAAGAATATAAGTGTTGGGCTGTCTTTGGATTTGCTAGTTATTGTTTGCCATTGCAAATAAAATTTCCACAGTAATTGTAACTAGTAATCAGAATTGGCTCTATGCTTCAGAAGAGTTTTTGTCCTCATGATAATGAAAGTCATGTTATTGATGCAGGGTGCATGGCAGCTTTGGATGCAGAACACTACCTGCAAGGGATTGGTTTACAACAGGATAAGAGTGATTGACTAGCTAAGGGGTGTCCAGAGCTCAGAAGATACTTAATTAGAAGCAATGTTTGATTTAAAATGAATAAGAGTGATTGACTAGCTAAGGGGTGTCTAGAGCTCCGAAGATGCTTAATTAGAAGGCATGACATTGAACTTTTGGGCCCAATTTTGCAATTTGCAGAGTCTGTTTACATCTTTGGTGAGAAAGTTTAAGGGACCGTCTGAAGGTCACCGGAGTTCCTATCCTTCCTCTATTCATGTGTTTTAGCAGGTACTGAATGCCATTTGCTTTAATAGTTGATTTGCATTTGTTGTGTGATGGCATTTACTCGGCAATTTTCTATTCTGTTATGGTTTTTGACAGGTGATCAGACTTATGCCTTAAGTAGGTTACGATATTGGAATTCTTTTCTGCACAAAGTAATGCTACATTGATATATTAGAGGGCGAAATTAAGCCCACCCAATAAGGCAATCAAGGTCAACTTATCTACACTGCATGGTGAAGCTGGAAATATCATAAGTACAACTATACAAGGAAGAATAATGATTCATACCTTTTTTTTATAATGATTCATAAAATATACTTCAATTTTATAAATTATGCTTTATTGGATATTAGTGTACTGCCACCCTTGCTTTGCTTGAAGCATATAACAGATATCTATTCATTAATAGATATCATGGTTTGATTTCAGGAACTTTCTTCAAGTCCCTTGTGATCTATAGTTTTGATATTGAAAACCTAAGTTGATATTGAAAACCTCATCATTATTTTCTCTTGCTCAAATTATTTGGACTTTAATACACAATAGCTTTGTGATAATTAATCATTTACATTGTGGAACGCCCTGTAATCCTTTCTTCCAACATGTTAAGTGTCATGGTGTTTTTGAAGCACTCCAAAGATTGTGTTCTAGTTGTATTACTAAACTTTTCCTTTTGGCAATAAAAAGAACGAGTTATTGCTTCTGTATTAGTATTTATTATTTGTTGGTTGTTGCTAGCGTATGATTTAATTTTTTTATTTTTTTTTAATTTTTTTTATATTTCTGACGGATTTGCGACGAAATTTGCGACGAATTTACGACTTTATTTTGTGTGATCCTAGAGATTCAATTAATTAATAACACATACTCCAATGTTTCATATACTCTCTTTGCTAATATTTTGAGTTTGCTTCAAATGTTTGATTGAATAAAGTTAGATGGTCACTTATATTGAATGACCTCTATGCCAGGTGTCTTGCTTCCAAGTATATAGGTGATTTCTTTTGTGAAGTATATTGAATGGCTTCCAAGTATAGGTAGGTCATTTATTTTGTGATGTATATTGAATGGCTTGTAGTGTTTTGGGTATATTGTAGGAAGCTCACATGTATAGCATTTTGGGCATATTGAATGGCTTGTAGTGTTTTGTTAGCTTTAGAGGGCCTCTTTTTTTTTTGCTTGATCTTTGGAGATTAAAATTCTGTAAAGCTGTTTATTGGAGTTCAGTTGAAATCATTCAGCAGTAGTGCCATTCATTCTCTGCATTGCAGCAGCCTATATACACACTTATATTCCGCACTAAAGCTAAACTATGTTCCTTATTATTCAAGCTAAATTATATTCTGCACTAAAACCCTTTAATTAAAGCATATTTGTTCCTTTATGTTATTTTCTGAAGTACTTTGCTGGTTTGTTTGTTTTCTAATTATATACCACAATCTGTGTGGCTAAAGGTTGGGATTTGTGAGCTTCCTTTTCATCCTATATGTTGCATATGTGAACATATATTTGTGCAGAAGTTTTTAACCGCTATTGAACTCCAAAACATTAATAATGTGATTAAGAGAGGATAAGAATATGTATGAATTTGAGTTGATAAATCATAACTATGTAAACTATGTTTTTGTTGTGATACCTGCAGCATTTTTGCCCTTACCAAAGTTACCAAACAATGTCATTGTTACAAGTTATTGTTTAGACTCTAGATTAATTCCTAGGTTCCTAGTAAATTGCCATTGTCTTTGCCTAAATATTTGCTACAAGTGGAATGAAGTTTTAGGTAAGTAAGCATCTTGTTACGAATTATGTTCTTTCAATAGGGTTTAAAAGTGTTTGAAGATTCTTATTATGTAGTGACAACATGATTTGTTTCACTATTTGATTTTGGCATTTATTCATGAGTGTTTATTTGATTTAATTCACTAGTTAGTCATCTATATTCCCTTAATTTGATGAATCTGGAATTTTTACCTTAATAGTCATTTACCTTAATTATCTCAAACATAAAACTTCTTTATGAATCTTATTTTTTTACCTTCATATCAGGATTTGTGAAGCTTTGTTGATTGGTTCAAGGAGTGAATCAAGTTTCTTGGTATCCTTTCAAGGACTAACATATTTGCATTTCCTGTATTGCATTTCTATTTCTACTTAGAGTTGTTGATTATGTTGCATGCCTAAGACTTTCTCTTTTTTTGTGTCTTCTTTTACATCGGATGTCTTCTTTTACATAGCTGATCATCAAATGATTATTGTTCATCTCGTTGCTCTCTGATAGAAGAACTCTGGTTGTGCCAGATAATTCAGTGCCAGATAATCGAAAAGCTAAGCTGTCTCAGCTGAAAGTCATGGTGATGTATCAACTGCCAGAAAAGATCTTGGTTTCGTGAGAATAAATTTTGGTTATAATTCTGAACCATCACTGGCTGAATTTGTTGATGCAGGTCCTCAAGAAATTGTTCGTTGCAATGTGGTTCAACATGTTGTGCTTGTAGATGTGCGAGGCGAGGAGATTGGCAAAGGGAAGATTGCTCAGGTGCATGGGAAGTGGCATGGGAAAAGCTTGGAGGAATCAGAGACCTTTTCCAAATAAATTTATCTACTAGTTAGTGTTTATGCTTGATATTTATCACTTGATGAATGTTCCACTGAATTCCTGTATAATTGAAGTTCTCTATGTAAGCCCAAGGCAAAAAAACAATTCTAATTTTTATTTTTGGTTTACTTCATAGAAATTTAATTTGTTTTTCTGGAAGTTTCTCTTTTTGCATCTCATTAGTTTGAATTCATATTACATCAGTATTAGGAAACTTCAACTGGTCCATGATAGTATGTATTAGTACTGATTAGTATGTATAGATATAACTATTAAATAGTATGTATTAGTACTAATTAGTATGTATAGATATAACTATTAAATAGTATTTTTGATGTATAATTTAACTTTTTTTTAGAGAGAGGGTGCGAAATTTTTTGGAGAGAGAGAGAGCGAAAATTTTGCTTTTCCTCCTCAACGCCGCACCATTATTTTTGGAGAGAGAGTGCGAAAATTTTGCTTGGAGAGAGAGAGAAAGAGAGGAAAACGGGGAGGGGGAGTTTGACGCGCAGAGGGAAAAGAGAAAGGAGGGCGACGGTGGTTTGAAGCGCAGAGAGGGGAAAACAGATAGAGAGGCGACAGTGGTGATTTGTCCACGGCGGAGACGGTGGGTTGACCGTGTTCAACGACAGCGACGGAAACACAAGGACTTCGACGGAAGTGGTGGTGATGCTGACGACGGAGAGGGAGTACGACGGCCAGAGCACGAGGACTGACGCTGACTGGCCAATCCATGGCCGGCGATGGCGAGGAGGAAGACGCGAGGGGTGTTAATGGCGACGAGGATGAGCAACAAGCGCCCACGGTGGCTCGCGATGGTTTTTTCATTTTAAGGCTACGGTGATGGCGTATATGGGAAAGAGGCTGTGACGGTGACGGAGGGGACCAGGCGCACCGGCCAACAGGGAGGGTGGACGGCCACCGTGACGGCGGCCGAAGGTCCTTACTCATCTCTGTTCTTTGTTTTTTTTTGCTTTTTGATTCTTTTTATACTTTCAATTTTTGTTCATGTTCTCACTAAATTTGTTTTGCAAGAACAGAATTTTAAACCCTAATTTACTGTCATTAACAGAATTTCAGTTTGTCTACTAGTTTCATTTTGTTTTTTTAAAAGAGGACAGCATACAGAAAAAACCTAATTTACGCTAAAAAAATTAAAACTCTAGCCTATTTACAACGGACCTGTTTTCTACAGTATACAAAAAATTTCCAGTTAACTTTTACGTCCATGCAAATAATTTTGTTGCTAACTTCCTGTCAATGATATACACAGTTATTTGTAAAAGCCTATCATGAAATTGTTATTACCAACCTTTACTCCAGCATTTGATATGCTCCTTTCCTGTGTTTGCTACGGCTACTATTATTTACATTCTTGTTTGACTGCTACTGCTGCTGCTTCTCAAACCGCTGCTGCTTCTGATTTTTCTGTGTATTTCTGTCTGTTCTTCTCTATTGCTGCTACTGGTCCTCTTGTTTGTCTCTGCTGCCACTTGCTCCTGCCTCTCGATTTTGTTTCTTTAGGACTAGGGTTTCAATGTGAAAACCCTAGTCTTTTCGTTCTGAGTTTCTGTGTGATCTTGTCTGAATTTTTAGGTGTGTCAAGGCTTGCTTATATAGGTAAAAACTAGGATTTTTTCTGATCCTTCTCCATTTTCTTTCCTTTTTCAGGTATTTGGACCTGCTGAGGAAACTTGCTCAGCAAGAAGAGGCCCAAGGAAGCTGCTGTTGCTGCTGTTGTTTTTCTGTATTTTCTTTTTTTTTTCTATTTTTTGTATTTTTTTATTATTTTCGGATTGTATTATTTTTGTATTTTTTAATTTAATTTTTTGGATTATTGTAAATATTTGTAAAATAATTTTTATTGATTTTTGATTTTTAATTTATTTATTTTTTGGTCAAAATGGAAGAGAATAATTAAATTGGGCCAAGCCCAATCAAAACTAAACATAGGCCCAATTTAGACAAATGGCTAAATTAAGGCCCAATTAGAACAATTTTCTAAGATCAGGTCCAATCTAGACAAATTACTATCATAGGTCCAATAGCCACATAAGCCCAAGGCAAATGACTAAAACATTAGACATAAGCCCGTTTATTAAACTGGTTCGAAACACTAAGCGTAAGCCCAATTAGGCAAGCTAACAAAATCAGGCCCAAAAGGTTGGGCATAGGCCCAATTTGGACAAACCGATCCGAATTAAAAGCAAAACAGTGCTTGAAATGCCATGGGCTTGTGATACGAGGCTAAAACAAATACGATAGAAAGATCGGGCAAAATTGGGGTATAACATATCTTTAGTTGCAAAGGAACCATTCAAGGTGACAGCAGAGGAAGCACAGACCATGAGTTTTGTTTTATTGGTCGAATCAAATGAAGAAGCCCTCATTCCAAAGGAAGTTGAGCAATTGCTTACTGAGTTCTCAGATGTTGTTCCATTAGAAATTCCCGCAGGACTGCCTCCAATGCGAGACATACAACATGCCATTGACTTTATCCCTGGAGTGTCCATTCCTAACAGACCAGCTTATAGGATGAGTCCAATAGAGCATGTTGAAGTGCAACGCCAAGTTGAGGAGCTTCTACAAAAAGGGTTAATTCGAGAAAGTGTTAGCCCATGTGTTGTACCTGCACTTTTAGTACCAAAGAAGGATGACAGTTGGAGAATGTGCATGGACAGTCGAGCAGTCAACAAGATCACTATTAAGTATCGATTTCCTATACCTAGGCTCGATGATATGTTGGGTCATATACATGGTGCCAGTATCTTCTCAAAGATTGATCTTCGAAGCGGTTACCATCAAATCAGAATTCGTCCAGGAGATGAATGGAAGACAGCTTTCAAGACAAGAGACGGCTTGTATGAGTGGACAGCTATGCCTTTCGGATTATCAAATGCTCCGAGTACATTTATGCGGTTAATGAATCAGGTACTTCAGCCATTTATTGGTAAGTTTGTTGTCGTGTACTTTGATGATATCTTGATCTATAGCAAAAGTAAGGAAGAACATTTACGGAATCTCCGACAAGTACTCCAAACTCTTCGTGAGCAACAAGTTTATGCCAACCTCAAAAAATGCTCATTCTTGACCGATGAAGTAAAATTCCTTGGATATATCATCACTGCTGAAGGGATAAGAGTTGACCCAAGCAAGATAGAAGCTATCAATAGTTGGCCAACTCCAAAGTCCGTCCATGACATAAGGAGTTTTTACAGGAGGTTCATTAAAAACTTTAGCTCGATTGCTGCCCCTCTCACAGAATGCATCAAAGGAGATCAATTCAAGTGGTCAGAAGAAGCGAATAAAAGCTTTAAGGAGCTAAAGAAGCACTTGACCAAAGCACCTGTGCTGGCCCTTCCTAACTTTGACCAAGTATTCGAAGTCTGTTGTGATGCTTCAAACGTTGGAATTGGAGCTGTTCTCAGTCAAGAGGGACATCCTATAGCCTTCTTTAGTGAGAAACTCAACAATGGTAAGCTCAAGTACTCTACTTATGACAAGGAGTTTTATGTCGTTGTTCGTGCTCTTCAGCACTGGAGCCACTACTTGTTGAATAAGGAGTTTGTTCTTTACTCTGACCATGAAGCCCTTAAACACTTGAACTCTCAACAGAAGATCAACCGTAGACATGCTGCTTGGAGTGAGTTTTTGCAGTCTTATCCGTTTTTACTCAAGCACAAGGCAGGAGTTCAAAATGTTGTAGCAGATGCACTCAGCCGATGTTATAGTCTACTTACGACTCTACAAACAAAGGTTATTGGATTTGAGATTATCAAAGAGTTGTACCCAGATGATCCCGACTTTGGTAAAGTTTGGAGTTCCACTGATCTACAGTCATCTCAAGGATATTACAAACATGACAGATTCTTTTTCAAAGGAAAAACTATATGCATTCCCCAATGTTCTCTAAGGGAAGCAATTATTTGGGAGGCCCATGATGGAGGACTAGCAGGGCACTTTGGACGGGATAAAACAGTGGCCTTAGTCAAGGAGAATTTCTATTGGCCTAAGTTGGAAAGAGATGTCAACAGGCACATCCAAAGGTGCAAAATTTGTCACTTGGCAAAAGCTAAAAGTCACAATACAGGGTTATATATGCCACCTCCGGTTCCTAAGGAACCTTGGGAAGATGTTAGTATGGATTTTGTCCTTGGACTACCTCGAACTCAATGACAGAAGGATTCCATAATGGTAGTCGTAGACAGGTTTTCTAAAATGGCCCATTTCATACCATGTCAGAAGACTAATGACGCAGTCCAAGTTGCAAACTTGTACTTCAAGGAAATTGTTCGTCTTCATGGCATCCCAAAAACCATCACATCCGACCGAGATGTAAAATTCTTAAGCCACTTTTGGAGAACACTGTGGAAGAAAATGGGTACTAAACTACAATTCAGCAGTGCTAGTCACCCTCAGATAGATGGGCAAACAGAGGCAATTAATAGGCTTTTGGGGAATTTACTTCGAAGCTTTGTGGGAAAGAATTTGAGGCAATGGGATCTTATTCTTGCTCAGATTGAATTTGCTTACAATAACTCCACCAATCAAGCTACTGGGAAGTGTCCATTTGAGGTGGTTTACGGCATGCGTCCCCTTAGCCCACTGGACTTGACTCCATTAACAAACACTCAACAGTACAGTGCAGATGCAGATCAAAGGGCCAATGAAATAAAAAAGTTGCATGAAAAGGTTCGTGAAAGAATTAAAAACAAAATTCAAGGTATAAGACTCAGCGGGACAAACATCGCAGGTTGCACACATTCAAGGAAGGAGACTTGGTCCTTTCAGAATTGCGCAGAAAATCAATGATAATTCCTACAAAATTGAGCTACCAGGTGACTATGGAGTCTCTGCAACTTTCAATGTTGCCGATCTTTCACCATACTTTGGAGATGAAGAAGATTTTCGACTCGAGGACGAGTCTCCTCCAACCCGGGGAGAATAATGGAGAATGAGATAGAAGTTTCTAGAAATAAAGGGTATTATGGAACCTTCAAGATACACTACTAAATAAGATATAATTAAGAACTAGTCCAATCTTAAGTTTTCTAGATCTTTCTAGTAATAGGAACTAGAGTATTCATATCTCTAGATTTTTCTTCTGTAATCAATGCTTCTAGATCCCTCTATTTTGTAATTTAAGCCCTACAAGAGTAGTATAAATAGGGCTCATCACCAATCATTTGTGATCCAAGCAATATCCAAGCAATAATTAAGTAACAACAAGTTCTCTTGAGAATTTAGAGAGTTTCTCTCTTTTTCCACCCTTCCTCTTGTCCCTGAGCCAAGCACAAATGAGAAAATATTTTTAAGAATATTTTGAATCAAGATTATGTGATATTGTGATTGAATAATCGCAAACCACTCAATGGATTAAACTTCATTCCCAAAAGAGAATGAATCAACTTAAAAGTTTGGGTTACAACAAAAATTGAGGTTATGATCATTGGCGTAGTAAAGGTTACCTTTATCCCTTATGAAAGATTTCTTTGAACTTCTTTGACCACAAAAATATGAAAAATTCGTGCTCGAGTTCCTGAAGAACTAGACTTTTAGACTGTGATTGAAATTTGTAAGATCTACTTGATCTTAGTATACTTTTTTTTGTATATACCAGGGTATCCACCGCCGAACGCATACTTTGAAACAAGCAAAAGTGAGAAAAACAAGTTATTTGTTTCTATGTCTCACAATTATGCTCTTGAAGTAGCAACATTAAGAAAATACTTTCAAGAATATTTTGAAAGTTTTTAGACATAATTTTATTGAACAAATGAGTGGTTGTTGATTAAAATGTGAAATGTCACATAATTGAACTTTATTCCCAAAATTGAATGGTTTATACTAAAATTTTAGATGTGGCAAATATTGTGGTTATGACCATTCATATTGTAGAATAACACAATCATAATTTGTGTTTATATCATTTACTACTCCTAATAATGGTGTTGCGGTTCTCTTTCAAGAATATAATGATGTAGTAACGGATTGACACAAAGTTAATTTCTTTAATATTTTTAATAAATGTGTTGTGGTTTTCTTTTCATTAGTATGATTTGTGGTTATGACCTTTGGTGTTACTAATAATGGTTTACTATTTTGGCATTATGGAATATGTAACTTTATTTCTTTCTCATGCTTGTAAATAGTAATTTTGTTATATGCATTAGGTAGTATTTTTATATTTTATTGTTTGAATGATAAGAGTTTAATACATTATTTTTATTCATTGTCAATTCAAATATATATGAGAGCAATTAAAATTTTGCTAAAGTAAACTAAAAGTTTGCTATGCACTTATAGAAGAAAAAAAATTTTAAACCTGAAGTTTAATAGTCTACATAGTTTTACCATTTACAAGCCATATACGATAACATGTGTACTTATTTCCAACTTGCAACCAGAAGTTTGCAAATATAATAGAGGACTCTAGAAGAGCTATTGTATTGTTACTTAAAGGAACAAAATTACACATTGATATTGTATTAGATTCTCTCAAGTCTCATAGAAACTAATTACGTTTCAAGGATACTCATCTAAGTGGGTATACCAAATTGAATAATAAATGAAGAAAATATTCAATATATGTATATCATGAGACTTACCTTAAACCAGAAGTTTATGGATCATAATAAGTTTGTTGTTGGCAAGACCGGCTGGGCCATCCCGGGTCTATTATGCTACGGAAAAAAAATAGTTAAATTTTTTATTTAAACATGTATTAAAGATCTTGTCGATTCTTCAATCCATTAATCTTTGTTATTACTAATTCCCAGAGGAAGTTGACAGTTTGAGGGAATAAGTCTCCTGCATCTCTAAAATATATATAAGGTGATATTTGTAAATCAATAATCACATGGACCATTTAGATATTTTATTATTTTAATTGATGCATCAACTAAATGACTACATATTTATAATTGTCATCAACTCACAACCAGAAGTTTGTGAGATTGTTTGCTCAACTAATTCAAGTAAAAGCTTATTATGTGAATTATCTTCAAAGTATCTGATAAGTATTTTATGACTATTAGAATTTATATTGTACATCGCATAGCATATGTTCATTCATAAAATGGTCTTGAAGAACCATTCATTAGACATTTAAAGTTAATTATATGACCAATACTTATGAGATGGAACTTCCAATTTCTACTTGGGAACATACAATCTTGCAAGCTGACACATTGATACGCATCAAGCCAATAAGTTAACATATATCTGTAAGTTCTCCTCTTTACAATTGATTTTTGGTCAATGACCTAGTATTCTCCTTCTAAGATATTTTTGATGGATCCTTAAAGAATGTTGGGAATATATGAGTATATGAATCTCCATCCATCATAAAGTATGTTGAGCCAATAGCCAGATATGTATTTATAGCTTAATCAGCTAATTATCATTTTGATGAATTAGTTTTCCCAACATTAGGGGGAGAGATAAGCAGCTGGAAGTTAGTATTAGTTGAAATAAATTATTATTATCTTATCTTGATACTCTTATAAACCAATGTGAACCAGAAGTTCAAAGAATAATTCATTTGCAAAATTTTGTAAATTATTCACTAGCTGCAATACGCAAATAAAAATTGATGTCCCTATTGGACACTCAGACATTGCAATGAATCTTAACCACGCATGAAGCGTGTGGTTTAGTCGGTTCCAAAGAATAAAAATCCTAGAACAAGGAAATGAGCTTAAAAGCAAGATGGCCCAAAAGAGGATATGGGAACTCCTAACGAGTAATTTGACATAATTAATTTTTAAGTTCTAGAAGAACTCATCAGGTACCTAAAATTTGTGGAAATGAGATCTCAATAAATTATGTCAATAATGAAATATGATGGAACCGAAACAAAGTCAACGTTGACAATTTTGTGTGTGTATAATGTAGCGCTAAATATGATTAATGATGAAGAGGATCATGAACCAAAGTCTATTAAGAATTTAGACAAAGCGATGATTGACCAAAATAGGAAAATGCAAATGAAGCGGAATTAAACTTGCTTTGCAAAGAAAACGTTTTTCCGACCTATAGTCAATACAACCGAAGATGTGAATCTAGTTAGACTCGATGTTCAAAAGTATTCGCACAAACCTAACATTTGATTTCGAAGATAAATTCACCTGTAGTGAATGCAAGTAATTTTGAAATGCTCAAATACAACGATGGATGTGTTACAACTTTTCGTATGGCTTATTTGATAGTCATGATTATATGAGGATCCCAGGAGGATCTAATTTTTCGAGATTGGCTATTCGGACTCTTGAGTTGATTACTCCAATTGAAATAATCCCTCCATGGGACAATATTATCTGCACACATGTGGTATAATCATCTCAATGCATATTTTAAATTGCTTAAAGAAAGAGTTTGATATGAAGGACCTCAAATTATTTTTGATGGATTTGGAGGTTGAACCTCTCTGGTTGATCTCTAAATAGAAAATTCTAGAAGGATTGAAGATATAGAGAAATATCTTAAATAAATACTTCTGCCAAACAAAATTTTGCCTCGACCTGCAGATCGATCAATTACCTAATTGAATCATGATAAATTATATCTCTATCGAGTACATGATGTGTCTCAAGAAGATATCAAATATCCCGGTCTAGAAGACCTTAAATTAGTGCGCACATATTACTAGATGTCATATGGATTGATGTGATAATATTATTTAATACATATTAGTGAGATAGAATTTATCACCAACCAAAATGCATTAGAAAAAAGTGATATATATTTATTTTATATTTTTACGATTGAATTGAAACAATTATTTTATGAATATATGTCCATTAAATTAACTATGCAGATACAAGATATTTTTCTGGTCCAAATCAAGCCAGTTCTGAAGTATATGATTATTTACATGGCGACATTGAGGCATCATCATGATCTACATAGCAATCTATAGTTATCACTTCCTCATATCATGTTCAAATACCAACAATTCAAGGAAGAAACCCCGAAGATAATACCAACTATGAATCTCAATTGAAAGGATGATATATTACGAAGTATATTGTTTCATATGCATCAGGGGGCGAAAATCTAAATGTATATTCTTAATAGATTCTTCAAACAGGGGGAGAAAACTGTACTCTTTTTCTCTTGTCGTGGTTTTGTCCCATTGTGTAACACCCCGGTATTTTTAACATGTAAAAATACCCAAGTGTACCATCCCTAAATCATCAGAGATATAAAATTCCTGCATAGATACTGAACACTGCAATATAGTTCTCGCTGAATAACAACAAAATAGTCTTAAATACAAATAAGACCGAACAGGTTCTCTGACCATAACCTCCAGCAAACTATAGTGCCCAATATCATACAAGAAAGCGGAATAAAATTATAATACCAATACATAGAGTTGTAGTACATAGACAACAAAAGGAAATATAAACTTAAGCATAATAGCTAAGTCATCAGCAGTTGCCTGAGCTCGACCTACTCGTGCCTCTTAGATTTCTGCTGTCCCTGTTTCTCTGTAAAACAACAACATATAAACAATGAGATACAATCTCAGTGAGTTCTACCGAGACCCCTACTAGCACCCTCAGTCCTTTTAAAACATATTTAAGATTTGACACGACACCGACCGCAATCCACTTGCTAATCCCGGTGAACCATACAATAAGGCTTCGACCTAGTAAGACACCGACCGCAATCCACTTGCTTTTCCCGATGAACTAGCATCCTAGGCCTTTCTACGTACTACCAGCCGCAATCCACTTGCATTTTTCGGTGAACGTAGTACAATAACTTTTAACACAACACCGGCCGCAATCTCCTTGCATCTTCCTGCGAACCCCATAACCAATAGTGTTTCCTAACGGCACGGAGCCTAGGGTAAGGGTTCATGACTACCCCGCCTAGTATGTCAACATGGGTCGTCACCCAACTCGATATAATAAACACATATATCCACTATCATATGAACCCACAGTTCATTTACATTAGACCTTACCACGTAGGACTCATAGTCCGCTTTGTTATTAATAAAACATATCCTCACACGTGTACTATCATTCGGTTTTTTGAAACGAGTCCAACATCAAAAGTATTTTATAAAACCCTTTTGAATCATACCCAAAATCATGGCATTATAAGCCTAATATCATTATAGAAGGGTTAGGAAAGGATTAAAAGAGGATTGGAATCGAAATGGAATCATTTCGGGCACTTTTTAAAATTTGGACAGAACCATGCGCACGGATCGTGCCCCTGGGACGCACGGATCGTGCGACCTGTAGAACACTTGGAAAAACAGCAACCGAACCAGGCGCACGGATCGTGCCCCTGGGACGCACAGATCGTGCTCATTTGACAGCATTGCAAAAATGGCATTTTCATGAAAATTCGCTTTCCGATTAATCCGAAACTCGCTCCGATCGATTCCTAACTCGATAACAGACCATACCGGGCAATATTCCAGTCCAATCAACATCAAACAATCAATCAATTCAATCAAAAACTCAACAAATACGAATTTCGTCAAAACGCGATATATTTCAAAATAACGTTTTCGACTCAAAATCTTCGAAACCAAATCACATAAAATTCATTTCAAAACGGAATAAACCTAAACGTGAGTAAAACTCACCCTTGACGCGAGAGTGACGGTTGAGCCGAAATCACCGAAACTTCGAAAATCTCCAAATCGAACCCTATCAACACCAATCCGCTTCTAACTTCGATTCGAGCTTCAACTCGCGTTCAATCGCTCTTGGCTTCGATCCTAATCATGATTCCATCATTACTTTCATCACAGAACTTGAAATTTCAAAAAATCCTCCAACAAAACCCTTAAATTTCGTAGGTCAAAAGATCGGGGAAAAATTGGAGGAAAACTTACCAAGTTCTTGGGTTTTGATGGGGGAGATGAGATGATGAAGGTGATGAAGTGTGGAGCTTGGGGGGATGATCCTTCTTCTTCTTCTTTCTTCTTTCTTCCTTCTCTTCTTCTTTCTTTTCTTCTTTTCTCTTCTCTGCGTTTCCTTTCTTTCTTCCCTTTCTTTCTTTTATTCTTTTCTTTCTTTTCTTCTAATTAAGTGGTAATATGGTCAAATGACCATATTGCCCTTAATCTCTTATTTCCTTTCTAAATCACCCTTATTCCATGTAACTTGATTAGCCATCCTAATACAACCAAATAATTCGATTAATTAATTTGAGGATGTTACACATTGGGTTTTCCACGAAAGGTTTTTAACGAGACAGTTCCCACATAAAGGATATTGTACTCTTTTTCCTTCACTAAGAATTTTTCCCATTGGGTTTTTTCTTAGTAAGTTTTTAATGAGGCATATCCTCAATGGACATCCAAGGGGGAGTGTTATGAATATTTGGTGGATGTCCATCTCTCCTTAGTCCTTTCATCTTACCTACGATACTCTATATATAACTCCTATGAGTAAAGAGCTTTCACTCATACTTATTGCTCTTAACTTTGTGCTTGTAAGTTACCGGAGGGTCCCATTAGCAAAACTAGGAGGTGCGCTTAGCAAGTCATATGGATCAGACCATCCAATTTAGTCCATATCCACCTCATGCGAGCCCAACACGCTTGGACGGTCAAGATCGACTCTACCCATCCGACAATCCGCAAGAGGGCACGATTTCCTATAAATACAGGCAAACTTTGCCCTTACAAAGGTTGAATCTCGAATCCTTAGTACCTTCACTCATATATTCGATATACTGACTTGAGCGTCGGAGTTGCTTGCAGGTACCCCCCCCCCCCGGCGCTCACTGACCTACTTCCACGACAGCAAGGGACCTACCAACAGCAGTCCACCAAAAAACTGCTAAGTAAAGAACATTTGCGACCACAGTGGGAGGATTCTTATCTGTTCACACAATCATAACTCAAACTTTTCTCTTGCTGTGCGATGGCTCCCAGACGCAGACCCCGCACTCAAAGCTCTGCCATGCCCTCACCCCGACGAGAGGGTACCCCCGAGGGCAACGTCGTGACTATACAGGGCGAGGGCACCAGTCAACCTGCCCAACCCTCTAACGTGAATTAGCTTTTGGACTTCCTGGCCAATCGCACTCAAGCTATGTTGGAACAGGAAGCACAGCTGAGGGAGATTGAAAGGCGTGTGACCGCCCTGCCGGAGCAACCTCCACTCAGCAGGGGGATAGTTCCTCCAACGACGGGGACCTCGAGGCGCCACCGGTCCCCACCTCGGAGACATCATGTCCACCGCTCTCCCCCAAGGCCAAGGAGCGTGCATCGCTCTCCCCTCAGGCGACGCAGGCATGGGGGATCAGGCTCACCCCCAGAGACCCATCCATCCTCGCCAGACGGGGCCTATCGGCCTCATGACGCCCACTCCAACACCTCCTCGCACGCGTCCCCTGACATTCATGAGAGGTCAAGGAGCCGGGCCGTCACCCGCAGAAGGCATCACCGGGATTCTCCATCGAGGAGATCCCCTGAGCGACACAGGTATCAAGAGCTGGGCTATGAAGACACCTCCCCCCGGAACTCAAGAGAGTTTTCGGAGGAGGGGCCGTTTACAAGAAGGATAGACGAATGCCAAATCCTAAGGGCCTTGAAAAAGCTGCCAAATCTTAAGATGTACGACGGAACTGGAGATCCGGACGGTCATCTGGCACACTTCTCCCTAATGATGCGGTACAGGGGCGCCAAGGAACCCGTCCATTGCAAAATCTTCCCCCTCACTCTCCAAGAGTTGAGGCCGAACTCCATATCCTCACGGGGGCTGTTGGCGAGAATGTTCACAGCTCGTTTCACTGCCTCCCAGCTAAAGCCCAAATCTGAAGAAGTACTGAGAGCCGTCAGGCAGCACCACGAGACGCTGAGAGAGTACATTGAACGCTTCAACAAGGAGGCTTCGTGTGTTAGAGGTTTGGAGGACAAACAAAGGTTGTTCTGGATGAAAGACGGGTTGAGAAAGGGAAGCCTGTTCCAAATTGATGTAGGTATCAACAAGCCCAGGGACCTGGGCGAGTTCCTTCAAAGATCCCAGAAATACATGAATTATGAAGAGGACGTGTTGGCTTACCGCGAGGCAGTCAAGGTAGGGGGCGTCGATGAAGACACTGTTGAACCAAGGACAAACACTCGTTGTTTTGTATGATAACAAATTACACATTATCTACTAATGGTTGCAGTGTATAAAAGTGCAGGGACAAAATAAAGTACAGGACATGAATCAAAGAGCAGGAAATATTAAAGTGGAGCAGCTTGGAGAAGAAGCCACCTCAGCAGTTCAAGACTTATTTGTTTATCCGCTTTCTTTAGGACACAATGTAAGATCCTATCACTTAAGGTCTATGACAGTTTAAATAGCTGAGAGATGAGTTTTGAAAACATGCATGATGCAACAAAATTAGGGTTTTGAAATATATTTTTGCATGCATGCATAAGGTGGCACCTAAACCTAAAAACGATTTTGTGGAAATCAAAAATCATTTTCTATTTTGTTCCAATGGCTATGAAATCGATTTATATAATTTATATAGGCTATGAATTCGATTTTAGGCTCACCTATAGGCCAAGAATCGATTTCCTTGCCCTATGTTTGAAGTATGTAATCGATTCATGCATATACATAAGCCAAAGGTAAGAATCGATTTCCTTCTATTTCAAAAGACTATGAAATCGATTTTCAAGCAATCCTATAGGCTATGAATCGATTCCTCCTCATTTTAAACAAAGTAAGAATCGATTCCTACCTTATTCAGGATGTCCTGAAAATCGATTCTCACCTATTTCTAAAGAAACAAACAATCGATTCCTATGTTCTCCATATGTAAAGAATCGATTCCTCAATTTTTTAACTAGCCATATAATTGATTCTTATGTCTTATAAAATGATAAGAATCGATTCATCAACATTTTCACTTCATCAAATAATCGATTCATCTTGGCAATAAATGTTTTTTTCAAAATTCTACGCTTTTCTAAGCCTATAAATAGGCAGCCTAAAATCATTCTTCAACACACCACATTTTTTCAACAAGTCTCTCTTCTTCTCACACGAAATTTCTAGATCTGAGAAAGAGAAAAATAGAGCTATCACTTTCATATCATTTTTATAGATCTACTCATCTCTCGCAGCTATTATATTGTCATATTATCTGAGGTGATTAGATCATAGCTTCTATATTGTAATCTACTTTTGTGGGGTCATTTTGAAATCCTGGGAAGTTTTCTTGGGTCTCTCAATCAGGAGATTGAGTTGGTTTGAAATCCTGGGAGGTGATCTTGGGTCGTTCAATCGGGGAGATTGAAGTGGTTTTGAAATCCTGGGAGGTGCTCTTGGGTCGTTCAATCAGGAGACTGAAGCGGTGTTGAAATCCTTAGCGGGGAGCTCGGGTTCTCAATTCAGGGGAATTGAGATTTGCTATTTGAAGTTGATTGTTTGTAAAACATTGGTTCTTCATATAGTGGTTATCAGCAAAGTCCAAAGGTTGCAAAGCCGGAGGCCGAGGACGTAGGGCTTTTATCCCGAACCTCGTAAAATTCCTGGTGTATCTCTATCCCTCTCTCTTTACTTTATTTACTGTTTATATCTGTTTATAATATCACTACTCTGATCTGAATCTGTTAATCTATAACTATATCCCTACTCTGATCTGAATCTGTTAATTTGGTTATAGTTATACTCGATGTACGACAGATCTGTTTATCTATCATCTTCTCTATCACTACTGTACATCTGCTATATTCAATATCATTGCATTACTTATAAAACAACCTTATTGTAAATATTGAATATAGAATAATAATTCATTGTGCCTAATCTGCCTACTTGCATATATCTGATAAGTTCAAATCTCTTTTTCCGCATTTAAACAAACTTATCATTTATTTTGAAAAGAATCCAAGAATTACACATAACCTTATTCACCCCCCCTATAAGGTTATACTATAGTCTAACAAGTGGTATCAGTAGCTAGAAATTGCATATAGAGCTTAACATCTCGCAATTTAAATTTTATCCTTTATCTATCTGTGATTATGGGTTCTTTTATGAAAGAAGGGGTGTCTTCTTATAGACCACCCCTGTTTGATGGGACTAACTATGACTATTGGAGTAGTCGAATGAAATGTCATGTGCAGGCTATAGGTTTCACTCTGTGGAGGATCACTGCTGATGGACCTCTGATTCCGATGAAAATCAAAACTCAAGCTAAAGGCAAAGCAGAGGAAGTTCCAATTGAAGACATCTACACCATTGATCTGAGTGAACTGAGGAAGTCTGAGTTAGACAAGATCTCTCAAAATGCCAAAGCAATGAACATTCTTCACTTATCTCTATGTGAAGAAGAATATGGAAGGGTAAAAGGGTGTCAAACAGCAAAAGAAATCTGGGATTGTCTGGAAGCTACACATGTCGGTACAAGCCAAGTAAAGGATACAAAAATCAGAATCCTAACTTCTGAGTATGAATCATTCAAAATGAAGGAAGGTGAATCTGTTGCAGCTATGCACCAGAGACTGAATCTGATTATAAACAACCTAAGGGCTCTGGGAAAAAGGTATTCTACAAAAGATATAAATGGGAAGATTCTTGCATCTCTGACTGGTGAGTTCTTTCCAAAAACTTGTGCAATCACTGAAGCCAAAGATATTGGCACTCTACCCCAAGAAGACCTTATTGGGTCACTTCTAGCCTTTGAGGTTGTACTGGCTGCTAACAAAGATCAAGAAGCAGAAATGGTAAAAGAAAGAAAATCTCTTGCTCTTGCTGCTAAAACACCTAAGGTAGCAAGGAAAGAGGTTGAGTCTGATGAAGAATCTGATGATGAAGACATGGCTGAATTATTTGAAGAATTCATGAGATTCAACAAACTTGAAAAGAGAAATAACTCAAAGAAATCCAAGAAAGCTAAGAAGGCTACATGGAACAACTATACTGATAGTGAAGAAGAGGAGGTTGCAAATGCCATTTGTCTCACGGCATGTGAAACACCTAAGGCTACTATATGGGATTGTCTTGGCACTGATAGCGACACAGACGAAGAAGAGCAAATTGCAAACGGTGTTTGTCATATGGCAAATGACTCATCTAAGGTAAGCCTTAACTCTTCTAGTCTTTCTGATTCTTCTATACATGATGATTTACTTGATGATGGTTGTAGTAGTAAAGATTTGGGTGAGGCTTTTGATGCTCTCTATTCTGAACATGAAACTCTTTTGTTAAAATCTAAGAAATTAGCAAAGAGTAACAAAAGCATGCTCACTCAAATTGAGACTCTAGAAAATGAGGTAGCTAAGTTGAAGAATGAGCTACATGAAATAAAACCATTCAACCTTGAGTTTCTAGAGCTTAAACAAAATTTTGAAAAAGTCAAGGTTGAAAATGAATTTTTGAAAGAATCTTTGAAAAAGTTTGAGGTTGGTGAAAAGACCTTGACCAAGCTACTTCACTCCCAACATGAATATGTTGATAGGAGAGGTATTGGGTACAAAGGTAATTCCACCTCCTCTGTTTTGAACAAGAAAATAACTTTTGTAGCTGCTACTTCAAGTTATACACCTACTATTTTCTCATGCACCTATTGTCAAAAGGGGAACCATAGCTCACCTAGATGTCCTATCCGTAAATTATGTGAGCTTGGTACCCTTATACCTGCTTGTGAGAAACCAAGGTGGATTGTGAAAACAAACCCCTTGATGACTAACCCCAAAGGACCCAAAGAGAATTGGGTACCAAAATTTTCTACTTGATCTTAGTGCAGGTGTGCTACAGGGTATGGGGGTCAGATCAATACCTTGATAGCAGAGACTCGAAGTTCATGACTGGAGACACAAAAAATTCGTAATACTCAGAAACAGCAGTCATGTGACTCGTGATAACAGCAATAGAGGAAGAATCACTGGTGAAGGTTAGTTTGGTAAAGTTTTATTCACCTCTGTTGAAAATGTGTTATAAAGTAGAAATTAAATATAACTCAACAAGTATTAGACACATATTTGAAAGTAATTGTTTGTATGCATCAAAGCTTTTTCTCAAGTACTATTATACTAGATCTTTGATGCAACATACTTTTTGATGTTAAAAATGATACTTATATTGTTGAACCAAGGATGATTATCTTGGGTATCATATTTTTAAATCATGATGATCCACCCTCTTTTTGCTAAGCTTTGCATTCTAATATTAATAAGGGGGATCACCAAGTAAGGGGGAGCATAGCATGAACTACTGTTTTTGATATATCATATGCTATGCAATGCTGCTTATTTATTATGCAAGTTTATAAAGTGTTTATATTGTATGTATTCACCCCACCTCCTTTTTGATGAACACAAAGGGGGAGAAATTGTATGCAAAAGGGAGAGAATATGCATGTTAAGGGAGAGAATATGCATGTTATTATTTAATGGGGGAGAAACATAATTGCTGCCTTCCTGCTGTCGTACTGCTTATTTTGTTATGCTTATGCTTAGGGGGAGCTTCTGCCATTGTTTCTCTATTATGGCCTCCCTATGCATAATGTAATTTGTTATCATCAAAAAGGGGGAGTTTGTTGAACCAAGGACAAACACTCGTTGTTTTGTATGATAACAAATTACACATTATCTACTAATGGTTGCAGTGTATAAAAGTGCAGGGACAAAATAAAGTACAGGACATGAATCAAAGAGCAGGAAATATTAAAGTGGAGCAGCTTGGAGAAGAAGCCACCTCAGCAGTTCAAGACCTATTTGTTTATCCGCTTTCTTTAGGACACAATGTAAGGTCCTATCACTTAAGGTCTATGACAGTTTAAATAGCTGAGAGATGAGTTTTGAAAACATGCATGATGCAACAAAATTAGGGTTTTGAAATATATTTTTGCATGCATGCATAAGGTGGCACCTAAACCTAAAAACGATTTTGTGGAAATCAAAAATCATTTTCTATTTTGTTCCAATGGCTATGAAATCGATTTATATAATTTATATAGGCTATGAAATCGATTTTAGGCTCACCTATAGGCCAAGAATCGATTTCCTTGCCCTATGTTTGAAGTATGTAATCGATTCATGCATATACATAAGCCAAAGGTAAGAATCGATTTCCTTCTATTTCAAAAGACTATGAAATCGATTTTCAAGCAATCCTATAGGCTATGAATCGATTCCTCCTCATTTTAAACAAAGTAAGAATCGATTCCTACCTTATTCAGGATGTCCTGAAAATCGATTCTCACCTATTTCTAAAGAAACAAACAATCGATTCCTATGTTCTCCATATGTAAAGAATCGATTCCTCAATTTTTTAACTAGCCATATAATCGATTCTTATGTCTTCTAAAATGATAAGAATCGATTCATCAACATTTTCACTTCATCAAATAATCGATTCATCTTGGCAATAAATGTTTTTTTCAAAATTCTACGCTTTCCTAAGCCTATAAATAGGCAGCCTAAAATCATTCTTCAACACACCACATTTTCTCAACAAGTCTCTCTTCTTCTCACACGAAATTTCTAGATCTGAGAAAGAGAAAAATAGAGCTATCACTTTCATATCATTTTTATAGATCTACTCATCTCTCGCAGCTATTATATTGTCATATTATTTGAGGTGATTAGATCATAGCTTCTATATTGTAATCTACTTTTGTGGGGTCATTTTGAAATCCTGGGAAGTTTTCTTGGGTCTCTCAATCAGGAGATTGAGTTGGTTTGAAATCCTGGGAGGTGATCTTGGGTCGTTCAATCGGGGAGATTGAAGTGGTTTTGAAATCCTGGGAGGTGCTCTTGGGTCGTTCAATCAGTAGACTGAAGCGGTGTTGAAATCCTTAGCGGGGAGCTCGGGTTCTCAATTCAGGGGAATTGAGATTTGCTATTTGAAGTTGATTGTTTGTAAAACATTGGTTCTTCATATAGTGGTTATCAGCAAAGTCCAAAGGTTGCAAAGCCGGAGGCCGAGGACGTAGGGCTTTTATCCCGAACCTCGTAAAATTCCTGGTGTATCTCTATCCCTCTCTCTTTACTTTATTTACTGTTTATATCTGTTTATAATATCACTACTCTGACCTGAATCTGTTAATCTATAACTATATCCCTACTCTGATCTGAATCTGTTAATTTGGTTATAGTTATACTCGATGTACTACAGATCTGTTTATCTATCATCTTCTCTATCACTACTGTACATCTGCTATATTCAATATCATTGCATTACTTATAAAACAACCTTATTGTAAATATTGAATATAGAATAATAATTCATTGTGCCTAATCTGCCTACTTGCATATATCTGATAAGTTCAAATCTCTTTTTCCGCATTTAAACAAACTTATCATTTATTTTGAAAAGAATCCAAGAATTACACATAACCTTATTCACCCCCCCTCTAAGGTTATACTATAGTCTAACAGACACCCGGGGGGTCCACCAGCAAAAGGTAACAGGAAGCAGGGACCATGAGGGGCGCTCCCGTAAATTTATAAATCGAACCCCCCTCGTCACATCCCGGGCGCAAATTTTAGCTGAATGCGCTAACACTGAGTTCAAGAACGCGAAGAGACCAGCGCCTTTGGTGCTAAAAGATGGCCATAACCCCCCAAGGGGATGGTGCCGCTATCATCAATGCGGAGGCCACGACACCAATGGCTGCCAAGCTTTGAAAGACGATATTGAGGAAATGATTCAGAGAGGGAAACTGTCGCAGTACGTAAAAAGGGAGGGGGAACCAAATGGCTCCCGCAAAAGAGCCCGATCCCCCGCAAAAAAATCCAGGTCCTCGAGGAAAGGAAAGGCCCCAGACGGCGAAGGGGTCAAAAACGACGACAGTACTTCTACCGAGAAAGAGAACACCCGAAGGTCCAAAGGAAGGCCAGTGGCCATGGTGATCCACGGAAGAAGCCCCCGTGATGATTGGGGGTCTCGCAATTCAATGAAAAGGAAGTGGAAAAAGATCTTGAGCGTTGCATCAACCTCAGCCCCCAGGAAGGGACCTACCCGGCCGCCCTTATCCTTCGACGATAATGATTTGCTGTTTGGAAAATCGGACAAGCACGTCTCGTTGCTCATCACTGCCATTATGGCCAACGTTGAGGTAAGGAGAATCCTGGTCGACCAGGGAAGCGCGGTAGACATCATCTTTGAAGACTTGCTGCATGCACTGAACATCTCCCCCGACCTGAATCCCTGCCGAGGGGGAGCTTTAACCGGGTTCAACGGGTCGAAGACTAAACCACTAGGCCAACTGGAGCTGATGGTCACCTATGGAGACCCCGATAGTAAGCCACCTTTGTTCAGAACTGTGAAAACACCCTTCCTAGTCCTACCATGCAAGTCGGTCCACCAATGCATCATTGGGAGACCCACCATGGGCAAGATAGAGGCAGTCACCTCGACGATTCATCTGAAGATGAAATTCTACAGTTTAAAGAATAAGGTTGTGACCCTTCAGGCGGACCTGGGAGCAACGCGTCGAAATTTTCTATATGAGCCCTAAAAACGAAAGAGAAACTACTGGGTGAGAAACTCAGGCGGTGGATCCAGAGAAGAAGCGGAGGTTAAAGTGACGCACTGGGATGCCAGAGGTGATCCGAGCGCCAATGAAGAGGCAGCCAGCGGCCATGAGGGCGCCTGGCAGGGCGCCAATGAAGAGGCAGCCAGCGCCCATGAGGGCGCCTGGCAGGGCGCCAATAAAGAAGCAGTCAGCCGTGACTCTGAATAAGAAGCAGAGCATCAGGACCTGAGCCTAGGGCTAGGCCCAGTTGAGAATCTTGTTGTTGAGGCGCAAATGTGAAATGTAAGCTCGATGTGAGTAATTAACGAAGTTCATTTTGCAGTTACAGTTTTCTCACTAAGCATTAACACTGGCCCCAAAGAAAATTCCTTAAGATCAATAAAGAAAAAGGGTCCAAATCCGCAGTTGGGGTGCCTAGTATTTCAAACTGACTTAGGTGGTCACAATCCCTTGGATGAGTTCTATCCAAGCCGAGTCTTGGTAAAAGGTGTTGGGGGTATTCTTCATGACAAATTGACCCGGTAGGTGTCGGCAACTCAACTGCCTAAAGCAAGCCCAACTTAGCAACTATCTTGAAAAAATCCCAAGTACAATAAAGGCACTCACGCGAAAGCACCTGCAAAGCATGAGACCATGAGGTCTTGGAAAGACGCAAAGATCAAGCAGGCATGAGACCACGAGGTCACGAACACCAAGGATATCCACCTACAAGGGCGTTGTCAAGTCTGCAGACCATAACTTCATCTTTGTTTATCCGATGGAGGTGTGCGAGTATGCGTTGGAAAGCCAAGAAGCAGAGCTACAGGTTACGCTCAAAACCAAATTCTGATGTCTTGAAGGCCTAAACGGCGAAATAGATGCCAGGGAGGGACACCTACCTTTGACCTCCCTCTCATTAAGGTGACCGGGAGGGCGTCTCAAAGGGGTTAGCATAAAGATATCATACTTCATTGATATAGGAGAAGAGATCACCAAAGGAGCAGAAGAGGGAACCAAACAGGAAAGTTGCTGTGATCAGCTAACGAAATTAGCAGGCCCGACAACGGCACGAGCTGAAAGGGCGACCTCACCTATGAGGGCAACCTAAACGACAACGTCGAGTCAAGACCATCCCTCGAGATAAACTCAACTTGGGGGACAACGGTGGAACCAAGTCAAATATCCACCAGAGGCACCACTGGGGATCACCATCGAGGAGATCCCCCGACCAACGCAAGTCAACATCAAACTCTGCCACGAGGTACGAGGCGGGATCGAAGTCGCAACCTCTGACGGAAGTTAAATTCAAACCGAGATCTGAATAAACTCCCCAAGAGTCACCGAGAGGGGTGCGAAGCGGCATCGAATATGGTCGCAACCTCTGACGGGAGTTAAATTCAGACCGAGATCTGAATAAACTCCCCCAGAGTCACCGAGAGGGGTGCGAAGCGGCATCGAATATGGTCGCAACCTCTGACGGGAGTTAGATTCAGACCGAGATCTGAATAAACTCCCCCAGAGTCACCAAGAGGGGTGCGAAGCGGCATCGAATATGGTCGCAACCTTTGACGGGAGTTAGATTTAGACCGAGATCTGAATAAACTCCCCCAGAGTCACCGAGAGGGGTACGAAGCGGCACCGAATATGGTCGCAACCTCTGACGGGAGTTAGATTCAGACCGAGATCTGAATAAACTCCCCCAGAGTCACCGAGAGGGGTGCGAAGCGGCATCGAATATGGTCGCAACCTCTGACGGAAGTTAAATTCAGACCGAGATCTGAATAAACTCCTCCAGAGTCACCGAGAGGGGTGCGAAGTGGCATCAACAATGGCCGTAACCTCTGACGGGAGTTAAAAGTCAGACCGAGTTCTGATAAACTGCCCCCAGAGTTAACTGTGCCACGAGGCAATAAGAGATTACTCATTCAGATGTACGAGGCAATAACTTGCGCCCGGGGCCACCCGGCGCGTGCCTGTTATAACCAAGAGAATCAAGCCTGACAAAGACCTCATGATCAAATCGAAAGATGCTCGACTCTAAGAATGGCTTCCGGATACAAACACCGAGCGTGGCCAATCGCTTTGTCGTAGGCAGCATAGAAGAATCTCCACCACTTCATGCTCAAGCACCAGATCATCGTCAGAAGAAGTATCCACAAAGCCAAGGGCGCCAGCCCCCTCAGAAGGCACGGTATCACCAGCCCCCTCTTCGAAGTCGTCAGCTTGACTCTTAGCCAGGTGAGCGGCAGGGTGCATCCGAGTCGTCTTCTTTGTCCTTGCCATCTCTCAGCCTACGGGACAGGGGGCAAAACAAGCAGTCACGAGACAGACAGGAAAACTTAGAGACAACCCCCCTCCCCCGAGATTGGAGACTTTGCAAGACAAGACATGCTCAAAAGAACAAAGAAGCTAGAAAGATAAACTGAAAGTTCGCAAGGAGGTTACCTCAGTAAATCAGAAGCCGCAAAGACCCGCGGGAACGTCAATGGATAATGGTAAGAGCAACTCCCCTCGGCACCAGGCAAGCCCGGAAAATTCATAGGTAAGAAGGCAGGTTAAGGGCCGGGAGGAACGGCAAAAATAAAACAGAGTGCCAAGCACACGTCCACACAAAACCAGCGCCCATAGGGGCGCCTGGCAGGGCGCCAATCAAGGAAGCCAGCGCCCATGAGGGCGCCTGGCAGGGTGCCAGTCAGAAGCAGCCAGCACCCAGGAGGGCGCTTGGCCGGGCGCCAATCAAGGCAGCCAGCGCCCATTAGGGCGCCTGGCAGGGCGCCAATCAGGAGCAGCCAGCACCCAGGAGGGCGCCAGTCAAGGCAGCCAGCGCCCATGAGGGTGCCTGACAGGAGGGCACTATCAACAACGTGAGTACACGGTAACGAACAACAAATACTTACCAGGAAGAAAAGACATTGAAACAAGTGGAGTCTACTCCTTCCTCCTCCTTAAAGAAAGCGCTCCAATGATGGATTGGTCCCTTACTTTTAAAATAAGATAATGTGGACCACAAGACAAATACCCGTCTACTCATAGGAGTTAGCGTTTCAACCAATGCCACAGATCTGGCAAATCGACTTGGCCCATATCCACGACGTACAAGCCCAATACGCATGTCACCTTAACACGTGCTCAAAAACACAAAAAAGAGAAGATGAGCAGCGAAAAATAAAGCGAAGTACCAAGTACACGTCTACACAGGTCAACACCCAGGAGGGCGCTTGTCAGGACCAGGAGGGCGCCTGTCAGGACCAAGAGTGCGCCTGTCAGGACCAGGAGGGCGCCTGTCAGGACCAGGAGGGCGCCTGTCAGGACCAAAAGTGCGCCTGTCAGGACCAAGAGGGCGCCTGTCAGGACCAGGAGGGCTCCTGTCAGGACCAAGAGTGCGCCTGTCAGGACCAAGAGGGCGCCTGTCAGGACCAGGAGGGCGCCTGTCAGGACCAAGAGTGCGCCTGTCAGGACCAGGAGGGCGCCTGACAGAAGCAACCAGCGCCCCTAAGGGCGCCTGTCAGGACCAGGAGGGCGCCTGGCAGAAGCAACCAGCGCCCATGAGGGAGCCTGGCAGGAGCAAGAGGCGCCCAGCAGAGGGGCACCTGACAAGGGGCAGTTTGAAAGCAAATCCTTCTCGGCAGGGTGGTCAGCACAATGCAGTAAGACGCTCACGAGAGCACCGAACCTTGTCTCGCAAAATTTGCTCCATGATAAGCCATCCAGCACACGCTAGCAGGAAACAACGCCCAAGGCACCCAGCAGGGCGCCAACTCTCAAAAACAAACAAGCATTCGGGAAGACGCCCACGAGGGCACCAGCATCGGGATGTCTTAGCACATTGGCCCAAGGTGCCCAAGAGGGCACCAACATCAGGGGGGCATGGCACAAGGCACCCAAGAGGGCGCCAACCTCATAGCACTTGACACAAGGCGACGCCAACATCAGGATACGTCACCCTAGCCTGGTGTCAGGCACAAGGATTACACCGAAGGAGGTCTGAGTCACGGTCGCGACAAAATATTCTTGTACTACCCGACAAAACAGACGAAGGAACACTTAGAAAATATTTCTCCTATGACAGAACACGGCTGCTACAAAGGCAGTGTCCCGCGTAACCTTGCAGAGCCGGCAAACCGACGAAAATCCTTCAAGCCAAGACCATCTTCCAGAGTAATCTCGGCTTGGGGGGCAACTGTTCTGGAGTCAACCAGAGGGTCCCATTAGCAAAACCAGGAGGTGCGCTTAGCAAGTCATATGGATCAGCCCAACCAATTCAGCCCATATCCACCTCATACGAGCCCAACACACTTGGACGGTCAAAATTGACTCTACCCATCCGACGATCCGTAAGAGGGCACGATTTCCTATAAATACAGGCAAACTTTGCCCTTAGAAAGGTTGAATCTCGAATCCTTAGTACCTTCACTCATATATTCGATATACTGACTTGAGCGTCGGAGTGGCTTGTAGGTACCCCCCCCCCCCCCCCCCGCCGGGCGCTCACTGACCTACTGCCACGACAGCAAAGGACCTACCAACCGCAGTCCACCAAAAAGCTGCTAGCACTACAAGAAAATCGACGATTTCCGACGGCAAACCCCTGCATTCCGTAGACACATGTGCTGATGCGCTCACAATCCATTTCTTTGTCAATCAATCTTTGAATGCATCCACTGGATCAACAGGTAGATGATATTTGAGAAAAAAATAACATTCAAATCAAAAGTCCGTTTATCATATAAGCATCTACTCAGCGACAAATTTCAAACAGGGAAGTACATTATCAGTTATCACCGATACCTTTTCAAAATTCTGCGTTAATAATAAGCATCCAAGTGTTCTAACATGCAATAAATTATGTTGGATCTCCACCAATAATTAATAGCAATGGTCAACCTAGTAGGCAATAACCAAAATCAGAAATTCAGAAACAATTCTTGAGTATGCCTCTACACATTACAATGCCAAAACATTCAACAGCTTCCTTGGAAACAACACTTCAAAACTAGAAACTCAGCAACAACTCTTGAGCTTGCCTCTACACATTGCAATGCCAAAACAATATTCAACAGCTTCTTTTGGAAACAAAACCTCAAAACTAGAAACCATGCTCAATGACATTGGCATACACAACCATTTCAATCGCTCAATCTCTATAGCATAAGAATAAGATTTATTTGTACAAGCTAATATGTGTTATCATCTCCCTACTTTTGATAGAGTCAACAGAGAGATTCGAAATAACAACACATTAGAGAGCAGTGCACTAGTTTGAGAAATAACAACAATGATAAATAATTATTAAATGTCTACTCCCATATCAATAGAACAAAAAATTTCCATAAAAAAAATTAGATAGCAGCTTCAAAACAACGAGAAACAAACAATAAACACTAAAAAACGATACCTGCATAATCCACAAGAAAACCTTGTTTCTGAAATTCAATAAAAATGAGAAAATTAAAATTAGAAAGATAGAAATCAGTATCAAACGAAACTAGCTCAGAAATCGGAAACACAAGGAGAAAGAGATTAATCTACATAATCAACCCTAATTTAGAAACCCTGAACTCGGAAAAGGAATGAATCTGAGGGAAGGATATTCTTTGGAGTGTATGAAGCCATGTTAGGCTACCTACACAATAAAAACAAAGATATATCATCACACAGTACATCAATTAGAACCACAAACAAAAATTAAATCTCATTGATAAACAACACAATAGCAACATCAATTGAATAGAACTAAGAGGAAATCATAGTGCAACAACCAGGCCAATTGTAAGTGGAAATCATAGCAACATAAATTTTTGCAGAATCAAACTACCATGATATGAGTGCCAAGAAAAAAGTACCACAAGGAAACTAAAGCACCAAAGCTCAAGATAACTTGAAGATAACTTCAAGAGAAATAAAGCATTACAATAAAACAAAACATTTTCTTCATCTAGGTAGTTAGTATGTAAAGGCAAACAGATAACAAATAAAAGGTTATATTACTCATCAATAACATGTTACAAAGAAGTCTAATCTCCAAAATAATCATAGATCTAACAGAATGAGGCAATACCCGGATCACAAAAAACACTCATTTTCACAACAAAATTAAGGAAAATGGAAATGGGCATCGTCGGATCATAAACACACATGATAGAAGCTCATTTAAAAAGAGGGAAAGAATGAGTAAGAAAAACTTACGGCAACGAATCCAGAAAGTAGAAGAAGAAGGAGAAAGAGAGCTTTTGAGAAAATAAGGTAGAAGATTTGGAGTAACTCTCTCCTTGTGATGATGGAGAAGAGGAAAATGATGGAGCTGAGAAATCAGGGTATATATGTACGCGTCTGTGTGAGAGGGAAAACCTTAGGGTTTCAGTAAATCAGATAAATTAAGAATAAAAAATGAGAGGGAAAACCTTAGGGTTTCAGTAAATCAGATAAATTAGGAATAAAAAACTGAGAAGAATTAATGTCTTACCAGGGAAGACGAACAGAAGCGGTGGAGAGCGGTGGAGAAGCTTCTGTTAGGGCGCAGGGAAGGCAGAAACGAAATGGAGAGCGAGCAGAGAAGGGGAATGAGGTCGTTCAAGGGTGTGGGAGTGTAGAGGAGGGAAGAGGAAGGCTGAGGAGACAGGAGCTCGACGGAGAAGAGAGAAGATAGTTACGGAGAAATGAGAGAGGAGTGGAGGAGTGGTGCGTTTTGAATTCGTGTGAATTATGAGAGCTTCGAGGGCTTAGTTTTGTTTTAATCGGTGTCTAATGGTTTCCGACGGATACACAGCTAGAAAAAAAAATTAGCGACGACAAAAATCCGTCACTAAACAAGGAAAATTCGTCACTAATCATTTTAGTGACGAATTTTATGACGAACCAAAATCCGTAACGAAATCTGACGTCACTAAATTTTTTGCGAGGAATCCCAAATCCGTAGCTATTAGCAAGGAATAAATCCCTCACAAAAAATCCTAAAATCTGTCGCAAAAGCAAATCAGATAAAGTAACGATTTTTCGTCACTAATAGTGAGGGACAACGTGATTCGTCGCTAATAGTGAGGGACAACGTGATTCATCACTAATAGTGAGGGAATAACTTCCTCTCTAACAGTCAGGAAAATTTTTTCTCTCTAATAGTGGGGAAATTATTCCTCTCTATTAGTGACGAATTTTAAAACCAATTTTTTTTAATTTATCCAACACCGGTTTTTTTATAATATCAATTTCAACCTATAATTGTGAGAAACCTTTAATCTCAAAGGAGTGATGTTTTAATACAAGCTACAAATTTTTTAAAACACACATTTCATATTACTAATAAAGTTAATAAGGATAATACATACAAACCAAAAGTAATGTTAATCAACAAAATACATGAACCTTAGTTTCATAAAACTAGTAGCTTAGAATCTAAAAAACGTACACATCATTGTTTTAAAAAAACAAAAAACACATCACTTGCTCCCATCAACCATCTAGTTCATCATAATACTCATCATTTTGTTGTCAGATTGCTCGCTAGCCACACTATCTCCTAGTGCCTCTTGTGAGTCTCTTTCAAGAATACGACTTTCATACTCATTCTGGAAAAAAAAAATAATCAAACATGAGCATATCAAACATGAGCATATCAATATAAGTCATAGACACACAAATTTAAATATTATTGTGCATGCAATGCAAAGACTTTTACTAAAATCAATATAAATCTGTCAGGTATTTTTTTAGGAATAGCCGCTGTAATTACAAGCAAGGGAGCAATGCTAGAAAAGGAATCCCCGTCATCAACTAAAGGAGCATAAGTTCAGGGAGTGTATGCTCCAAAACGTATTAACTATAAAGTGAAGTTAAGCTGATTTTTGTGATTTGATAATACTATAGCAAGCATGAGCATGATTATTAAAAATAATACTCTATACTCCTTGTCTTTGTGTGCAATATCAGGAATAATACTCTACACTCTTTGGCTAAGAAAAATTGTAAAGAAATTTTCATGCAGAAAATTCATGCAAAAATACTTCGTAGGATAAGGCAATGCATAATTATTTAGATTACTACAATAGATCAACTGCTAACTGCAAAGCATTTGCTGATACAGTATTGTTTTAGATTCATCCAATCTCTCTACATATATAGTTAAGCAATAACTTCAGCAAATTTTTTTTAACAAGTCCATATAAAATTAAGAGATATGTAAGTAGTTACTAGCTAGTAGTATTAAGTTAAAAACTGCTAGTATCTCCTTGCAAATTATTCCTTTTCTTCAGACTGAGCATACATATTTCTTGTTTATTCTTCTGCATTTTTAAATGAAGAGGCAAAAAAACAGAGAGAAATAGAGTTCCCACTTAGTCTATTCTCCTATTCTAAAAAAATCCTTATGCCGCCCCAAATTGAATTAGTGCAACAAGAACAAGCATGCAGATCAACTTTTGATGTTGAGAATTAAGCAAATCTTTGATCTTTATTCTTCACACAAATAAATGGATAAATTTATTTATGATAATAATGGGCTAATGGCACCCAAAGAGAGGAGGAAAAAAAAGGAGAGTACTAGCCTCCTCTACAACCAGCACCTCTTGATCCATATCCAAGTTGTGGAGGAAGCTTCAATGTACGTTTCCCTCCTATGTTAGAAAAGAGTAAATAATTTCACCTTCAAATAAATGCCATAAAACAATGAATTCACAATAACTGATAAAAAGAAGTACCTGCAAGCATGGGAGGAACTCCATCACCTCTTAAAATTCATTCATCCCATCCTTTGATAACCTATATGACAGATAAAGATTCATCACTAATTTTTAGTCCTGAGCAATTGCTTCTCAAAAACTGGTAGTAAAAGACATTATTGAATTAATTATATTATACCTCTCCATCACCAACGCGAAAGGTAAGAGGCTTGCCACGATCGTAGCTGCTATCAAAAACTTTCCCATTCTCCAATCTCCCTACATAATGTGCCTGCCATTGCCAATAAAGGGGTGGTGTATTAGTAATATCATCACATGAAATGCAGGTTATTAAAAAATTAATAAAAAAAAGGTTACCTATTGCTTCTCGTCTCTTAAGCTGACTCTCCTTCTGTACAAGCATTAGTGGTTGGGCTTCGACTTCGACTTGGATTTGGGCAGCACATGTTATGCGACTATGAAGAGGAGGTGATTGGGATGATGCCGCGGAATAGTTAGTTTTTAGGGAGGTTGGGGAAGTGCCAACTGAATATGGCGCCAATGAACTCATCGCCACTCCACCTTTTTCGAGTCAAGATATTTCCATTGCTTTCTTTCTTTGGGTGTGTTTCTATCAGCATAGAGCAACAATTGTGGTTCATAATCTTCCATGTTGGTGCCAACATATCCATCTTAACCCAATGAACAATAAACAATCCACTACTTAGTTAAATTGATCACACCAATTACTAATTCAGTCAACATAATCATTAATTAAAGTAGCTAAACTTATAATCACACACACAGAGACACCCAAAAGCAATGTGTTTTGTTTGAAGGAGTTGAAGCTGAAGCTGAAGCTAAAGAAGCAAGAAACTTTCCTTTCAAAGGGAGTTATATCATTAGAGAATAGAAAATACATTGATCAATTATGCATGTTCTATATAAAAACTTATTTTCAATGCACGGAAGGGGGATTAATATATAGATTCTAGAGTATAAATTCTTTATCAGTAATATTGTGAAAATATAAAGAAAATCACACAAAAAAGAGGATGAGAAAACCACTTTGGCATTTCAAAGCATCTTAGAACAATCACTACCAAAAAAAGCATCTTAGAACAAAATCAGTAACACTATATCAAAATCCTTAATTTTTCACTAAACATAGAAGCTTTCCATATATCAAAATCTTCACACTCATAATCCTTAATTTTTCACTTCACAAAGCAAACTCAGGCAACAATAACAACAACAACTCTGTCATTACATCATTAGTTCCAACAACAACAATAACGGGTATCTATCTAATCTAATGTGAAACCCAAATTCACACCCACCTCCTAATTCACTTTGAAACCAAAATATAACAAACAAAAAAACCTAGTGTCAAAGGAGCCCACAAATACAACACAAACATTATACATGTCAAGCAAGCTATAGCAGAGCATAACATTTAAACCACAAGCAAGTTAAAGGCCACCTTTTTTTATCAAACAAGTGGTGTGCATCTCTCTCTTTCATGACTCATCAAAGAAATCTAACATAGTAATGAAAAATGTTGAAAATCAAAATAGAGAAAAAAAAGGGAAAATCAATTACCTCAACTTTTTCTCACGGATAGTTCAATTCAATGGGAGCCTTATTTGTATTCGTATCAGATGCTGCTCTTGGTCAAGTGGAAAACCCTTCCCTCCCTTCACACACGGTTTTTTTTTAATTTTAAAAAAAAATGAAAATATTAAATAGGTTAGTGGTAGTCACATGAAAATTGCAAAATGAAAGTGAGAATTGCAGAAAAGAAGAATTGCAGAGAAGAGATGAGCACCTCGGCGTAGTCACTTCGAATTCGGAGACAGAGAGATCCTTCACTTCGATTTCACAAACCTTAGGGTTCTGGTTCAGCGCGAATGGAAGAGCGATTGGATTCTGGTTCAGCGCGAAATGGAGCTGGATTTTTGATTCAGAAAGTAAGTTGTCTGCTAGGGTTTAGAGGGCAAGGTGAAGAAGGAGGAGAGAATGAAAGTTTCGAAACTGAAAACGTGTTTTTACGAGAGAGAGAGAGAGAGAGAGAGAGAGAGAGAGAGAGAGAGAGAGAGAGAGAGAGAGAGAGAGAGATTGAAAGTTTCGAGAGTTGAGTGAAAAAAAAAGTGGACGGTGAGGGTTATTGGGAGGGAAGCCAAAAAAAAAAATGCGGAATAGTAAAAAAACTTTCTCAGTGACCAACTAAGAATTCCTCACTAATGGACGGTGGGAGTGAGTCACGAGGGAGGCCAAAAAACAAGTGTAAAAAACTTTTTCAGCGACGAATTAGGAATGCCTCACTATTAGTTACGAATTGAGATGGAAAATATTCCTCTCAAACTGTGTCTCTAAATTCCTTTTCAATATTTTGTGACAAATTTAGTTACGAAATTTTTAGAGAGAAATATTTTCCATCTCAATTCGTCACAAACATAAGCTGTAGGCGCCCCCCCCCCCCCCACTAAATTTATTTTTTCGTCACTAAATCCCTCACTAATAGTGAGGGATATTTATCCATCTCTAAAATTCATCTCTATTAGCGAGGAAAACACTTCCATCTCTAAAATTCGTCTCTAAAAAACTTTTTTCTAGTAGTGATATTTAATGGTTTCCGAGGGAACTATCCGTCGGAAATTAGCGACGAAAAACATTTTCGTCGGAAACGTAAGCGGGAATTTTAGCGTCTCTTCTCCTGAACCTTTGCGACGACATTTTGGTCGGAAATCCGTCGGAAATTGCAACGGACTAGAATTCGTCGGAAAAAATAACAGGAAACAACACTTATTCTTGTAGTGTAGGTACAGAACAATTACTTTGCACCCAAATATACTTATTACTTTATTTTCTTCAAATATTTTATTCAAACAGCTAGCACTTGTTTATGGAATCTATATATATATATATACGTAAAGGAGACCCCAATGGAGCCTCTACAATGAATCTCAAGTTTTTTATTTCAATTTAAAAATTTAATTTTTTTTCTTCTCTTATTTATTACTCTTAATTCATTAGTTCATGTCTTGATTTAGTTGCCTTTTGATCTCCTAAATACAAGTTAATTTAATAAATGATTTAAAACTTTTTATTTACCCTTACAAATTATTAATTTTATCATTAAAATAAATTATATTTTATATAGTAAAACAATTTATATTAGTTTCTTTAAATATTAAATATCAAACATCTTGAATATTCTATCAAAAATTAAATTGCTTGGTGATATTGGATTATTTTCATTTCTTTTTTTTTTGAAAAAAATACTTAAAATATGACTAAATCTACATCAATATAAAAGCTTTGTTATTTCAAGTATCAAAATACTATCATTATTTATAATTTCCACAAAAGGATAAACTTTAGTTTTAATGCTTCTCATTATCTATATTTATATCAAATTATAATTTTTATATAAACCAGACTTCCATTTTATTCTTTAATGTACAATTAAATAATAAATTCAACTTTTTGTTTTTAATATTAATTTTTATTCATTCTAAATTCATCACACTTATGAAATGAAACTTTTATTTTTTGTTTTATTTTCATTGTTAAAAGCGTCTGTGTCTATATAGATATAGATGGATAGATAGATAGAAATCTCAATGTATTTTTTGAAATAATTTTTTTATTTTCAAAAAATTTATATTATTATTTGAATTTGTAAAAACATAACTTAGTTGAATAAATATATTTACCAATTATAATAGTGTAGATGAATTAAAAATATTACAATGCATATGTATTTCCCTTTTTAGTCAAAATTAATATAAGTTGTTCTTTAAATAAAAAATAATTAGTTGACCATTCAAATTCTTTTTTATGTTACAATTATGCATTGAAATGGAGGGGTTTCACATTCATATGAATTACTTCATTAATTGACAATAAACTCATGAGTTAGTAGAATATGAGTGGAAGAGGTAGAGTTTTATTCATTTGTAGGAAAAAATAACTATTTAAAGGAGATAATTTTGGATTGTGAGTGGAGAGGCTTTGACAAAAAAATTCATGATGAAAAACAAGGAGTAGAAGAAAGGAGTTAGTTTGGCAAGAAGAGGTAGAATGCACCACAAGGGTAAATGATTTCATGTTCTTGGCAAATTTGAAGTCAAAAAGAGGCAAATAGAAAATTTTGGATCAGTTATTGAATCACGCAATGGAAACAACTATCCTTTGTAAAGTATAGGCATTGAGAAATCATATATATAGTTTTTAATATTGTTCTTAGAAATGCGTTTAATTTTAATAGTTTTGGTGGAATTGTACGATGTGCTAGGTCTAAATGATTTGCTTATGTTTCTTGAATGTTCATCAATTTCAGTTCAAGACTAAAAGAAGACCTTTTTATAGATAGTGCTTTCGTTTATCTTTACACCAAATACACAAATCAAACACGATGTATATAACTTTTGATGTCTTTTTTATGAAGGGGGCTACCTTACGTGCCACTTCTAATAAGGTACCCCTCTATATCACAAAAGGAAAAAACCAAGAAAAATATCATTTTCTTTGGCTACTATATATCATAATACTTTTTAATTTTTTGATTTTACATTTCTATTAAATATCTACTTTCTTCTTCTATTAATTAGGCTATAAGGGAGATGTTCCTCATTTGTTTTAATTATATTTAAATTAAATATCGACTTTCTTATATTATTACTTAATCTCCTTACAATTTTGTGAAATCCAGTTTTTGTTTACTTTTTCTTTTTTCTTTTGTGTAAAATTTAGTGTCAAATTTTGCTTATTTTACTAAATTCATGAGATTAAGTTTTCACTTCTTTTTTTGTTTTATCAAATTTTCTACATAGAGAAATATCGATATATCATTTATAACTATAAATTTCCTTAACAAAGACATTGTATTATTATTATAATTTGTTAAATCTAAATTAATTTAATAAACATATTTAATATTTAGTAATTCTAATAGTTTAGATAGATTTAGAAGAATACAATACATATGGATTTGTTTTTGATAACGTTTAATATAAATATAAAGAAATTTAACGAAAGAATACTCCTTTGTAAATATGTGGACTTAAATTTCAAATTTTCTGATTTATTAATGTATTGAGAAATTTACAAAGATGTCATGTGATATTTGCAAGAGTCAAAATAAATATGAAAAATTGAAACGACATTGATTCCACACCCTACATATATATAATTAAATATGAAATAGTCAATATATATTAGATATTCAATTATATTTATAGAATAATGTAGTTATTTAACTGTTTTTGTGAAATTATATTACTATTATAATTAATTAAAATCTAAATTATTTGATTAAATATATTTACCAACTATAATAGTTTAGTTGTTTTTAAAATATTACACACATATCATTCCATATTTAATCAAAATAATATATTTTTGAAATACTAAATAATTAGTTGACATTTACAATTCTTTTTTATGTAACAATTATGCATTGAAAGGGAGGGGTTCCACTTTCATATGAGTTCTTGCTTTAATTGACAATAAACTCATGATATTTAGTAGAATATGAGTGGAAGATGTAGAGTTTTAGTCAATTATAGCAAGTAATGATTATTTAAAGGAGATAATTTTGGATGGTGAGGGGGAGATGTTTTGACAAAAAATATTATAATGAAAAAAAGAAGTAGAAGCAGAGAGTGAGATTCACGAAGGGTAAAGGGTTTCGTGTTTTTGATAGCTTTGAAGTTGACAAAGAGACGGGAAGATAAATTTGGATTAGTTAGCTCTTTGTAAAGTTATAGGTATTGAGAAATCATGAATATTTTAATATTGTTCTTTAGAAAAAGGTTTAATTTTAATACTTTATGTGAAATTGTATGATGTTCTAGATTTAAATGATTTACTTATGTTACCTCAACTGAAAAAATTAATTCATGTATTTCCTCTCTTAGTTTATAGTTTTTATAAACACAACTAATCATGCACTTTTTACCATTGTTCTACATTTTACATCGTTAACAATTTTCACCTTATCACTTTTGGGTTAGGTACCTACAACCACAACAATTATTGAAGTTAGTAGATCATTTTATTTCAAATCAATTTCATTAGCTATTAAATTTACACATTACTTTGACGTTATGTTTAGTTTTCTCAACAAACTATGCAGCACCACAGAAGGATGCCATGAAATTTTTTAAGAGTCTGGGACACTTTGAATATACATCGAAGTAAAGAATTATCAACCTAAATATGGTGTTATTTGATGAAAACGTATCTATATGTATATTGGTTATAAAATTCTTATTAATCTAAGTACCATTAAGCTTCTTGATTATTTAGAATATTTTCGGAAAAACTACATACATGCTACTATCACAAGGTATATTACAAATACATACATGCTACTATAACAAGAAGGAAGATATATGTCATTAGGAAGTTTGGTGCGTAAAATATAGAGAAACACATATTAAAATTCTTTATTTAAAATGGTGAAAAAGACGAAGAATATTAAATTATTTTATCAAACTTTTAAACCTCCTCTTAGAGTTTTTGTACTTCAAAATTTATAAAGATATTTTATTATTAACATTTTATGTATTTAAACTAAAATAACATTATATATATATATATATATATATGTTTTCTAATTTATTGTATAAATATTTTTTAAAATAAATCTCTAATGGAGCCTCTAGGATGCTCCTTAATTTTATAATTTATGTTTCTTTTAAAGTATTTAATAAACTTTGTAAAATTCATTTCACTTTTGTAATATATGTCAAAACAATTAAATTGATAAAAATTATTAACAATTATTAATATTAAAAAATACATGCATACGCTATATAATAATATTTCCTAAAATAGATCATTTTGAAACAAAAAATTAAAATCATATTTATATCATAATATATTCTATATTAACATGATTGATATTAATAATTTGTATATGTTGTGAATAAATTCAATAAAACTAAATAAAAAATATTCCGTAAATTTAAATTGCAAACGGTTGTCTATTATAATGTAGCAACAATAATTGACATTTTGATCAAAAATATTTTACTTCTTATTATTAAGTATAATGAAAAGTATATTGTAATTACTCTAAAAAATAACATGAAAACAAATTTACAAATTTTCAACAATAAAATATTCAACGAACTTTTTAAATTCGTGTCCCTTATTAGAATTATATTTTCAACAATTAACCTTATAAATTTACATTCCATTATTTATATTAAAATACGCATCTAGCCATATATATAAGACAATTGCATAAAATAAATAATTTTGTAAACTAAAAATACAACAACATATTTATATAATACAATTTTTTAATATACATAATTATATTAACAACTTACACATTTTTACATATAAACTGTGGAAAAAAATTTTATAACAAACCGTGCAACGCACGGGTATTCCCCTAGTTACTTTGTATCCAAATACCCTTATTTACTTGATCCTCTTCAAATATTTCATTCAAAAGCGAAAGCTGCAGCAGGCCATTCTCAAGAAGAATATATAATCAAATATGATTATCTATTATATTTATTGTCTATTTTACATATCTACTATAATTATATACTTATACTGAAGAAAAAAATTAATCAACTGAATAATTTTGCTAATGGAGAAGAAATATGTGATGTAGAACATTTACACATTAACGAAGAAGATGGAAATTATGAAGGTAATATACTTATTGACCGGACTTTATTTCAAAAAATACAAATAGAGGATTTGAATTTAACAATGCAAATATGAAGGAAGAAAGAATTGGAGGGATTATGAGGAGATTTAATCAGAAAGAAAATATTATATATTATGGGAAAATAGATAGTGAAACATTTACTGATATAGAAGATGCTCAAGGACACACTTATATACAGTTTTATTAACTAAAAGAAACTTATGGAATTAAAAACAAATATAAAGAGAGAAGAACATAGAAATAAAATAGGATATATATCCATATAGGAGCAATAAAATTATTAATTAGAGCAACTTTTCAAGAAAGAAATAAATTCACCTATGGAAGTAATATTAAAAGATGATAGAATTACACATCCAGTAGATAAAATACTTGGAGTAGTTGAAGGAAATTTACCATATGTCAAATTAAAATTTGAAATACATCCAAATATTGGTATACCTTTAGATACTAAAAGACTAGATCAAACACTTACTTTTGAGCATAAATTTCTAAGAAGGTACTTAGTGAGGCTGGGAGATAATAAAATTTCAGTTATATATTGTGTTAATTATGATTAACAAATTCACATCATAGTATTTCATTCAGAGATAATGAAAGAATAGACATTCCAAGCTGATTTGAAGACATAGGAAAGATTTATTATCCTAAAAAAATGAAATATATAGCGAATTGAGTAATGAAATGTTTCCTATAGAATATAGGATTGAGAATATTTAAAAAATGAAATAGAATAAAAAAATGAATCAAAAACATATTTAATATTGTGAATAAAGTGGATGTCTAGACATTATTCTTTTCTCATTATTTTAAATATTAAATGTATGTCATAGGTTACAAAAACTTGAGCCTATAAATAGGACTCATATAACATTGTAGTGAGACACCTTCAAGAGTAATATACAAGAGATATATCTTCTTCTCTCATTGTCTCATTTGCTTGTTCTTATTCTTGCTCTAGTTTTAGTACATTATACAACACGTTATCAGCACGACGCTCTAAATATCTTAAGGTAGTATTGCTTCCTATTGGTTCTCATGTTTTTCAATTTTCGTTTTGGTGTTTGTAACATTGTGTTATTTGTTTTGAGCTATAATCTAACAAGAACGATTAATTATATTATCATAGACATTTTATTATCATTTTTTTATTATTTTATTCTATGATGAATTCCTGAAGAAATTCATCACTTAAGTAATCCCTGTTGGATTACTATTTTATTCTATCACTTTAGTAATCCCTGTTGGATTACTATGTTAGTCTGCTTTTGATGAATTCCCGAAGAAATTCATCACTTAAGCACCCTAGAATAATTGCTCAAAATATGAAAGTTTGAGATATAGTTCCTGAAGAACAAATGAGAGAATATCTTTCATGTTTTTAGAATAACTAGATTGTTTACATGATTATCTTAAGGTCTATGATTATTTTTATAAAATTTTAGTTTCTATATTACACGTTATTATCATTTTTTTAGAGTATGTTCTATATTCAAATATCAAAAGTATTTTCAAAAAACAAGTGTCAGTTTACACGTTATGAATTCAATATAAATTATAATAATTTATATTGAATTCATAACGTTTTATTAAATTCAGAACGTTTTATTGAATTCATAACGTTTTATTGATTTCACAACGTATTTTTTTGAATTCATAATTTGTCTTTCATGTAGACAATGATTGTCTACAAAATCATTGTCTTTGAATTCCCGTTATAAATTCAAGTCCATTTGCAATTCAATATCTTTGATTATTATTGTGAATTTACGTTTGCAAGTCCGTTATGAATACGTTATGATTGTCTACAATATCTTTTATTGTGTTACGTTATTATTATTATTATTATTATTATTATTATTATTATTATTATTTTATCTAACTTGATTAATTTTACATTTTCATGATAGAACTAAATATGTCGAACCTTACAAAACTTGACTTTGTGGCTCTTGACATCACTGGAAAGAATTATTTATCTTGGGTGCTAGATGCTGAAATTCATTTAGATGCAAATGGTCTTGGAGACACTATCATAGAAGGAAACAAAGCATCAAATCAATATAAAGCCAAAGATATTTTTCAACAAAACTGTTATAATTTATATGTTATAAATTACAATATCTCAGTTTACACGTTATTTATGTCAGTTTACCATCAGAAAACTGTTATTCTTCCAAAAGCTCGTTAACATTGGATGCATTTACGCTTACAAGACTTTAAAACTGTAAGTGAATATAACTCTTCACTATTCAGAATCACTTCTCAGTTGAAGTTATGTGGAAAAAAATGTCACTGATGAAGATATGTTAGAAAAAACTTTCTCTATTTTTCATGCATCTAATGTGCTCCTGCAGCAGCAATATAGAGAAAAGGGATTTAAGAAATATTCTGAACTAATTTCTTGTCTTCTTGTGGCTGCACAAAATAATGAGCTTTTAATGAAAAATCACGAGGCCCGTCCAACTGGTACTGCTCCATTTCCTGAAGCAAATGTAGCAAAACACGATCATTATACTGATGGACAAGCTCGAGGTCGTGGTCACAATTTTGGCCATGGTCGTGGTTTTGGTCGTGGTCGTGGTCGTGGTTTTGTCCATGGTCGTGGTCGTGGACATGGCCGTAGTGGAATTTCCAAGAACACATTTTCGCACCAGAAGTGGAAAAATAGTGAAAAGAAAAAGGGTGGGAAGAATAGCAAACAGGATGAAAACAGTTGCTACCGTTGTGGGGGAAAAGGTCATTGGTCACGTACCTGTCGTACACCAAAGCATCTTGTTGACCTTTACCAAGAATCAGAGAAAAATAAAGGGAAAAAGATAGAGACACATTTTGCTTATGAAGATGATGATTTTGATTATGGCCCTATAGATGTCACTCACTTAGATGTTGTTGATTTCTTTGTTGATCCAGATGGGAATATTGATCACCTCATTGGAGATGGGGTCCTTAAGAAATAGTTTCCTTCCATTTTAATATTATGTTTTTGTTGCTTTGTTTGAAATTCCTTAAGTTTAAGTGATTGTTAAAGTTTATGTTTTGGTGTGTTTCTTTTCACTTTTCAGGCAATAAAAAAAATTTAGTTATAATGTTTCCAAAAAAAAAAATTATTATACTCATTATCAATTTTTTTTCCTTTTGAAAGCTAGAATGAGTATTGTCACTAGCAATAATAATGGAGATATGTGTCTCGCTGACAGTCCACACGATTCTCAAGGACAGGAATTATTTTTCTTACTTAGTAATGCAAAAAACCAATGTTAGTACTATATCTGGTACTACAAAAATAATTGAAGGCTCCGGAAGAGCCAGTGTATTGTTACCTCGAGGAACAAAATTAGATATTGATATGGCACTATATTCTCCCAAGTCTCGTAGAAACTTATTAAGTTTTAAAGATATTCGCTTAAATGGTTACCATATTGAAACAACAAATGAAGAAGATATCGAATATCTCTATATCACGAGACATGCCGCAGGAGAAATAAGTATATTGGAAAAATTACCAACATTTTCAAATGGTTTGTACTACACCTTTATTAGTACAATTGAAACACATTCAATTGTAAACCAGAAGTTTACAAATCACAACAAGTTTCTCATTTGGCATGACCGGTTGGGCCATCCCGGTTCTATTATGATGCGAAAAATAATTGGAAATTCATGTGGACATCCATTGAAGAGCCGGGAGATTCTTCAATCCAATAATTTTTCATGTACTGCATGTTCCCAAGGAAAGTTGATAATTAGACCATCTGATAACCTATATTTATATGAGTTATTTATACTCTTATTACTTAAATTAATGTAAGTTCTCAAGTAATATTCATGCTTTATTTAGTAAATATTAGTTATTTAGAGAAAAGAAGGGTTAGAAGCTAATTTGTTATCATTTGGCACATTTGGTGTCCTTGTGAATGTTTTAATGTTTTGTTAGTGCTGCAGCGTTAGGCGCTATAGTGCTATATGAGGGTGGGTCAGCTGGACATCACAAAGAAAAGTTACATGTTGGAGCCTCATACTTTATGTCAAGTCAAAGCCTGACTTCCGTGTGCGTAGGACTGTGTGGGAGCTTCCAAGTGGCTAGCCAAGACACATGGCGCGATTTTATTGAAGGATTGCTTTTAGTTGGTGAGAAGTGTCATAGTCACCTTTTTGAAAAGCTACTTTATGAGATTAGGATAATATCTATCCATCTTCCACACTTGACAATTCAGAATTGGAAGGAGAGTTTTTGGGAGAAAAACTTGACACATATTTCCTCCATTAAACCTCCATCTTCAAGCTTTCATTTTTTAGTTTATTTTCTTATCTTTTTACACGGTGAAGCCACGCTATAGCATCATCCAGCTGTGCATGACTTGGAATCTACGGAGTGCATCTTTTGTAACCGTTTATTTCTTGTGTATTTACGGTAATATGAGCATTTTGTCTTGTATTGTGTTGATGATGCTTATCATGAGCTAACCACTTAGTAGTTGGATTGCTTCTAGTTTGTAATGAACCTTGAGTAGTGTTAATATAATATTGTGATGCTTGTGTTTCAATCCTTGTACTTTAATGCTTTCAAACTTGTTTTGGGATTGACCAACTGAAATGAGTAGATTCGTAGGTTCAGACATGGTCTACGAATAGAACTCAAGGGTTGATATGAATGAAAGGTTGGTTAAAGACATTTAATCCATTTTTGCTTAACTCTAGACATAGGGGAGCAATAGTTCATAAGGTGAATACTGTGGGTTCTTCATTATACAGGGGTGGACTTATTTAGAACCTAGACATAGGAGTCTTGTAACAAAACCCTGGCGTTAGTGACCGAAAGGCACAAAATCATATGCTACAGCACTTAACTCTATAGCGTCCAATGTTATAGCGCCTTACTCTTGGGGATTTATACAACAAAAAGCAGTCCAACTCACTTTATCCTACTCTTAAACTTTCTTACTATTTCCATACAACATCTTTATTATTTTAATGCTCATAAACTTGTTATTTTTATTTTGTTTATTTCACTAGCTTGTTAACGAGTTAAACTATAAAATTAACATCAATCCCTGTGGGTACGATCTCTATTTATCAGTATATTACTTGTTGCGATTGTGTATACTTACACAAACTACTTTTCGCACAACACCATCATCAACAAAAATTGAGGGTGAATCTCTTGCATTTTTAGAACGGGTACAAGGTGATATCTGTGGGCCAATACACCCACCATGTGGACCATTTAGATATTTTATGGTTTTAATCGATGCATCGACTAGATGGTCACATGTCTGTTTGTTATCAACTCGCAACTAAGCGTTTGCGAGATTGCTTGCTCAACTAATTCGATTAAGAGCTCATTTTCCTGACTACCCGGTTAAGAAAATACGCCTTGATAATGCTGCTGAATTTACATCTCAGGTATTCAATGAGTATTTTATTTCTATTGGAATCGATGTTGAACATCCTGTAGCACATGTTCATACACAAAATGGGCTTGCAGAGTCATTCATTAAACGTCTAAAGTTGATTGCAAGACCAATACTCATGAAATCAAAACTTCCAATTTCTTCTTGGGGACATGCAATATTGCATGCTGCAACATTAGTTCGCATCAGGCCAACAAGTCATCACACTTATTCTCCCTTACAATTGGTTTTTGGTAAAGAGCCTAACATTTCCCTTATAAGAATTTTTGGATGTGCGGTATTTGTTCCAATCCCTCCACCAAAACGTACAAAAATGGGTCCCCAAAGAAGATTGGGAATATATGTTCGATATGAATCTCCATCTATAATAAAATATCTCGAACTATCAACAGGAGATTTATTCACAGCTAGGTTCGCTGATTGTCACTTTGATGAATCAGTTTTGCCAATATTAGGGGGAGAGAATAAACAACTGGACAAGGAAATTCGTTGAGATGAATTATCACTTTCTCATCTTGATCCTCGTACAAAACAATGTGAACTTGAAGTTCAAAGGATAATTCATTTGCAAAATCTAGCAAACGAATTACCAGATGCATTCACTGATCCTAAAAGAGTGACTAAATCATATATACCAGCTTCTAATGCTCCAATCAAAGCTGATGTCCCTGTTGGACAACCTAACATTGCAAATGATCAGTCTCAACCACGCATGAAGCGTGGTAGACCTATCGGTTCTAAAGATAAAAATCATCGATCAAGAAAAGGAGCTAAAAGGATAAACGGCCCAGCTGATGATATAGAAACTCCAAGTGAGGATACAAAAACTCCAAAGGGTTCTTCAGACATAATTGTTAATTCAGTTCCAGAAGAGACTGATCAGGTACCTGAATATATTGAAAATGAAGAGATCTCAATAAACTATGTCATGAATGGAGTACGGTGGAACCGAAACATAGTCAATATTGACGATATTTTTGTATATAATATATCGCTACATGTGATGAGTGATAATGAGGATCATGAACCCAAGTCCATCAAAGATTGTCGACAAAGAAATGACTAGACAAAGTGGAAAATTGCAATTGAAGCGGAATTAAACTCACTTTATAAGAGAAATGTTTTTGGACCTGTAGTCCGAACACCTGAAGGTGTGAAGCCAGTTGGATATAAGTGGGTTTTTGTACGAAAACAAAATGAAAATGGTGAAATTGTGAGATACAAAGCTCGACTGGTTGCTCAAGGATTTTCACAAAGACCTGGCATCGATTTTGAAGAAACTTATTCACCTGTAGTGGATGCAAATACTTTTCGATACTTAATTAGTCTAGTAGCACGTGAGGGGCTAAATTTACATATGATGGATGTGGTTATAGCATATTTATATGGTTCACTTGATAGTGAAATTTATATGAAACTCCCTGAAGGATTTCATTTTCCTAAGACAAACAATCCAGGCTCTCGAGAAAATTATTCGATCAAGTTGAATAAGTCTCTCTATGGACTTAAACAATCTGGACGCATGTGGTATAATCGTCTTAGTGAATATTTGTTAAAAGAGGGATATAAAAATGACCCCATATGTCCATGCATTTTCATGAAAAGATCTGGAAAAGAATTTGCTATAATTGCTGTTTATGTAGATGACTTAAATATTATTGGAACTCCTGAAGAACTTCCAAAAGCTATAGATTGCTTAAAGAAAGAGTTCGAGATGAAGGACTTAGGAAGGACAAAATTTTGTTTGGGATTACAAATCGAATATTTAAGGAATGAATTCTTGTACATCAAGAAACTTATATAGCAAAAGTACTAAAACGGTTTTAAATAGACAAATCACATCCACTGTGTACACCAATGGTTGTAAGATCATTAGATGTGAATAAAGATCCATTTAGACCTCGAGAAAAGGATGAGGAACTACTTGGTCCTGAAGTACCATATCTTAATGCAATTGGCGCACTAATGTACCTTGCTAATTATACACGTCCTGATATATCATTTGCTGTCAATTTATTAGCAAGACATAGTTCTTCCCCTACACGAAGACATTGGAATGGAGTCAAGCATGTACTTCGTTACCTTAGAGGTACAATGGATATGGGTTTATTTTATTCAAATGAATCAAAGTCAGATTTAACTGGTTATGCAGATGCAGGTTATTTATCTGATCCTCATAATGGTAGATCACAAACAGGCTATCTGTTTACATGTGGTGATACAACCATTTCATGGAGGTCTGTAAAACAGACCATAACAGCCACATCATCTAACCATGCAGAAATTTAAGCACTACATGAAGCAAGTCGGGAATGCATTTGTTTAAGGTCAGTAATCAACATATACAAGAAACCTGTGGTTTATCTTTTGAGAAAATGATGGAAACAACTATGTATGAAGATAACACTGCATGCATTGCTCAATTGAAAGAAAGGTATATTAAAGGAGATAGAACAAAGAATATTTCACCAAAGTTTTTATTCACTCATGATCTTCAAAAGAATGGTGATATTGACATTCAACAAATTCGTTCATGTGATAACTTAGCAGATCTTCTAACAAAGTCATTGCCAAGCAAAAATTTTGAGCAGCTAATACGGAAGATTGGTCTTCGTCGCCTCAGAGATGATTACATAGTTGGGGGGAGAAATAAACATGTCCTGCACTCTTTTTTCCTTCACCACAGTTTTGTCCCAATGGGTTTTCCGGGGTAAGGTTTTTAACGAGGCAGCCCTCAAGCAAAGGATGTTGTACTCTTTTCCTTCACTAAGATTTTTTCCCACTGGGTTTTTCTTAGTAAGGTTTTTAATGAGGCATATCCTTAATAGACATCCAAGGGGGGATTTTGTGAATAAAGTGTATGTCTAGGCATTATTCTTTTCTCATTATTTTATATATTAAATGTATGTCATAGGTTACAAAACTTGAGCCTATAAATAGGACTCATATAACATTGTAGTGAGACACCTTCAAAAGTAATATACAAGAGATATATGTTCTTCTCTCATTGTCTCATTTGCTTGTTCTTATTCTTGCTCTAGTTTTAGTACATTATACAACATTTAAGCAATAAAGAAGTCAAGAACCCTTAGATTTCACGACAGCAGTCACCAATATCCAGTTAATTAAAAATCCAACTTGTACTACATTCCAATTTTATACTATAATACTGTTATGGATTGGGCCAATACAGCATTTTGCACTAAGGCCCAATACCAAAGGCAAACCCACCAATCAATGGTGAGGATCAAAGACCTATATCCAATGGTTCCCATTGATATCCAAAACCTATAAATAAGCATTCAATGCTAGCATTAAAGGTACACACTCTCCAATTCTCACACTTGCAACTGACCCACTTGCTGACTTGAGCGTCGGAGTGTCATTGCAGGCACCACCCCACCTCGGGTCGGGGCCTAAGCTCGGATTGACCAAGAACACCGCTACCAACTATCTCGGATCAGATCTGGTATCCAAGGTCGGATACAAGACAGGAGATAAGGTACAGAACATTGGCGACCAATAGTGGGAGCATCTTATACTCTAGTCCCTCCCCCATCTCCTTGGTCAGTGATGGCTCCAGTGTTACGTCAGAGGAACGTCTCAAGTGTTATAGTGAGACCCGATCAACAGCAGGAAACACCCGAAGGTGTAGCAGTCACTCTGCCCCGTAGCTCGGCCCACGACCACAACTCGTCCAGAGCAATGGTTCCTATAAGCTCCGCCCGGAATCAACTTCCACCTCCTCCCCAGACTGTCCAGGTGCCGGTCGACGCTGTTCAACAGCTCGTCCAGGTGCTGACAAGACAGGCCAAGGCTGATCAGCAAAGGAGTCAGCGCTACTCCCAGCTGGAGGCTGAAATTGCCGAGATCCAAGCTCGCGACATCCCGGATCGGTCCTCTCCTCAAAACCATCCTCCCAACAGAAGAACGTCTAGTCAAAGGCGTCACCGATCTCCGACATGGAGGAGGCACCACCACCTCGTCGGAAAGGAAGACGAGGATCTGGAACTCCCCCAAGCCAGACACAAGACGACAATTATTATTCTGAGGATTCTCCTCGTCGAAGCTCGTCTTTGGCATCCTCTTCTCCGAGGCGGCGTTCTATAAGCCGGGAAAGATCCTCGAGGCATGAACGTCGGCGCCCTCACTCTCGAAGGTCCCCTATTAGGCACCATAACCAACGATCTCCTCCGAGGGAGAAATCGACAGCACGAAAAGGACCCTTCACGACAAAGATCAACTACTTTCCGGTGCAAAAGCACCTTGAGAAACCCTCTGAAGGTTTGAAGATGCATGATGGGACTGGTGATCCTGATCGCCATCTCGATTACTTCGATACAATGATGCAATATCGAAACGTCCCAGACGAAATCAAATGTCGGATTTTCCCCCTCACTCTTGAGAAGTTGGCTTTGGACTGGTTCAGAGCCCTCAAGCCGAACTCAATATCCTCCTGGGACCAGCTAGCCAAGTTATTTTCTGGCCATTTCACCCACTCCAAAATAAAGTCGAAATCTCGGAAGGTTTTGCAAGCAATTCGGCAGAGGGAGAACGAGTCACTCCAGGACTATATTGAGAGGTTCAATAAGGAACCCGCTCAGGTCCGGAACCTCGATGACTCTTTCCGACTTTTCTTCATGGAAGCTGATCTTCAAGAAGGAAGTCTTTTCCAAATCGATGTCAGAGTAAATCAAACTGAGTCGCTTGCCGAGTTCCTCCAGCGATTTCAGAAGTACATCGACCACGAAGAAGGAGCGATTGCGAGAAAGTCGGACGCCGACCCTGAAATGACCAAGCCTCGGAATGAGAAGGAGGCCCGGAACGATAGTAAACCCAGGTCTCGCAACCGCCACCAGCATTATTCTGATCTTAACGAAACAAGAGCTAGAATCTTAGCAGAATGCATGAATGCGAAATTTAAGGAAGTTAAGTTCCCTGATCCACTCCTGCACAGACTGGGGCAGCGATCTACCAAGTATTGTCGGTATCACCGAAGTAAAGGACATGACACCAATCGCTGCAATGCTCTGAAAGACGACATTGAGGATCTGATCAAGAAAGGGAAATTGAGTCAGTACGTGGCCAAAGAACCTCGTCAGGAGGTAGAGGTTAAAGAAGAGAAGGATGACCCTAAAAAGAAGGGGAAGGCTCGTCAAGAAAGAGAGGAAAGCTCGGAAGACGAGCGCGACTTCTGAAAGTCTAAAGGTCGATCGGTAATGATGGTCAGGGCTGTACCTCTTTTGATCAGGGCTGTGATGGCCAATCACGAGATAAGAAGAATCCTTGTCGATCAGGGAAGCTCGGTAGATATCATTTTTATCGACCTTGTGAGAAAGCTGTAAATCTCTGAGGAGGACTTCACCCCTTACAGGGGATCTGACCTTTCGGGTTTCAACGAGTCCCGGACCAAACCACTCGGCTATTTGGAATTAATGGTCACCTACGACGAAGAACCATTGGAAAGGACAGTCAAGACCAAATTCTGAGTTTTGTCATGCCCTTCGATCTACAACTGTATTATCGGAAGACCGGCTCTAGGAAGTCTCGGAGCTGTAACCTCAACAATTCATCTGAAAATGAAATTCTACTCTCTGTGCAACAAATTTATTGCCCTTGACGCCGACCTAGAGTCCGCCCAGAGATGCTTCTATCTGCACGTGAAAGCAGATAGGCGGGCCTCAGAGGAGGGGGTTCCCCCGAAGAAGCAGAAGCCCGGAAGGATCCCAAAAAGAGAAGAAATAGCAGAGCTGCCAAGGTCAATGTCACATATCTTGATGCGAGGTACGACCCTGACAGCTCCGAAGGACATGCCCGGGATTCCCTTGGAAGTCGCCTGTCACCAGCTTGCTGTTAACCCCGGGGCTAAGTGGGTTGCCCGGCGCAAGAGAGCTCAAAGCAAGGAGAAAGCAGCTGCCACGGCTAAGGTCGTTGATGATTTAATTAAAGTCGATTTTGTAAAGGAAGTCAAGTATACAACTTGGCTTTCCAGCCCTGTACTTGTCAAGAAAAGTAATGGAAAATGGCGAATGTGTGTTGATTATACCGATCTTAATAAGGCCTGTCCAAAGGACGCCTTTCCTGTTCCTAGCATTGATCGTCTCGTCGATAATGCTTCAGGTTTTCATTTACTATCATTTATGGATGCCTATTCCGAATATAACCAAATTCTGATGTTCCCTCCCGACCAAGAAAATACTGCCTTCATGACTGACCGCGGTAATTTCTGTTACTGGGTTATGCGATTTGGCTTAAAAAATGCGGAAGCTACCTATCAGAGAATGATGAACAAGGTTTTTCGAAAGCAGATCGGGCGTAACGTAGAAGTATACCTCGACGACATGATCGCGAAAAGCGAAGGGAAGAGCCTCCACATAGCCGACCTTGAAGAGATCTTCGCAGAAATCCGAAAAAATAATATGAGGCTGAACCCGAAAAAATGCACTTTCGGAGTCCGAACTAGGAAATTCCTTGGTTTCTACCTCACAAAGGGGCATTGAAGCCAACCCGGACAAATGTCGGGCTATGACAGAGATGCGCACCCCGTCTACCAAGAAAGAGCTTCAAAAGCTTAACGGGATGATCGCTGCGCTATCTCGTTTCATTTCCAATGCTGCGTTCAAATCGCTTCCGTTATTTAAGCTGCTTAAGAAGGAAGCAAAGTTTGAATGGACCCCGGAGCGTGATGAGGCCCTCTCCTAGCTTAAAAAGACTTTGACCGAACCACCAATCCTGACTCGGCCAAACCTAGGGGAAACCTTATACCTGTACTTAGCAATCTCGGAGGAAGTAATTGGCGCCATTCTCATTCGGGAAACAGGGACTGGTCAGAGTCCAGTATACTTTGTGAGCAAAGCTTTACAGGGATCAGAAGTTAGATACCAGAAAATAGAAAAAATCGCCTTTGCTCTACTCTTCTCGGCACGTCGCATCCGACCTTACTTCGTCGCTCATCAGATCGTGATGCGGACGAATCACCCAATCCGACAAATCTTACACCGACCTGACTTATTGAGATCTCTGAGTTCGGCATCAAATATGAGACCAGGCCAGCTATGAAAGCTCAGATACCTGTCGACTTTGTCGCTGAAATGACCCCGGTCGACCCTGAAGGCGAATTGTGGACACTCCATATAGATGGATCCTCAAATCCAAAGGGGAGCGGTGCAGGGCTAATGCTTGAAAGCCCGACAGGCGTTATAATCGAGGTATCCCTCACTTTTGGTTTCCCAACTTCAAACAATCAGACAGAATATGAGGCATGCATAGCAGGACTCCGACTTTCCATAGACCTCCGAGTTACTCGGCTCTCTTTAAACACAGACTCCTTGTTGGTGGTCTCGCAAATCGAAAAGCAATACGAAGGCAAAGATCCGACCTTGTAGAAGTATTTAACCCGAGTGCGGGAATTGCTTTCCTATTTCGTGTTTGCAGAGGTTAAGCACGTTCCCAGAACGGAAAACATCAGAGCGGACGTTCTTTCCAAGCTCGCCAGCACCAAAGTTCCGGGAAATCACCGATCAATAATCCAGGAAACGCTAAGCAAACCCAGCGTTCTCCCCAACCCGGAGCCCGCTTTTTTCGTCAATGTAGTTGAGGAAAGCAAAGGTTGGATTTCACCAATAATGGAGTACATCAAGTCGGGGGACGAGCCTCAGGACTCCCGTGAAGCCAAATTAATCAGGAGGAAGGCCTCGTCTTTCTCCATAATCGACGGAACACTCTACAGAAGAAGCCTCTCCACGCCATTATTAAAATGCGTTGAAGGAGAGGAATCAGATTATGTCTTGACCGAGATCCACGAGGGGATCTGCGGACAACACCTTGGAGGTCGTCTCTAGCTCGGAAAGCCTTAAGGGCAGGATATTTCTGGCCAACCATGGAAACCGATGCAAGAAATCATGTCAAAAAATGCAAGAATTGTCAAATCCATGCCAAGGTTCATGTAGCACCTCCTACCGAGCTCACTAGTCTCACCTCGCCGTCCCCTTTCGCGTGGTGGGGGATAGATCTCTTAGGGCCATTCCCAACTGCCCCCGGCCAGGTCAAGTACCTAATAGTGGCTGTGGACTACTCCACAAAATGGATTGAAGCTGAGCCTCTAGCCATTATCAGCGCAAGGAACTGCATCAAGTTCTTCAAAAAGAATATTATGACAAGATTCGTGATCCCCGAGGTAATAATCACTGAAAACGGAACCCGGTTCCCTGACAAGGGCTTCAGGAAACTCATGTCCGATCTTCAGATTAAACACCGATTAACCTCGGTAGAGCACCCCCAAACTAACGGATAGGCAGAGGCCGCTAACAAGGTACACCTCAATGGATTGAGAAAGCGGCTCGATGAAGCCAAGGGAAAATGGGTTGAGGAACTACCTTATGTGTTGTGGGCCTACAGAACCACCCCGCAGAGTTCGACGGGGGAGACCCCTTTCCGACTCTCATACGGGAGCGAGACGGTAATTCCTGTTGAAATCGGAGAGCTTAGTTGGAGAACTCTTCAGCCAAAATCGCCTGAAGAAAATGACCAGGCTCTAAAGGAGAACCTCGACCTCGTCGACGAGGTTCGAGGGCGAGCCTCTCTCAAAGAAACATTGATCAAACAGATGATAGCAACTCGGTACAACGCGAAAGTTGTCCCGAGGGATTTCGAAGTCGGCAGCTTGGTGTTCCGAAGGGCCGACGTCGGCTTAAGGAATGTCGCTCAAGGAAAGCTCGCTCCGAACTGGGAAGGACCTTACCGGGTCATTTCTAAAACCGGTAACGACGCATTCCAGTTGGAAACTTTAGAAGGAAAAGCAATCCCAAGAACTTGGAACGCTGCCAAGTTGAAGCAGTATTACAGTTAATTTACGCTTTAAAAAGCATTATGTATGCCGATGTATGAACATTTCGCATCTAAAAAGAACTTCATGACTCTGCATTAAGATCAATAATTTGAAAATCCGGTGTTCCGAGGTTAAATGGAGCTCCTATAAGAGCAGTCTAACGATTACGCACGAGGCCCCTTTTTATAAGACTGGAACCTGGTGCCCAGCGTTCAACACAATCTCCGACCGAGGTCGTCGCAGACTCTATTTGAACAAGTTTGATTTGGGCCGAGTCCCGGTAAACTGTTCAAGGAGCCAAAGAGGTCTTGGGGATTTAGATCGCCAAGATCGATGGCCAAGGTTGCCATCACCCAAGACCGATGGCCGAGGCTACCATCACCCTTAAGGGCGAGTTCGATCTGGGCTGAGTTCTGGTAAACTGCCCTGAAGGCGACGCACGTTACTTGAGCAAAGAAAAACGCAAGTGCAAGAAATAAAACGCAACCGAGGTAAATAAAAACCGGAAATGCGAGCAGCTAAAATAAAGCAAAAGATTACAGACCACCCCGGATACGGCCGGGCCCTCAAGTTCAAAAAGACTTTCAAAAATTACAAGGCGAAATGCCGGTTCCGCCTGGAACCCGAAACCTTAGTCAAACCGGTTCCACCCGGAACCCCGAAGCCATCTACCCCCAGTCATGGGTTAAGTGTAGGATGGGCGAAAGTAAATGATCACACGTTCATTGGAAACTGAGTTGGTCTTGACGATCTCAATCCCCTCCACGGAATAATCAACGCTCAACATCTCTCTATCGAGAGGCAGCGAAAGGTGAATCACGACAACTTGGTCAAGAGCTTTGTTAAAGCCTTCCCCCGCCATCCCAAGAGCCATCTCCGCTATATCGGCAGTTTCAAGTCGGGCCTTCTGAGCTTTCTCTTCAGCCCGCCTCAGTTTCTCCTGGAGATCTGCAACCTGACTTTGTGGGTCGATCCCCTCCTCCTGAGATTTCTGAATATCGGCCTCAAGATCGGAGTTCTGATTCCTCAAAGTCGTAACTAACTCCACAGCTTCTTTCTCTTTGGCCTTGTTGGAAGCAGTGTCCCTCTCGTTTTCAAGATCTCTTTTCTCCTTCCGAAGATCGAAGAGGTCCTTCTGAGCCGTCGCCAGAGTGGAAGAGAACGACTCATATTTCCTCCTTTCCTCTTCCTTCAGAGCTCACTATTCATCTCTCTCTTTCAGGGCCCCTGAAATGAAAAGAATGCAAAACTAAGTTATAAATATAAAGCGAAAAAAGCAGCAAGGGAAGGAGATGTCGGTTTCCCACAATCACCTTTGACTCGGGCTTCTGCTTCCTCCCTTTGCATTTTGGAGACGTCAGTCAGATGCCTAAAAAGTTTCGCTGCGGCTTCCACCGGATCAACCCGGTACTCTTCAAGATTTTTCCTCAAAAAGTTGTCATCAATTGGGATATTAGAAGATCGACGTTTCTTTGAGCCATCTTTTTCATGACGACATTTCTTTGACACCTTGGGAGACCCGCCTTGGTCTGATCGCACCCTTTTTCCCAGGGCCTGAGAGGGGGAAGCATGAGTTGAAGGGCGACCAACCTGCGCCAAGTTCGGTTGACGTTTCCGATGCTGATGGTCGCCAGTCTGATCTTCAACACTCACAGCAGTAATGGTGTTAATTTGCACGGATTGTATAGGCTCATCCCGCCTAGGGGTTCCCTGAGGGATCAGAGGAGCATCGGAGCTGCCTTTCGGAAGGGCGGCCCTCCTTTCTGCAGCTGCCTTTAGAATGGAAAACTTGTCAGGAGCCATTTGATCTGCAAAGAAAAACAAAAAGATGAGATTATGGATACCGATCTTGAATTAGGACAAAAGCAGAAAGCATATCTATTAGTATCCGACCCTACCGAGCGCCGCTAAAACTTTTGACCTCGAGCCCGCCTCGACCAACTTTGCTGTATCGATACCAAATTTCTTCGGATCTCTCCAAGGAATCAGATCAGCAAAGTTCGTCAGGATCGCCAAGGATTCTTGGTCTTCGTCACTCAGCCTGCTTAAGCTAACCGTATAGGAAATTGGAGGGCGATTGAAGTGAGAAAGAGACCACCCGATGGGAAACTTAGTGGACTCTAGAGATTGTCCATCATCGCTATATTTGCTGACGTACTTCACGGCCACGTCATTCACAAGCTCAACAAAGAAGAATCTGTCTTTCCAATTTCCCTTTAGGGAGTCGGAATAGAGCATGAAAATTTTGGTGTTCCTTCTGGCCCTGAGGCTCACATGCTCCCACCGCTCTTTAGACCCCTCCCCATGCAGTCTATTTATTTCAAATAAGAAGAAGAACAAATTAACAGAGATCGGCCTCTCCAAATGAATGCACATCAGCTCAAAAGCCCGCATGAAGGCCCAGGCATTGGGGTGAATTTGGGTAGGAGCGAGGTTCAGTCTTCCCAAAACCTCCTGCTGAAAGGTGGTGAATGGAGGTCGGAGGTTCATAGTGACAATCATCACCTCGTACATCACGAACTTGAGGGCCGGTGCCCAAACGACGACATTCTGACCTTCTCTCATGCCTTCCGCTCTCCATATATCTCCTCTCCTCCCGACGATTATTTTAACGACGTGGCTCATATCATCTCCGACCTTATACACAGATCGGATCGCCCTCAACGACTCTGACACCCGGGAATATTCCTGTTGGGTACTTAAAGGCAACAGCAGGGGGACATCGACCAATTCGACCCCGGTGCTAGGGTACTCATCGGAATCACCTTCAGCAAGATCTTCCCCTTTATTCCGACCTTCAGGAAGATCTTCTTCGTTGTTCCGACTTTCGGTAAAACCCTCCACTTCGACCTCAACTTCGGCCTCACTATCATCAGAACTCCCGCGAGAGTTGGTGCTCCCTTGCCCTCCGCCATCACCATCAGCATCGGACTCATCCGACTCAATGACCACTACGTCTTCGGATCAAACTTCGCTCGCGCGACCTTCCTCCACCAGTTCAGTATCAGGAATCTCGGGAGAACGCTCTTCCGCTTGGAAGCTGTTGGGAGCCGAATTAAATCCCCCGTAAACATCGGGCTCGGCCGATCTGAGGTTATCGTGTGAGCTCCTTCCGAGTCTCTAAGATCGGAAGCCATCAGTTTGGCAACGTTTGGACAGTTTATATCGATAACCCGGCGGGTTTGTTTTGTTCTAGCCAGATCGCACCTGCAGAAATGGGGGCATGCCAAGTCAAGTGTAAGCGCTAAACAGTGGGTCCACAACCAAGTCGAAACCCGACCTGACAACCCCCACTCTGTATTTATGAAAACGTGCAAACAAGAATACCGGCTAAAACACAAGGCAAAAAGAAAAAGAAACAGTGGAAGCACACTAACCTTGGAAACCGGAAGCTCGACGAAGCTGAACTTGTTCGCGTGCTTTGACGACATCAATAAACTGAAACGCAGAGACCCTCGCCACAGTAAGTTGAACGGGAAGCTCGGAGATCAAGGCACAGAATAACGATGTTAAGGTCGGTACCCGGAGCAATTTGCAAAAAACCAGTGCAAATAAGTGAGTCACTCACACATATTTATAGTGTTCCAATGGCTACGAATTGGGTCGGGGCCTAGACAAGGCGTCCAATCAATAGCACCTAGTCAGGGTGCGTGAATCGAGGCGCCATCATTATGCCACTCCCCATCGAACGACGCGCCCCATCACCAACATTGACGTCAGCGCTGGAATCAAAGCGTCGCCATAATGAGAATACCTCGAGTCACTTGATTTCGCTTTCTCCGACCCTCGGAAGGTCGCCGCTGTTATACCCCAATTTGTCCGGTTTAGGTCAAAACCCTAATTTTCCACACACAAAAAATATATATAATAAATTATGCATTGCCTTTTTGGGTCCTAGAAACCATTCCAAAGTTTTTGAAATCATTTTTAGGGTTAGAATGCACTTTTTGGGAAATTAGGGTTTTTAGGGTCAAAAAGGGCATTTTGGTCATTTCTCACAAAAGGGTCTATAAAAATAATTTTTGCATGAAAATATTTTTCAATAAGCCTCATGCATGAAAATATTTTTTTAGAAAGTATAAAATTGGTTTTATCATGCATATAATGTATTCTTGATGAATAAGGAAGTTATCCATGTTTTTAGGAAGGCACTCAATCGATTACATCATATCATTCCTTCAAGCAAATAATCGATTATCCACTCTGAAAATCAAGGGGATAATCGATTATCCACTCTGAAAATCAAAGGGGATAATCGATTATCTACTCTGAAACAATTCAGGAGCATAATCGATTATCCCATGCTTTCAACTAAGCAGCATAATCGATTACAAGTATTTTTGGAAAGTTTCTATGATTTTGGAAAGCCACTAATCGATTACACACTTCTTTTCTTCAAGCCTATAATCGATTATCCTCCTGAAAAGTGTTCAGGAGCATAATCGATTATCCTCTTTTATAACTACACACCATAATCGATTATCACCTATTTTGGAAAGTTTCTATGATTTTGGAAAGGGCCTAATCGATTACTCAAGGCTAATAATCGATTATCATTGTCAAAACATCCTGAGCCCTTAATCGATTAACATACACCAAGTGTTTTTCAACTAATCGATTACTCCGTTTCCTAAAATAGATCAAATCTACTTTCCTATAAATAGGCCCACCAAATTTCATTTCCAGGAAAGATTTAACGAGATCAGAGGAGAATTTCCCAAATCTCATTTCAGGACACAGATTTTCACAAGATCAGAGAAAGGCACACATTTTTCACGAGATCAGAGAAGCCAATTTTCGCAGATCCCATCTTTTCAGAAAAACTCTTCTATATTTTATCTGTGCTCTCTTCGTTCCGTTGGTCCGTCAGAGCTGATCTTTCGCTAAGAGTTAGTTGGGGTTGCATTCTTCAAGTCGTAAGATCCGCCTTCATTAGAGGTATTTCTGTCTTTACATTTGTCATTATTTAATTATTGTGATCTGTGCCAAAACTGCTCTATATGATTCAACCCTTTTAGTTTATATGTTGTTTAAGTTGATGATTGGCAATGTGATTCACACTTGTGCACTTGTGCACTTAATCTTAAGTGTGAGGATTGACCAAAGTGATTCAACATTCTTTGATACTTTGGTCGCTAAATAATTTGCTTGCTTATGCTGGCCAATGATCATGATTGAGGCAACTTTTTTGCTTGAACTTACAGTGTCATCGTCTACTCTCATATAGAATATCATCAATACTTAGATAGGTCCATTCCTTACATTGCATCTTCCACTAGATGTGCATTTAGACTCCCTTGCGTTTTGTAGAAATATTTGAGTATGGTTCTCGCCTAGCATCTTCTAGATGTGCATTTAGGTTCAATCTCGCCTACTCTTGTATTTTGCTTAATGCCCAATTCAAGTTCCTTCCTTGCCTATCTAGGTGTTGTGATCTAATATGTGTAGTTTAGGTTTGATTGTTGTTTGCAAATTCAAATATTGTTGCTTAATGATTTGATTCCACTGATTGTGTTATGCTTGAATCCACCAATTCTTTCTTGCATTCATTGTTTTCATTTCTAAAACGACCTGGCACAAAAACGGTTACTAGTGGCAATCCATCACAACCTTTGTTGGTTTGATCGTCATGAAAGCCTCAATTTCAAAAGAATTTTCGTAAGCATAAAGCAAGCTACTAGGGATAATCCATCACAACCTTCGTTGGTTTGATTATCATGAACGCGTCCAATTTCAAAAAGCATTTTTCTAAGTATCAAAGAATCAAAAACAAGTTATTAGCGGTGGTCCATCATAACCATTGTTAGTTTAATCATCAAAGCAAAAGACTTTCATTTTTAAGGCTCGTTAGAACTACGTCGCTTTGATTCCCATTTGGGATATGTAGGAGCGAGTCACATTCTCGTCAAGCGCAACCATAAAAAGTTTAGCATTTGCATAACAAAAAGAAAAGAGTTATTTTCATAACAAAAAAGAATCACTTTTGCAAACCAAGATCATTTTCAGAACGAAAACATTTTCCTTTCTAAAAACATTTTCAACCCATCGTCGCTAGTGGCTAATCAGAACCTTTGTTCGTCTAGCCATTGGTGGTGATGTCTCTTTCCCAAAAGAACAACAAGCGATGATCACTCATAACCTTTGTTAGCTTGATCATTCGTGCCAATCAATCCCTTTCGAAGACCACTTTCAAAAGAGCAAATAAAAACGGGTTGCTACTAATAGTCAATCAGAACCTTTGTTCGTCTGACTAGTGGTATTGACTCTCATTTTCTAGAGTACTTAGCGGTGATTACCCATAACCTTGGTTAGTTTAATCATTCACTAAAGGCGCGTCCTATTTCGAAAACTCACTAAAAAAGATAAAAAACAAAAACTTTTCAAAAAGACAAAGAAGAACTACGTAGCTTTGAGTTCTCCATCGCACCGCGAGATACGTAGGAGCGGGCCAGGTCTCGTCAAGCGTTTTTTCTAAAAAACCATTTTTTCCCCCTTTTTCATAATAAATAAAGATTTTCATTAAGAATTTTTCAATAAGAAGTAGAGAGGCAAAATCAAGTATTTTCAAGTCAACACACTAAAATCACACATTTAATTAAAGGTTCCCTCTCAGTAGAGAGGACGTGTGGGGTGCTAACACATTCCCTACGCGTAACCGACCCCCGAACCCTATTCTCTAGTTTCGCAAGACCAATCGCTTTTCCAAAAAAGGTTTTCCTAATATTTTCCTTAATAAATATTGGTGGCGGCTTCATTGTCTTAGGAAAAGTTGTGAACGAGGAAGGTTCTCCCTCGGGGACTTTTTCGGGCGCAACAGCTGGCGACTTCACTGGGGATTAAAAAAGGAAAAACATTTTTTTAAAAGTGGGTCAAGCCTAATTAATTAAGTGTGTGGTTTGTGTGATTGATGTGAACATCTTGCTTTGCCTCTATTCTTCTTCTTTTTCATAAGCATGTTGCATCCATATGCATTCTTCTTCTATGTTTGCTTTTGTTTAAAATAATAGATAGTTACTTCTTTGCTTAAATGCTTAGTTCTCTCATGCATATTTCCCCTCTCTTGTCATGTCCCCTTCTTTTTTGCTCGCTTTCTTGAGGTAAGTAGTGCATTGTTGTCGGCACCCTAGATTAGTTGTATTTGATTGGTATTGAACCCTAGGGTAGACGACATGTTATTGCTTTTTTATTGTCTAGGCTGTTCTGGATTTTCATTTGCAGGTGGGGTAGTTTTTAAGGAAATGCCCTTCGCACACACACACACTTGTACCTTGAGATTATATGATTAGAGAAAGAGACCATAACCCAGGTCTGTTAGGATACCTTAGGATAAGTGGATTCGATTAGTGGGAGCCCATCAGGACCTTTGTCCGTTTGGCTACTCGCGAAAGTTTCAATCAGAGTTGTGCTCTTTCAGGATGCTTCGTATCTAGCAGTTTGCTGCATTTACGGGGATTTTCATGAGAGGGACTGTGGCTCTGATGACCTTTGTGAGGGTGTGAATAGAGCTACATGAGAAGATTATCCCTAAAGTGCCTTAGATCATAGGTTCTACCCCCTTTTAGGTCACAAGGGCTTTCCAAATTGTGTGTTGCATCGTTGCATTCAGTTCAATCAATTTTTCCTTCACAATTTTTGAAAATCAAATATGCTTTCCTTTTTCAATAAACGCCTATATGAGGTGGCATATAGTGCGAAAATTTTCAAATCACCACCTGTAAATATCCTCTTTCTGCAAAAACACAAAAAAGAAGCATCCTTGCATCATCACATCATTGCATCATTACGTCATTGCGTCATTTGCATTAAATAAAGTTCCAATTTTGAAAAAAAATCATTCATCTTGCATTCCCTTTCATCACATAAAGATAAAACAAAAACAATTATCATCTGCATAGCGTAAGCATTTCATTTATAATCATGCAAAAAATCCTCGTCGAGTTCATCCAAGACGAGGCGTTCATGCATAAGCATTATTTCGAAAAAAGAGACACAGTAGAACTACGTAAGCTTTGATTCCTCATTACAATGAGGATACGTAGGAGCGGGTCATACCCCGTCGAGCACATTTTTTTAAAACCTTTTTTCCAATAAATCATTTGCATCTCCAAATAATTTTCAAAATCATGTTCCAAAACTAAAAAACAAAAAAAAATCATTGTGGGTATCATGCATTCCATCGCACAAAAATGAAAACAAGAAAGCATTTCATTCATAATCATGAATAAAAATCATCATCAAAATGTAGCATTCATGCGTCATTTCATTAACCTCATCACTTTAGTTCAAATACATCATACATGCATCTTTCAAAAAAGGAAGGGGCGTTGGCATTTCATACTTCGCATTGCCTCTAAAAAATAATAAATAAATAAAAAATCATCATTTAGAGAAAAGCATCATTCCTGCTTCTTTCACCATTCGAAAGAAAAAGGGGGCATCGGCATTTCATATCTTGTCTTGCCTCTATAAAAATCATTTTGAAAAGAAGCAGCATTCTTGCATCATTCATCATCCAAGGATGCATTGGCATTTCATATTCCGTCTTGCATAAAAAAAACTTTTAGAATAATCACACTTTTCAAGTGAATATGCTTTCATGCATTTCATTTTCATCATGTATACATCATAATGTTTTCATCCATGCATTGCATACAACAAAAATGTTGTGATGAGAGACGAGATGTTCTTGCAAGGTAATCTTTCCTTTTTGGAAAAGTTTACCATCACTCATTTGCAAACTCAAGGTGTTCCAAGGCACTCAGTTTTTTTTCACATCAATAGCTCATTTGTATTTCCTTCAAAAAAAAATGACATTACATCTCATCCATTCCATGATAAAAGACTGAAACAGTTCATCAAAAAAAACAAAAAAAAGGGGTTTTCATATCATGTTTTAACCAATGTTAATTCTCTGTGAAGCGTTCTTCTAGTAAGCATGCATGCCACGTGTAGTTTCTCTTGTTTGAGTCAGTCAATTTCCTTCATTTATCATCATTCCCCATCCAAGTCTAATCCCGCCCCGTCCACCCCTAAAGTGCATATCCTCTCCCATTAGTGCATACTTGACTTTTGGTTCATTCCCACTAACACTTCAAGTCCTCCATGCTGGGGCAATTCTGTGATCACTAATTTTCCTTGTCGGTATCATATTCCTTTAGTGCAAGTCTTTCTAAAAAATATAGAATAAATAAAAAAGGATAAAATAAGCTCGCTAGGTTGAAAACCCGCAAAGGGCGGCCTAGGCAAAAAAAGAGCGCCCGGTGGATTGAAAACTCGCAAAGAGCGGTCCAGGCAAAAATTAGGGCACAAAAAAGGGAAAATAAAAGAGCAAACACATGAAGATAGATAAATTATTGTTCTAAAGTTAAGTCTTGTAGAAATAAGCAATCGGGATTTGAAATGAAGTTTGGCCATCTCCTCAAAAAACCTAAAATCCCAGAAAATCCATTTCCTACCCCTCTTAAGCCAAAGATTCAAAATCACAAAAATACCCTTTGTTACCCATCTTAAGCCAAGAAAAGCCCAAGATATCCCCATCACTCTCGATGAGGGTTAATTCCGCATCAGAGATGGTATATCATGCTCACCCAAGTCAAAAGGAAAGGAAATCCAGAAAAGGAGGGGAATAACAAAGTTTCAAAAAGGAGAATCCCAAAACAAAGAAAGGAAGACAAAGGGAGTATAAATTAAGAGTCAACACATTTTGCCATGGAGCATAAGAGCTCCCCTTCCAAAAGGCCCTCAATTCAATGGGTTCAATCATCTCTCCTTTCAAAAAAGCCCTCAATTCATTGGGTTTAACCATCTCTTCTTTCATAAAACCTCTAAACACCTCATTGGGTACAACCATCCCCAAACACCTCATCAAACTTAATAACCATTTCCCTCACAAATCATTGACCATCGGCCAACACCGAATAAGACCCATCCTCCCCACCAACCTCAAACACTTCATTAAGCTCAATCATCCCTTTCTCCACATCACAACCCTGAAAAGTCCATTCCGATCAGTGACTAATTGCTTTCGTTCTCTCAAGTTTTAATCTTAGGACAAATAAGTTTATCTATTTGCGACGTGTTTGCTCAAAAGAAAAAAACAAACAAGCAGAAAAAAGAAAGCTGCTCAAAAAGAAAAAACAAACAATCAAAAAAAAGAAAGCTGGTAAAAAAGGAGAAGGACTTGCACTCCAAGATGCATTCGTGTTGCAATAAAACAAGGTCTAGTGGTCACCAAGTGGAGCCTCTCCTCATACTAAAAAGTCAAAACTTTCATTGCATTTGAGTTGTTCTTAAAAGAAACCAAAAGTGTGTACTAGGGGGCATTCCCTTCACCTCTCACTCCACTCTACTTTGGGGAGGTTTGTTCATTGCCCACCCCATTCATATATTACCCTCAGTTCATAACCGTCACCATAACTCTGCCGCCTTTCACAACCTCACTCAAAGAAACCATTTGAAATGTCATTCGAAAGTGGGGCAAGTGCGTTCCCATTCCTTCACCTCATTCATTCCTATAAAACCTCACCGGGGCAATCTCTCAACTCACTATCCTAAACAAGACCTTGTCATTCTGATTGGGACAGCTTTGTCCTTGTTATGACTGGGGCAACATCAAATTCTGTGGGTTGAAGCAAAACCCCTTTTATTCCAGCTTTCATCCCAAGAGCCGAAGCGTTCCCAATTCATCATCTTCTACACCCCTAGTTGTTGTCACCACTAGACAGGGGCAAACTATTCACTCATCAAAGACCTGAATTGGGGCAATTTTGTATCTCTTGATCCCTCATGAGCTTCGGCAATAACCATGTCTGTCATTCCTTCACATGCCCTAAACCAATTCCAAGTTAACTGACTCATTCATTCACATTTGCACTCCTATGCATGCTTACTAGACAATGCTTCAAAAAGAGAGAACACAAGTTATTTACGTGATATCTAAAATTCAGTCATCATGGAAAGAAAGAGAAAACATGTGAAGTTGTTTGTAAATAAAAACCTTGAGAACACCAGAGGTCGAATCAAATTCAATTTTTCAACAGAATGGTTGTCGTGACCGTGATCCCGACGTAGACGGCTCAAAAATCAATTATTTTAGGAGTCGCCACCCAATTTATTTAATAGGAAAAATTGAGAAAAACCTATCTTAACAATTATTTGGTCTGCGTAAACTAGATTGGATTCGGGAGTCGATTATGCATAGGGAAGGGCGAAAACTAAATTCCACTACACCCCTAATACATCTGTCCTAAGACAGTTACCCTAAATTTGATTATGCAACATATCAATAAGTTTAGAAAATTTGTTTACCCAAAAAATAAATAATGTAAAAAAGAATTATTTAGAAATAAATAAAATAGGGACCAATTTAAGAAAATTTAATTTTTGACTTGACGGGGAAGCCCCGCTCCTACGTATCCTCGGGTGCAATGAGGAACTCAAGAGTCACGTAGTTCTTCCTTGGAAAATATTTGCTTGTTGATTGATTTTTAATATTTTTGAAGGGGTTTGAGATCACCAAGTTGTACAACTCAGGTGTCTTAAACCGGGATCGACAAGATGTCACATTTCGGCCAATCCCATGTTTTTTGGTATTCTTATGAGAAAAAAAAAGGAAAAGAAAGAGAAAAATATTTTTTATGTGAACTAACATTTTATTTTCAATTTTTAGTAATAATAATAGTAAGTAAAATACAAGAAAGAAAGAAAAGGAAATGAATAGAACTTGCAAAGGGATGGGGTGCTGCGCTAGTAATAGGGAAAGTGTAAAATAACAATAGCCCCATAAGCAATATTGGGCTTCTCATGTTGCTGGTCTTGCAGGCTTATTTGGGGAGGGCGTACAACTTGCTAGTCTGATGTTTTAATTTTTTTGTGTTCAAAGCAAAGTAAATAGATAATATAAGAGAGTATAAAAGGAAAACAACAACTTGTACAGAACCCTAATTTTTTTTTCCAGCCGCACTCTTCATTTGAAGTGAGAGAAAGAGCCTTACAAGAGAGAGAGAGAGAGAATGGAAGGAAAAGAGGAGAGGTTTCAGATGAGAGAATAAAAGGGAGGGAGAAGGAGAAGGGAGAAGAGGAACAAAGGTGGAGGAGGGACGACGACCACTCCGATCTGCTCCTTGACGGCGGCTGGGGTGCGGCGGTGGCCACCGTGGCAGCAAGCAAACGACGAGGGACGGTAGCGACGCGAACACGACGGCTTGGGCGCGTTCTCATCGCGGACTAACGGTGACATCGCCGGAGGAGGCTTTCGGTGACAGAGGAGCGGACGGCCACCGTAGACGGTGGCCGGAGCTAACAGGTTTTATTATTATTTTTTTTATTTATTTTTCATGAACCCCTACTGTCTCTGTTTGTTTCATTTTTCCCCTTCTTGCTTGTCTGTTAAAACAAATACTTGATTTTTTTTTTATCATTTGAGCCTAACCAAACATGTTTCAAACTAAAATTCCCTCAACAGTACCTTGCTTTCACTCGTGTTTTCATTTCTTTTGATATATTTTTTTTCAATGGACCTAGCATAAACGTAACCTAATACTAGTATATTAATTTTTTCAAACTAATTTTTTTTTATATACATAAGGAGAACCTGAGAACAATAATGATAATAACACAAAAAAAGAACTAATTTTGTTTCTAATATTAATACTAATATATTTACAGTAAAACAAAACTGACTACTACTAATAAAGATGACTAAAAAGGAAAAGAAGAAAAAAACTGACCTGACCAATCTGTTTCCAGAAAAAGAAATCAAAAGCCTTTTGTTGTTATTGAGAAAAATCGACCCACCCACTGCTTCAAGCCTTTCCAGAATCTTTAGTGGGAATTTTGTGTGTAAAATGTTGTTTTTTTTTTCTCAGTGTTCTCCCCCCCTTTCATATTGTGTTGAGTTTGTTTTTATAGCCAAGTTTGCATAGATAACTCCACTGCATGGTCAATTTTCTGATTTTTGTATTTTCTCCATAATTTCATGTTTTGATGCTTTAACTTTTCCTGCAGAAAGTTTCTTCACCCAAGCCTCTGTTGCATTCCAAAAATAGACTTGTTTGACTAGCATCTGATTGCCTAAACTTTATTTGTGGTTACTTGTTCAGGGCAGATGTACATAGAGAATGAGACCCTCCATTTGAAGCTTTGAAGCCTAGGCCTATTGCTGCAACAATTTGGATTCTTTCTCTTGTCCATATTGCTGCATTTTGTCATGATTTGTTTGTCTCTACAGAGTTGGGTGCTGATGCTGGTGTAGGGCTTCTTGCTAGGAAAGCTTGGTTTCTTGTCTTCTATCCTATGCGAATGCAAAAAAAAGAAAACAAAAAGAATCCTGCCTCTGTGAAGAGAAAGAAGACCACGCCTAGCCCTATTTTTCATCATTCATTGTACTAATTTATAACAATTCTATTTGCATTGTATTATTTTATTATATTCCTTGTTAATATGTACCCTCTGCTTGCAACTTTAGTTGCTTGTAATAATAAACCTTCTTGTAAACTTCTTGTAAACTTGACAAACAGCACAACATCACGTTCCTTTCTTATTTTAATTGTTTTTTTTTGGTTAATAATAATAAATAAATAAAAACTTCAACTACACAATAATAATGATGACGCTAATAACATACACGACACGCATGAACGACTACACTTTCGTAGCGACTAAATGCTCGTAACAAAAATAAACACACCGAATTAAAGAAACGAGATATCGCAAAAAGTGTGGCGTAATGAACACGCGTAACAATCAAACATTTGCGAAAAGGGGTTTATTTTATTATATATATATATATATTTATTGAAAGAGAAACGACCCGTAGGTATCGGTTAAAATTGGGTGTTCACAGTTGCCCATCTGTGCTTATTCTCTTGCGATATAATACATAAAGCTAAGTTTTGTGGTATTATCAAAGTAAGAAATAAGCACAGATATGAACCTCAATTTTAACCGGTGACATATGAGAATGCGTTGAGATGAAAAGATTGAATTAACACTACTAAACAAAGAAAGTGAACTGCCAAGGCAGGACCAGTAGCCTAAGAAAGAAGATAAACAACGCCAGAGCAGGATCAATAGCATGCATATAGAAGAGAATGCCAGGGCTGGAACGATAGCATAAGAAAAACTAGTGCCAGAGCTGAATCGGTAGCACGAAAATTTAAAAGGCAATGCCAGGGCTGAACCGATGGCAAAAAAAAAATAAAAATAAAACATGCGATGCCAGGGCGTAACCGATAGCATGTGGTGCCAGGGCGTAACCGATAGCAAGAAAACTAGAGACAATGCCAGGGCGAGACCGATAGCAAGAAAATTAAAGACAATGCCAGGGCGAGACCGATAGCAAGAAAATTAAAATAATGCCAGGGCGAGACCGATAGCAAGAAAATTAAAGACAATGCCAGGGCGAGACCGATAGCAAGAAAATTAAAGACAATGCCAGGGCGAAACCGATAGCAAGAAAATTAAAGACAATGCCGGGGCGAGACCGATAGCAAGAAAAATTAAAACAATGCCAGGGCGAGACCGATAGCAAGAAAATTAAAGACAATGCCAGGGCGAGACCGATAGCAAGAAAATTAAAGACAATGCCAGGGCGAGACCGGTAGCAAGAAAATTAAAGACAATGCCAGGGCGAGACCGATAGCAAGAAAATTAAAACAATGCCAGGGCGAGACCGATAGCAAGAAAATTAAAGACAATGCCAGGGCGAGACCGATAGCACAAAATTAAAGACAATGCCAGGGCGAGACCGATAGCATGAAAATTAAAGATAATGCCAGGGCGAGACCGATAGCACAAAATTTAAAAACAAATGCCAGGGCGAGACCGATAGCACAAAATTAAAGACAATGCCAGGGCGAGACCGATAGCAAGAAAGTAAAACAGTGTCAGAGCTGAATCAATAGCATGAAATACAAATGCGTGCTTACTTGTGAATGCCTTTGTTTCAGTACTAGAATCATTGCTTGCGAGCTAACAATCTTTGACCAATCAACCTTTTGCCTACCTCCCCTGCTTTTGCAAACAATGTCGGACTTTCCTAACATTGGTCCCTTTGACCGAATGCACTTCTCTTGAACCTTGTGCGAAGTTACTTGAGACAACCTTGAGTTTCCTCGCCTTTGTAGTGAGAGACATGGGTTCCCCCTCCCCAATCAATAGTCAACTGAGTTCTTATTATTGTTCTCTTTTTTTCTTTATTATTTTTTCATGGCTTTTTTTCTTTCTTTCTTTTTCTTTTACCAATTATTAAAATGTTACTGACATACTCGTCTTTGAAATATGCCAGACTTAGCCATTTTTCTTGAGATGTAAGTTAACAAATTAAACATGAATGCAAGAACGAACAAACAAGCTAAGTGAGTCAGTCAAGAATGCACAAAGACATGAATGCAGAAAGAAACAGACAATAAGCAATACTGATTTGGCATTGACTAGGAAGCAGAAATACAACTAGAAATGTGGTCATGAGTAGGAAACTTTCACATAAATTTTGCCCCATTATGAGTGGCCGATCCACCATTTGCTGACCCCCTTGAAAGACCATAATGCAACTACTAGAGTGGATTCTGATGCAGCTATGGGACCCATATTGTCCCAGTGTAAGCGCGCTCGTGGGTTCTTCTGCCATGTTATGCCTTTCCTTCATTTTCGCCTTAATTTTTGCCTAGACTGCCCTTTTGGGTTTTCACTCTAGCAGGCTTTTGGTTCCCTAACTTTTGCCTAGACCGCCCTTTCGGGTTTTCAATCTAGCGGGATTTTTTTTTTTTAGGCATAAAATTTCTTGACAGCGTCTGAGTTTATTGGCCTGGGAAGTTCATGTCCTTCCAGGTCGAGTAATACCAGGGCTCCACCAGGAAACGTATGCTTGACCACGTAAGGGCCATCATAGTTGGGTGCCCATTTACCACGAGCGTCTTCTTGATGTGGCAGTAATTTCTTCAGAACCAGGTCTCCGGGTTGAAATTCTCTCGGGCGAACTTTCTTGTTGAACGCTCTGGCCATTCTACTTTGGTACAACTGCCCATGACAAATAGCTGCCAATCTCTTTTCTTCAATCATATTCAACTGTTCAAATCGAGCTTTTACCCATTCCGACTCCTCCAATCCTGCCTCCACCAACACCCTTAGGGACGGTATTTCAACTTCGACCGGAGACACGGCTTCCATCCCGTATACCAAGGAAAATGGTGTTGCCCCAGTGCTAGATCGTATGTTAGTACGATAAGCATGTAGAGCATAAGGCAACATCTCATGCCAATCCTTGTAGTTAACCACCATCTTGGCAACGATTTTCTTGATGTTTTTATTCGCTGCCTCTACTGCACCATTCATTTGGGGCCAATATGGGGTGGAATTGTGATGTTTGATCTTGAAGTTTTCGCATATTCTTTGTATTTCAGTGCCATTGAGGTTAGGAGCATTGTCTGTGATTATCCTTTCGGGGATCCCATACCGGCAGATGATGTCTCTCTTCAGGAACTTAGCAAACACCTTTTGGGAGATGCTAGCGTATGAGGATGCTTCTACCCACTTAGTGAAATAGTCGATTGCTACTAATATGAACCGATGCCCATTTGATGCTTTTGGATTTATTGGTCCAATCACATCTATTCCCCACATGGAAAACGGCCAAGGGCTCGTTAGGTTATGTAGAGGAAACGGAGGTGTGTTGATCCTATCAGCGTACAACTGACATTTGAGGCATTTTCTCACATGCGCTATGCAATCTGCTTCCATGGTGGTCCAATAAAAACCACTTCTCATAACTTTGCGGGTCATCATGTGTCCGTTTGCATGCGTTCCACAAATCCCTTCATGCACCTCAACCATGATCCTTTGGGCCTCTCGAGCATCTACACATCTTAACAAAGTACCATCTTGACTTCGCTTGTAGAGTATTTCACCACTCAAGAAGAAATTCCTCGCCAGCTTTCTGATTATTTTCTTGTTTACTTCACTCACCCCTATTGGGTACTCCCCATGTTGAATGTAGCACTTTATATCGTAGAACCACGGTTCGCCGTCTGCCTCTTCTTCTTCCACGTTAGCACAATAAGCCGGTTCATCCTTGACTTCTATACAAATGGGTTGGACCTCAGCATTGACATTTAGCTTAAACATTGCTGCTAGGGTAGCTAACGCATCGGCAAATTGGTTCTTATCCCTCCCGAGATGAGTGAAAGTTACCTCTTCAAAATTTTCCACCAGTTGGGTTAGATGTTTCTGATAAGGTACTAGTTTTGAGTCCTTGGTTTGCCATTCCCCCTTTACTTGGTAAATGATGAGGGCTGAATCCCCAAACACATCTAACCTTTTCACACCCAGGTCAAT
>CM076850.1:8438136-8480039 GCA_039519185.1 Astragalus membranaceus | reverse complement strand
TTACTTCTCGCATTTTTCTCATCAATGCTTTTAGTCTCTAGTGACTTTTAATAGCGTTTTTTTTGCGCATTTTTCACTTTCTGTTTATTTTCTTTCTTTTCTTTGTTTTTTAATAAAGGGGACATATATTTCAAAGTAAGAGAAATAACAATAATATGTGATTATTATTTAATTTAGCTTTAAATATATATTTTTCCTTATAAAATCTGAAAATTTTGTTTTTAGTCATTTTTATAAAAAATTATTCACTTTTGATTCCCGCATTTTTCTCGAGAATGCTTTTAGTCTCTCGTGACTTTTAAAAGCGTTTTGTTTGTGGTCTTTTAATTGCGTTTCAAGTGCTATTAAAAGTAATGAAAGACTAAAAACATTGACAAAGGAGAATGTCACGACTAAAAGTGAGTAAATTTTTTTATGAAGACTAAAAAGAAAATTCTTAAATTTTTTAGATAACAAAAATTATATTTAACCACTTTCTCTTTTTTGTGCGCTGCTTCTTTGCTTGCCTCTGGCCATTGTATTCACCACCATAATAACTATAACAACCATCTCCTCCCACTCCCCCGCAATTGACGAAAACACCACAACTGGTTCCACTGGCCCCACCCCTCAACCGAACCCAAACCCAAGAACCAGTTTCTCGATATTCAACACAGCAAATCACGTGAATTGGCAGCGGTGGAAGACAAAGATTAGGAAGCACTATTCGTTTCAGCTGGCCGTGGGGTTCTTGTTCTTAAACACAACCCCACGGCCACTCTCATATATGCATGTCGCAACTCCCAAACAGCATAGCAACATCGCTTAATGCTTCTTACTAAGGTTTTTTCTCTTTCTTTCTTTTTCTATTTTTTGTTTAATTCAAAATTTGGGAACATCGCTTAAACAGGTTCTTTTCTTTATCTTGTTTTAATTGTCATTATCTAATTCTGCGTGTTGAGGATTTAGGGCTTTGATTTCTTTCCAAATTTGATTTATTTAACTGTAGAATAATAATAATAATTTATTGAAGGTAGGACTTTGAATTTGTTGTTTGTTTTCTTATCTCATGAATCACTCTCATTTCTGATTTCCGATTTCCGATTGATACTTTGTTCTTATAAACTTGGTATGGAAGTGTAGTGGAATTCAATTATTATTTGGAAAATCAAGACATGTATAAAAGACAAGAATGAATGGGTGGAAAAGAAGCTAGGCAGAATTTGTCATAGTGTCCGTTTGAAAAGAATGTGATTGAAGAAAATAGGAAAAGGATGATTCTTGGTACGTAGAATTTCAGTTGAATAGACCTTCGACACACTTAGCTTTAGCTTTAGGTTGGAACAGCATGTTGTATTCTATTATTTTTTGTTCCATGGTGGAATTGAAGTGTACCATTTTTATATCATTTTGTATTTTGTATTATATTGTTCTATGTTTGAATGATATATAGTATACCAAACAGAAAACTGAACTAGGATCTTGTCTTGTTGTGTTCCGACCTGTCTTGCTAAGCATTATCATTGCTTGACATTTGTTTTTGCACGCTCATGCTGGTTCCTGCACCAATGTTGGCACTTCTGATGGTTGTGCATGTCTGTCTGTTCTTATATTTTTGTGAAAGGCAGCTAATTTGAATTTGATACACAAGTTTGATTGTAATCTTTTGATATTGTCAAAGTTGAACTAGATGGTATACTGGTTTGTGTTGCGTAAATTACATATTAAAATATGTGGAGGATGCTTTTGGATTCTTTAGTACACTACTTCCCTTTTGTTCTCAATCTGTCAATGACTTCAAAAGTAAGCAGCAGTTTTTGGGTTCTATTTGTATATCAAAAGTACCTTAAGTTGTTAGTTTCTTGCATCATGGATGCTATGTCTTGTATTTGATGAATGATTGATTTTTTTTTTTTTTTTTTTTTTTTTTTTTTTTTTTTTCCAGAATCCTTCGTGATTTTCTGATATATATCTTGTCAGGTTAATAATTCTTCTGAGAAGTCAAAGCCAAAGACAACAGTCTGAATTGCTGAGATCAATATGGCTTCCAAGAGTGTGCCACAGCAACCTTCTGCATTGCATATTATTAATCATTCTGTCCGCAGTGGAAATGCCAAAGGTGATACTCCAAAGACATCTGGAAAGTTTACTGATCTCAAATCAGTGGTGTGGGAAAAAGGTGTTTCTCGTACGTCGGTCGAAGGAAGCTTCCAGTCCAACAAATTATTCTAACAGCAGACCCCCAAATCATATTGGTGTTGCTTCAGCACCTTTGAGGATCCTCAATAACCTCAAACCCCCCACAGAACGGAAGCCAGCTTCCTTGGACCTGAAATCAGGTTTCACTGTGGATAAGCAGCCTGCAGGTCTGCTTGATACACTGAAATGGAGAGGGTCAGAAGTCTATTCTAACCCACACTTATCCTTTACCCTCATGAGCTTTCTCGTCATGCTGTAATTACTATTGTTGTGGGTTTGCCTTTTTTTCCACCTCTTCCGACAATATACAACAATGTTAAGTGGTGGTCTATGTATGCCTGCTTGTTTGAGTTCTTTTATTTCTTTTCGTCACCATTATAGGCAAGACTATCAAGCCGAGCTATTCAAATTTCAGTCGACGGTGAGTTTATTTCACAAATGGCAACTGTGTATGTAAATAGTATATGTGTTAACGATGCATTTTATTTTAATGAAAAAGAATTTATGATATAGTTTGGTGTCCATTATGCAGGTACATAGGCTGGATTTTAGTGGGAGCCGTGTGCCATCTTCAAAGTTGCCTGCGATTGTTCGAACGGACCCGCGAGAAAGTTACCGGAACGGATTTCTAATATCTGAGTCTTGTGCTCAGATGGTGCTTCAATTACTCGATCAAATTAAGGTAACTTTTAAATTTACTTGAAATTTACATTATCCAATTTTCTGGTCTGTGTAAATAATCACGGTCGCATACTTACCGCTTATGATATACCATCTCTAGTTATTCTCCACCTTAATAATAATAGTAGTAGTGATTATAAAAATAGAAATAATAATAATGATAATAATAGTAATAATAATAATAATAACAATAATTCTTTTGTCTTGATTTAGCGGGCAATTTATGATATATTAATAACTAGGCATGCACGAACATGATGCTTCTAATAAGCGGTGCCTCCACAAAAATAAATTAAAATTCATTTTTTTGTGATTTTGTTTCACCTTCTCCGGCTATTTTCTTTCTTTTCTTTTCTTTTTTCTTTTTAAATAAAGGAGACATATATTTTAAAGTAAAAGAAATAACATTAGTATGCAATTATTATTTAATTTAGGTTTAAATATATATTTTTTCCTTATAAAATATGCGAGTTTTGTTTTTAGTCTCTTTAAAAAAATTTATTTACTTTTTTTTGAAGCAATAATTTATTTACTTTTAATTCCCGCATTTTTCTTGTCAATGTTTTTAGTCTCGTGACTTTTAATAGCGTTTTTTTTGCGCCTTTTAAAAGCGTTCCAAGCACTATTAAAAGTAATGAGAGACTAAAGGCATTGTCAAAAGAAAATGTCACAACTAAAAGTGAGTAAATTTTTTATAAAGGCTAAAAATAATTTATTTAAATTTTTTAGAGAACAAAATTATAATTAACCCTTTCATTTGTTCTCAAATTTCTAATCAATATTTTTTTGCCGTAAGTTTTTGTCCTTTTTAAGATCATATATTAAGATCAAATATAAGTTAAGATATTTGTATTTTCGTCACATAATGAGCTTTCAATTAGTCGTCTATAACGTGTTAGAGTCAGATGAGAAGTTTCTGATCACTCCAAGCTGTACCTCCTGGACTGTAGTTTGTTCAATTCACACGTGCTTTAATCTTTATAATAATTTATAATAATAATAATAATTAGCTTGACTTTATGATCACAATGTGTTTGTGTGATTTCAGTGTTTTAGCTTTGAAGAGATTAACTACTCTGATGTGCACATTGCCTTTCTTTATGAAAACTTTGATTTTCTGTACTAACTCAACTATCAAATAATGTTTAGGTTTTATTATGCATTGATCATAGTTTATATGGTAATGTTGCTTCCCTTTTTTATTGTTCTTATTGATTTTGGCTGCTTTTTGGTAAGATAGATAGTTAAATCTTCAACTGATTAGATTGGTTGAATAGTTCCATTTTGTTGGAAGGATAGTTAAGTGATTATTTGTGGAATTCCACATTTGTATTGTTGGTGACACTGCTATTTCCTGCAGCATTATCAAAAGGTCAGAGTACAACCGCTTTTTTTTTCCTGCCTTTTCTTCTTAGTTTTGGTTATCCTTGATTTTGTAGCCTTTGTGGTGGCTTTGTTGGATATCCTGTTCAGTATTTAACACGGTAAAAAATCTTTTCTTGTGCTTGCAGCTTGCAAAACTATTCCCGCTAAAGTATCTCTCAAGAGTAGAAGTTATATAACAAACGATCCCAATGGATGTACATTTACGCTGGTAAAGTCCAATAACAGACAGAACTCGGTGCTCTAATTCTGAACATATTGTTCTTAGTTCATGGCACAGCAGCCGTCACAGAAGCAACTAGTTCTTGCTCTTATGTTTGTTTGTTAATGTCTTTCTAGTCATCTGCTTCTTGAACTGATGAATGTTTTCTTGTTAGGGGTTTGGTAATCATAGTAGCCAAAGTGTGGCTCCCCCGCAATGGATTGGACAATGCGCAATATTGATGACAGGTAATATTGTTGAGAGGAATGTTAATCTAAGCATCAATTTAGTGATTGAGTTCTATGTGAGGGGAGGGAAGTTTTCTAATCATGTGTATCTATTTTCTTATAGGAATCACTTCCTTCTCGGCATCTTGACCATATATGCAAAGATGATATGGGATGTCTTCCTAAGGTTGTTGGTATTGATAGAGCAGAGTAAGAAGAAAATGAATGAAAATGTGAATTGTATTGATTAGTGAAAATTGGGAATGAATCCCTCGTACAATTCCAGAGCTATGGCTCCTCAGAGATAAAGGACAACACGTCTCTCTCTCTGCCAAAATGCAAAACAACATGTAATCATGACATGAGGCACACACACCCCAACCTCCCACACATAAAGGAAAATCCTAACTAACTGCCAACGTGGCCACTACCCTCAGCACCTTTCTTTCTCTTTCTTTCATACACTTTCCAAACCTTGGGCTCACCCGAATTAAGGTCCACTAAAGTATCCCCATCTATTGGACTGGGCCTATCATTACCCACCCCTTCAAAAGAAGCCTTGTCCTCAAGGCTAAAATCTGGAAACTGACTTTTGAGCAGTAATTCAGATTCCCATGTAGCATCAGCAGCATCCATTCCTTTCCATTTCACCAGATATTCTTTCACCAGCAGTCCCCCTTCTAATTTTTCTATCCAAGACAACACTTCTTCTGGCTCTGTAGCATCCTCTAGAGCCTCCCCTAACCCAGCAGGCAGTTCCTCAGTCGCTTGGTAGTCTCCCACAGCCTTCTTCAATTGCGACACGTGGAAGACAGGATGCACCCGTGAAGTTGCAGGCAGCTCCAGCTTGTAAGCGACTTCCCCAATTTGCTGAATGATCTTGTAGGGACCAAAGAAACGTGGTGCCAACTTCTGGTGAATACGTTGCACTACAGAGTTTTGCCTATTGGGTCGGAGTCTAAGGAAAACCCAATCGCCCACCGTGAACTTCACATCCTTCCGCTTTCGATCAGCATAAAATTTCATCTGTTCCTGTGCCTTTAGCAAATTGTACTTGAGTTGACGCAAGGCTTCATCTCTATCCTTCAACTCTTGAGCCACTGCTGCCACCCATGTTTCACCCTCCAAAAAATGTACAACGGTTGGAGGTTTCCTCCCATAAACAATTTCAAAAGGAGTAAACCCAGTGGACACATGAAACGTGGTATTGTACCACAACTCAGCCCATGGCAACCAATTTGACCAAGACTTAGGCTGATCAGCGATAAAACAATGAAGGTAAGCTTCTAAACATCGATTAATTACCTCCGTTTGCCCATCGGTTTGAGGGTGATAAGAGGAAGACATCTTCAACACCGTCCCTTGAAGTTTGAACAACTCCTTCCAAAACAAACTTACAAACAAAGGATCACGATCACTCAAAATGGACTCAGACACCCCATGCAAACGCACCACATTTTGCACAAACACCGGAGCAATAGAACGAGCTGTGTAGGGGTGTTTCAGAGGAATAAAATGACTATATTTGGAAAGACGATCTACTACCACCAAAATAGCTTCATATCCTCTACTCTTGGGCAAAGTAGTGATGAAGTCCATGGAGATTTCACTCCATACCAACACTGGAATTGGTAAGGGCTGTAATAAACCACTAGGAGAAGTAGCTGCATACTTCTGTCTTTGACAAGTATCACAAGCTCTTACAAACTCTTGTATTGTCTTCTTCATACCATGCCAATAAAGAGTCCCTGCCATTCTCCTATAAGTACGCAAGAACCCGGAGTGTCCCCCAGTTGGAGAAGCATGAAAATCTCTTGATAAATCCGGAATTATAGGGGAATTAGCAGGAATGACCAATCTGTCCCTGTAAAACAGCACCCCTCCCTTCACGGTATAGCCCGGTTTGGCCTCTGGATCTTGAATCACAGCATCATAAATCCCCTTTAAAATCTGATCTTGCTGTACTGCTGCTTGCAGCTCTTTACCATGCTGCCAAATGGGAAAAGAGACAATATTCTTCAGTTCCAGCCCTTCATGTTGCCTAGATAAGGCATCGGCTGCTTTGTTTTCCAATCCCACCTTATAAACCACCTCAAAATCAAAACCCAACAACTTGGCTATCCACTCTTGTTGATTTGCTGTAGTAATTCGTTGCTGCACCAAGTGGCGTAAACTCTTCTGGTCAGAATATACAATGAACTTCCTGCCCAAAAGGTAATGCCTCCAATGTTGAATAGCTAAAACCAAGGCCATTAACTCTTTGTCATAAGCAGATTTACACAATTTGCTTCCTGAAAAAGCCTTGCCAAAATAAGCAATTGGGTGCTTTAATTGCATCAGAACTGCCCCCACGCCTTTACCAGAAGCATCACACTCGATCTCAAAGGGAATGTCAAAATTAGGAAGGGCCAACACAGGAGAAGAAGTGACAGCCACCTTCAATTGTTCAAAGGCAGTTTCAGCATCAGAATTCCACTCAAAACTGTCTTTCTTCGTCAATTCAGTGAGAGGTTTGGCAATCTTCCCATAATTAGCAATGAACTTTCTATAGTATCCCGTCAAACCGAGGAATCCACGAACCCCTTTCACATTGGTAGGAACCGGCCAGTTAAGGACACTACTCACCTTGTTAGGATCCACAGCGACTCCTTGCTTAGAAATGACATGGCCCAAATAATCAATTTTCTCTTGACCAAATGCACACTTTTGCTGATTGGCCACAAAAGAATGTTGCTGTAAGACCTTCAAGACAGCCTCAAGATGTTCCAAATGAGTACTCCAATTTGTGCTATATACCAAAATATCATCAAAAAAAACTAACACAAACTTACGAAGAAAGGGTTTAAAAATAGCATTCATCACCAATTGAAAAGTGGCTGGAGCATTCATTAAACCAAAGGGCATCACTAAATACTCGTAGTGGCCTTCATGCGTGCGAAAAGCCGTCTTATGGATATCTTCTTCCTTCATTCGAATTTGATGATATCCAGACTTAAGGTCAATTTTAGAAAAATACCCAGCATCAAACAACTCGTCTAATAATTCATCCACCACCGGAATTGGATACTTATCTTGCACTGTGACCTTATTCAAGGCTCGATAATCCACACACATACGCCACGAATTTTCCTTCTTTTTCACTAAGATCACAGGACTAGAGAAAGCACTAGTACTATTACGAGTGACCCCCTGTTGCAACAATTTCTTAACCTGCGATTCAATCTCGTTTTTTGATAATGCGGATACCTATAAGGGCGCACACTAACAGTACCAGCCCCATGTAACAAAGGAATAGAATGAGAAACATTTCTGGGGGGAGGTAACCCTTGAATTTCATGAAAAACAGAAGCATACTTACTCAAAAGGATGTTCAAATCTACATTCTTGGCTTGTTGTGAAACATCTGGAGAGTCCGCATTTGCCGTCCAACAATAACACTCCAAAGACAATAAATGTGAAGAATCCGTCACCAAGGTATGGAGGGGAGCTAAAGCTTCACGGTTAGTCTGCCCTTGTAAAGTAATGGGGTTCCCACCATAAATAAATTTCATAGACATTTCTTTCCAATCAACGGTAACCTTTCCTAGAGTGTCAAGCCAAGCAACACCCAAAATCACATCCACACCACCCAGCTCCAGCACATGAGCATCAATAGTCACTATCAGTTCACCAATGGTTAAGAGCATGCCCTCACAAGTGCCCATAGTCATGACTCGATGACCATCACCTAGACGGACTCCTACCGACTTAGTATGTGTCACTGATAGGCCCAAAGCGGCAACCACAGCTGGAGTGATGAAGTTATGAGTGGCTCCACTGTCAATAAGGACCAATACAGAAACCCCCTTCACAAACCCCTCTAAACGCATGGACTTTAAACCTGAACCGCCAGCATTAGTGATGCCAAACACCCCAATCACTTTACATTCCAAATAATCACCTTCTGTGAGCTCCCCTTCATCGGCAGCTAGCACCACAATCTCGCCTTCTTCATTAATTACCTCATCATCACCCAAGAGAATGATTCGCAACTGCTTGCCAGAACATTGATGGAGAGGGTGTCATCTTTCGTTGCATCGGAAACACAGGCCCTTGGCACGCCGTTCCTGGACCTCAGAGTTAGGCAAATGGCGCACCCCTCTGGTTGGATTACGACGAGATTCCTCACCAGAGCTACCCTTAGAACTCGTCGAAGAAGAAGCAGGACGAGCTGTAACAGAGGAGTTTGACTGGGTCGTTCCTTTCCCTGCGTGCGCTATTGACCCAGAATGGGCTGATTGAGAAGACCCATGTGATTCACCTTCTCGATTGGGCCAAGGTCTAATAGAACGAGGCCCAAATGTGTTATAACCCGTTTTGAAACGTGACCCTCTTCCATGACCTGATTGACCGAGATCAGCAAACTTCGTTTCAACATCACGCGCAAGCTGCATAGCTTGGTATCGGTTGCGTGGCTTAAACGTGCGAACACGAGAACAGATATCATGGCGTAATCCCCCAACAAAATAACCCAGAAATTGCATCTCTGGTAAACGTCCACACTGTGATGAATAAAGCTCAAACTCAGAGATGTAATCTTCAACGGACCCAGTTTGCTTGAGATCCTTAAGTTCTTCAAATGGGTTTTCCAAACGACCCACACCAAAACGAACGATCATCGCTTCTTTGAGATTCTCCCAAGTCAATAATTCTGTGGAATCTTTCCATAGGTTGAACCAGTGAATAGTTTGCCCCTCCATGCTGAGCTGAGTGAGCTGAATACGCACATCTTCAGACACGCGTTGAACCTCGAAGTACGTTTCCGCTCGCGTAATCCATGCCACCGGATCGTCACCATTGAACGACGGTAATTCAACTTTCTTTGCAGAAAGACGAAATTCATCCAAAGCAGAGGAATGGTCACCATCGTCACCATGTTGTCGTGGTTGAGCTTGCAACAACCTACGCATTTCAGTAAGAATGGTTTCTTGCATTGTTTCCATACGCGCTTCCAAACGTTCCACACGTTCTTCTACTGCAGTAACTCTATCAGCCATTTTAGGGGGCATGAACAATGGCAGGTCGGACCAATTGATAGAGCAGAGTAAGAAGAAAATGAATGAAAATGTGAATTGTATTGATTAGTGAAAATTGGGAATGAATCCCTCGTACAATTCCAGAGCTATGGCTCCTCAGAGATAAAGGACAACACGTCTCTCTCTCTCTGCCAAAATGCAAAACAGCATGTAATCATGACATGGGGCACACACACCCCAACCTCCCACACATAAAGGAAAATCCTAACTAACTGCCAACGTGGCCACTACCCTCAGCACCTTTCTTTCTCTTTCTTTCATACACTTTCCAAACCTTGGGCTGACCCGAGGTCCACTAAAGTATCCCCATCTATTGGACTGGGCCTATCATATAGATGTCGTGGAGATGGCTCTTTTGGCTAAGGTGCATATAGTCTTTTAGTCTCTCAATTTTAATGCTTTTTTACAGTCAAATAGCCATCATTCTTTTCCAATGAATATTTTTTGCTTTACTGCTTAGTAAATAATTATTTGGTATTCGTTACTATGTATGGAGTATTGGAGTGTGTCGGTGCGATTTATCTTATCAAGTCCATAACTTCAAGCTGATTTATTTATTTCTAAAAAAATGTGAAATAGGAAAATACATCCCCTGTTTCTACTCAGAGGAATGTGCTAGATGGTGGTCTTGTTACTTTGGCTATGACTGAGATAGAGTTGAAAGTCAATGTTGAAAAGGAACTTGCCTCGCTGGCAGAGGAAGAGAACATGGAAGCTCTTTTGGGAACGTTGGTGATATTTTCTGTCTTAAATGGTATTGAGGTTCAATAGTTATGATGAGTAAGAAACTAAGAATACGCTTGAAGTAGTGGCTTCTGTTTGGTGAATTGTGGGTTTATGTCCTTTCAAGTTTAGGGCCACAGAATCTCTGTCTTCCCTTTTGAAAGTTGTGACCACATTTTATGATTAATTAGCGCTTGAATTGATTAAGAAATTGTGATTTCATTTAGGAAGAAGATTCTGGAACTTTCCAAGACTTGCCGTAGATTGTTCTAACGGACGAGCGGGAAGATTGTCGGAGTGGAGTTCTGATATCTCTGATTCTTGTGGTCATATGGTGCTTCAATTGCACAATCAAATTGAGGTAACTTTTAAATTCACTTGAAATTTTCATAATCCAAATCTATGATCGGTGTATATAGTATATAATTCATATATAAATATATTAACAGTAAGTTATAATATACAATTTCTGACTGCGTTTAACCCTTTCATTTGTTCTCAAATTCAAATTAATATTTTTTAACGGTAAGATTTTGTCCTTTTTATGATTCATATATAATATATAAATTAAAATATTTATATTTTCGTCACCCAGAAAGCTTTCAATTAGTTGTGTGTAACGTGTTTGAGGGGAGGGAAGTTTTCTAATCATGCCTATCTATTTTCTTGTAGGAATCGCTTCCTTCTCGGCATCTTGACCATATGCAAAGATGTTTTTGGGTCGTCTTCCTAAGGTTGTTGGTATAGATGTCGTGGAGATGGCACTTTGGGCTAAGGTGCATAATAGTCTTTTAGTCTCTTAATAATATTAATGCTTTTTTTACAGTCAAATAGCCATCATTATTTTCCAATGCATAATTTTTTGCTTTTAAGCTTAATAAAAAATTTATTTGGTATTTGTTACTCGGTGTTTAGGCCTAACTCAACCCCACGAAACCGGCTTGTAAGGTGAGGATTCCCCTTTCATTATATACTCTTATGAGACTATATCTCTAGTCAATGTGGGACTTGGGTTTTTTCCAATACACCCCCTCACGCCCAGCAATATTGGGTTTGGTGCATGAATAATACTGGTGGGTGGCCCGAAGGATCTAGGATAGACTTTGATACCATATTAGAATGTGGTTTAGGCCTAACTCAACAAGTGTTTTAAATCCTGGATAGCGGTCGGCCCAAAAAACGCTATTGCGGTATAGCGGATAGCGAGATGACCGCTATTTCGAAATGTAATTCACAAATACAGGATAAATACTATATGCATGAAAATTCTTAAAAATAATTAAAAAATTCAAAATCCACCACATTCAAACTTAACCTAAAAAGTCATAAGTTTCTCAAATTTCAATAACATACTAAAAATAACATAAACCAAAAATCAACAAATGAACAACACGAAGAATTGGCAGAGAAACTGATATTTGTAATGAAATACTGAAACTGATATTAAAATATCAATAAAAACAGAAGAGAAACATGGAGAATAAAAAACAGAGAAGGAAACTGAAAAATAAAACAGAAAAACAGATAACAGCGCAATAGTGAGGAAAGAAGCAAAGTAGGGCGCGGTGGAGCACAGTGGGGCGCGGTGGAGCTCGGTTGGGTGGTGGAGCAGAGTGTCGTGTTCAGGTAGAAGAGAAGAAAACGTGAAACAGGTTCACGTAGAAGGAAGAAAACGTGAAAGAAAACAGAGAAGTAAGCTTGACAATGAACAGTAACATTTATTTTAAAAACCCTAATTTGTTAATCTGTAACTTAAACGCGAAACTCCAATAGTACCCATAAATAAAAAACCTAACGTTCTAATTCATTAATGGCGTTATCATCATTACGCATTTGTCTCATTGAGGGCGTTATGGTCATTACGCATCTGTCTCATTAAGGGCGTTATGGTCATTACGCATCTCTGTCCTCAACCTAGGGAAGACGCTTCGGGTCTTTCGACCCAGACCCACAAAACCTGTGCGGAACTTGCCGCCGAACTGCCGCTATCGCGCCCGCGACTACCGCGAAGGAGAATTGCTCTGCCACGCCGTCGACGTCGCGACCAGGGGCCGCTCCGCCACGCCGCTATATCGCACGACTCTAAACACTGAACTCAACTCCACAAAATCGACTTGTAAGGTGAGGACTGCCCTTTCACTATATACTCTTATGAGACCATATCTCTAGTCAATGTGGGACTTGGGTTTTTCCCAATAGTTACTATGTATGGAGTATTGGAGTGTGTCAGTGGGATTTATCTTATTAGTAGGCTGATAACCCATATTTATATGAGTTATTTGTGCTCTTCTCACTTAAATCCAAGCAAGTTCTCTAGTAATTCCAGTGCTTTAATATGTAAATTTCATTCCTTGTGTTATAATGCTTTCAAACTTATTTTGGGATTGATCAACTAAAATAAGGGGCTTCGTAGGTATAGACATGGTTTACGAAGAGACTTCAAGGATTGATATGAATGAAAGGTCATTTAAAGACATTTAAATGACTTGTGCTTAACCCTAGACATAGAGAAGTAATAGTTCATAAGGTAAAAGCTGTAAGTTCTTCACATACAGGGATGAACTTATTTAGAGCCTAGACATAGGAGTCTTGTAACAAAACCCTGACGACAGTGACTGAAAGGTACGCTTCCATACGCTACAGCGCTTAACGCTACAGCGTTTAATGTTATAGCACTATACTCTTGGGAATTTACATAACAAATGAGCTATCCAACTTACTCTTTAACACTTTAAAATTCACTACTGTTTACAACAAACTTATTATGTTTACAACTTCACACTTGTTATGGTCACTTGACTTTATTCACTAAGTTACTAATCTCTTAAACTCTTAAATTAATTCCAATCCCCGTGGGAACGATCTCTACTTATCATTGTATTACTTGTTGCGATTGTGTATACTTGCACAAACTACTTTTCGCACAAGTTTTTGGCGCCGTTGCCGGGGATTGCATTTAATTTTTATTGTTTAAAGTTTTTAGCAATATTAGTGAAGATTTTACGCTGGTGTGTTGTTTCTTGATGTTACAGCGGTAGACGCTGCAGCGCATGCCCAGGTCCCAACCACTAGAGTTCGAGTTGGATCCAGAGCCAGAAAGAAGATTTAGGAGACTGAGACAACTTCAGAGACTAAGACAGCTTAGACCCACAATGTCTAAACACGGTGGCAGAACAAACTCAGGCAGAGGTACCACACTGGGTGGTAGATCTAATGCGGGTAGAGGCAGATCTGATCCAGGAGGTAGAGGACATCAACCACCCACTCCTACATTGCATAATGATGAAGACTGGTATAGACAACAATTCATAAATCAAGGCCCTGCTGACATGGTAAATGACAGGGACTGATCCATGAGGGACTATGCTGTGTTTGATCCACTAACCATGGAGACAAGTATAGCTAGACCCGCTCTCCAAACAGCTCAATTTGAATTCAAACCCATGATGTTCCAGATGCTCCAAACAGTAGGTCAGTTTGGAGGTTCTCCTCAAGAGGACCCATATTTACATTTGAAGCAATTTTTGGAAGTTTGCAGTAACTTCATCATTCCAGGGGTAAGTGATGATGCATTCAGGTTAAAACTTTTTCCTTAATCCTTGAAGGACAGCGCTAAGGCCTGGTTAACTTCTCTAGAGCCTAACTCTATCCATACTTGGAATGAAATGGCTGAGAAATTCTTAGCAAAATACTTTCCACCAAGTAAGAATGCAAGAATGAGGAATGAAGTTACTGCATTCAAACAAAAAGATTCTGAAACACTGTTTGAAGCCTGGGAGAGATGGAAGGAACTGTTGAGAAGATGTCCCCATCATGGTATACCAGTGATCATTTAGATGGAGACATTTTACAATGGATTGGATCCACATACCAGACTAATGCTTGATGCTTCTTCTGGGGAGTACTACTAAAAACTTCCTACAATGAAGCTTGTGACTTGATAGATGACATTGCCACCAATAGCTACTAGGCATGGTAACATAACCCGAACCCGTGGATACCCACCAGACCCCGCCCCGAGTTTGACGGGGAAAACCCGCTTTGACCGGGGACGGGTTTGGGTTCGGGGATGTCGATACCCACCCCGTCCCCGCCCCGAACCCGCTCGACAAAACATAAATTAATTATTTTATTTTATTTCATGCATATTTACTCATTCATTTTGTTTCATAAATTTTGTTTATTTTTAATTTTGATCTATTTCCTATAGAAAAATTTATTTTAATACTTTTAACTTTATTTTATCATTGTATAATTGTTATTGTTTTATTTTATTAATTATTAAAAATATTTTTTTTTTATTTTTCTTATAAATTTGTGGCGGAAACGGGTACCCGCAGGGAACCCGTCCCCGTTTGGGACGGGGTTGGGGGATGCAAAACCCGACCCCGATAGAGGTAGGGGCAGGGACGGGGAATGCCAAACCCCCCCCCGACCCGCCCCCGACCCGCCCCGTTGCCATGCCTAATAGCTACGAGTGGCCCACAGAAAGGCTAGCTCTACAGAAAAAGGTAGCCGGTGTCCATGAAATTAGTGAAGTCTCAGCCGTGTCAGCTCAGGTCGCTTCTCTCACCAATATGATAAAGAGCATGAGTACCTCTAAGGCTGCAGCGGTTACCGCCACAGCGCCAGTTGAGCCAACTGTGGCAGTTATAGAGCAAGCTGCTCCAGGTTCAACTAGTTGTGTTTATTGTGGAGGGGAGCATCTCTATGAAGAATGTCTAGGTAATCCTGTCTCTGTGAATTACGTGGGATTCAACAAGAGTTATAATCCCTACTCAAATACTTATAATCCTTGTTGGAAGAATCACCCCAACTTCAGATGGGGAGCCAACAATGCTACAGCACCAACTTACAGTGCTCCAGCTAATCCACCAGGATTCCCTACTCAAAACTATCAAAAGTAGAATGCCCCTGTTATTGATAATTCAATGGAGAGTTTGTTAAAAGGCTTCATGAGCGATTGTAAGACAACCCTGAAAATTCATGAAGCTTCAATCAAAAACCTGGAAATACAAATGGGGCAAATAGCTAATGTTCTTACCCAAAGAGCAAGTGGATCATTGCTATTCACTACTGAAGCTTCAACTTCTAATACTCAAGGGAAGGAGCATGTCAAAGCTATATCTCTAAGGAGTGGGAAAGATTTGCAAGGGCCATCACTTGTTTCAGGTGATGAAAAAAATACAAAATCTGATAAAGAAAAAAATTATGCACCAGGCGCTACAGCGCCTGTTGCTGCCCAGATACCGCCACCCAAAATTATTCCAGCATATCTTGACCCTCCATATCCTCAAGGCTTAGGAAGGGTCAGGAAGACAAACAATTCAACAAATTCCTGGAAGTCCTTAAACAACTGCACATTAATGTACCTTTGGTGGAGGCCCTCCAACAAATGCCAAACTATGCTAAGTTTATGAAGGATGTGCTCACCAAAAGGAGAAGACTTGGGGAATTTGAAACAGTAGCAATGACAGGGGAGTGTAGCATGATTATGCAAAACAAACTACCCTTGAAGTCAAAGAGGAGAATTGACCATGAGAGTCAATGACCAAGAAGTCAGATTTAATGTCCTTAATGCCATGAAGTTTCCAGACCCCAATACTGTAGAATGCTCATTTGTGGTCTCTCTAGACCAAGTGGTTCAAAAACATTTTCAGAAAAGCACTGATCACTTGGAACAGCTGCTAAACAACAGTGAAGATTGTGCAGAAACTACAGAAGAAGTGGAACTAACAGTAAAAGAAGTTTGGGCCAGAAAGTTTGAATCTCTTGGGCAAGAAAATTCTGACATAAGAGAGAATCTACCTTCCATTGAACAACCACCTACTTTAGAGCTGAAGGAGTTACCTACCCACCTCAAATATGCCTATTTGGGGGAGGACAGAACCTTACCAGTTATAATAGCTTCTGATCTATCAGATGAGCAGGAACAGGATCTGATTGATACACTGCAAAGACATAAAAGAGCAATTGGGTGGCAAATGTCGGATATTCAAGGTATAAGCCCCACCATCTGCATGCACAGAATTGTGTTAGAAGAAAACTCCAAGAATTGCATTGAAGGGCAAAGGAGACTAAATCCCATCATGAAAGAGGTGGTGAAAAAAGAGATTATCAAATGGTTGGATGCAGGTATTATTTACCCTATCTCTGACAGTGCATGGGTCAGTCCTGTGCAGTGTGTCCCAAAGAAAGGAGGGGTAACAGTACTCACCAATGAAATGAATGAACTGCTGCCAACCAGAACAGTAACAGGATGGAGGATTTGCATGGATTATAGGAGGTTAAACAAGGCTACAAGGAAAGATCATTTCCCCTTGCCTTTCATTGACCAGATCCTGGACAGGTTAGCTGGGAAAGAATTCTATTGTTTTCTAGATGGTTATTCTGGTTATAACCTGATAGCAATAGTCCCTGAAGACCAGCAAAAGACCACATTCACATGTCCATATGACACCTTTGCATTCAGAAGGATGCCATTTGGTCTGTGCAATGCACCTGCCACCTTCCAGAGATGTATGATGGCAATCTTCTCAGACTTCATTGAAAGATCCATGGAGGTATTCATGGATGACTTCTCTGTGTTTGGGGAAACATTCCATCTATGCTTGTCCAACTTGGAAGAAATTCTAGTAAGGTGTGAGGAGACTAACCTAGTACTGAATTGGGAAAAATGTCATTTCATGGTACAAGAGGGTATTGTCTTGGGGCACAAAATCTCCAAAAAGGGGCTGGAAGTGGACAGAGCAAAGATAGAAGTCATAGAAAGGCTACCTCCTCCAACAAAATCAAAGGCATCGAATGTTTTTTGGGACATGCTGGATTCTATAGGAGGTTCATAAAAGATTTTTCAAAAATCTCTAAGCCTCTGTGCCAACTATTGCAGCATGATATCCCTTTCATATTTGATGAAGATTGTATGCAAGCCTTCAAGAAACTGAAGAAAGCTTTAATAACTGCACCAGTTATTGTAGCTCCTGACTGGAGTAAGCCTTTTGAGCTTATGTGTGATGCAAGCGACTTTGCCATTGAAGCTGTACTAGGGCAAAGGTATGATAAAATTTTCCATTCAATTTATTATGCTAGCAAAACACTAATAGAAGCTCAATTGAATTACACAGTCCCAGAAAAAGAACTTTTGGCTGTTGTCTTTGCATTTGATAAGTTTAGCTCATATTTGGTGCGTACTAAAGTGATTGTCTTCACAGACCACTCTGCCATCAAGTATCTGATCACTAAAAGAAATGCAAAGCCAAGGCTTATTAGATGGGTTCTCCTACTCCAAGAATTTGATTTAGAAATTCGTGATAAAAAAGGAGTGGAGAACCAAGTTGCTGATCATTTATCCAGAATAGAAAGAGAAAATGCAGGTACAGCAGGAGGAGAAATCAAGGAACACTTCCCAGATGAGAAGCTGTTGGCAATAACTGCTGAGGCAACAACCGCTGTAGAGGTTAGTGCTATCACGCTAGACGCTGCAACGCCTGGACCTTCGACACCTTGGTATGCTGACATTGTAAATTTTCTGGTTAGCAAGGTGGTGCCTGTTGAAATGAATTATCAGCAAAAGAGGAGGTTCTTCCACACAGCAAAACACTATTATTGGGATGAACCTTTTCTCTACAAGAAGTGTCAGGACCAATTGATGAGAAGGTGCCTTGCAGAGGAAGAGCAAAACCATGTGCTACAGCATTGCCATGCTGCACCTTGTGGTGGGCATTTTGGTGGGATCAGAACAGCTGCAAAGGTATTGCAATCAGGTTATTACTGGCCTACACTGCTTAAAAAATGCTCAGGACTTGGTGAAAAGATGTGACAGATGCCACAGAACAGGGAATATATCAAATAAACATGAGATGCTATTGACAAACATCCTGGAAATAGAACTCTTTGATGTTTGGGGAATGGATTTCATGAGACCTTTCCCTCCGTCTCATGGAAATCTTTATATCTTAGTAGCTGTGGATTATGTTTCAAAGTGGGTGGAGGCTGTTGCTCTACCCAACAATGATGCTAAGTCTGTGAGCAAATTTTTGTTAAAAAATATATTTACCAGATTTGGAACTCCTAAAGCCATTATTAGTTGTCATACCCCAATTTTGTCCGCCCAAGTCAAAACCCTTTTTTTTCAAACAAAAATGGAAACAATAAGGGTAATTCATAATTTGTGTAGGTTAATGGACTTTCGCATTTATGTGTACTTGTCTCCTATCTCGCATTTTTATTTGAATTACGCGCACGCGCCAGTCGTAACTGCGTGAGCTTCCCTTTTGCCCTTGCCATTTGGCATGCATTTTAATCTTCAAAAAGGCCATTTATTGATCGTTATTAATTTTTGGCACAAAAAAAAACATTTTTATTAAATGTATTAGACATTGATGACATCAAAAAGATACCACATGAGTGCTTATGTCTAATGTTGATGTGAAATCCTTAGGGTTTTGCAAGTGATTCATTAGAAGTTTGATATCACTTGAAATGCCTTTGTCTATTCACATATTGTGTCATAAATGCCTAGTTAGGTTCATCCCATTTCCTAGCATCTTCAATAAGATGTGCAACTTAGGTTCATTTTCTTGCCTATTCACGCATTTTTGCCAAAATGTTCAACTTGGGTTCATTCCTTGCCTATCTATGTATCGTGTCATAATGTGTGTAGTCTAGGTCCACTTTCAATCAAAAGCTTTTTCACGCATCAAAAACTTTGTTAGTAGTCTTGCGAAGCCTTTGCTTGCTTGATTATTAACAATGGAATGCTATTGGTGGCCACTTGGAGCCTTTGCTCAATTGATCATCATGAAAGCTCAATTTTCACAATTAAACAAGGTAAAAAAACAAAAACCTTTTTCTAGACAACCCAGAACTACGTAGCTTTGAATTCTCCATCGCACAGGGAGATACGTAGGAGCGGATACTCTCTGTCAAGCACAACAAACCCAAAACATTTTTCCTTTCAAAAACCAAACACTTTTCCAAAATAAAACATTTTTCAAAAACAAGAACTACGTTGCTTTGAATTCTCCATCGCACCGGGAGATACGTAGGAGCGGATACTCTCCGTCAAGCGCGAAAACTAAAGATTTTCATTAAGTCATTCATCAACAAAAGAGGTAAAAACAAAGCATTTTTCCGAATCAACTTTGCAAATCACATATTTAATTAAGGTAATCATTCTTTGAAGGGACGTTATGGGGTGCTAATACCTTCCCCATACGTAATTAGACCCCCGAACCCAAATCTAATGGTTCCAAAGACCATTGCTTTCCAAAAACGGTTTTTTCGATGTTTTACCTTTAAAAAATATTGGTGGCGACTCTAAAATCTCGTTGTGCGAAGAAAAATCCCTCCAAGGATTTTTCGGGGTGCGACATTAGTGATGAGGGATCTCATTTTTGCAACAAATTAATTGAGACCCTCTTGGCTAAATATGGAGTCAAACACAAAATTGCCACTGCTTACCATCCACAAACAAGTGGTCAAACTGAGTTATCCAACAGAGAAATCAAAAGGATACTTGAGAAAATGGTAGGGCCTACAAGGAAAGAATGGTCAATGCACTTAGATGATGCCTTGTGGGCCTATAGGACAGCTTTCAAAACACCCTTAGGAATGTCTCCCTATAGGCTTGTCTATGGAAAAGCTTGTCACTTGCCTATTGAGCTACAACACAAAGCCCATTAGGCCTTGAAAAAGCTAAACTTTGACTACAATGGAGCAGGAGGTGCTAGAATGTTGCAATTGCATGAGCCGGAAGAAATTAGACATTTTTCCTATGAAAATGCAGCAATCTACAAGGAAAAAACCAAGGCATGACATGACAAAAAAATACAAAGAAGAGAGCTGATTGAAGGAGGGCAAGTGTTGCTGTTCAATTCAAGGCTGAAGTTATTCCCTGGGAAATTGAAGTCAAGATGGTCAGGCCCCTTCAGGTTAGTGAAGCTATACCCAAGAGTGCGCTTTGTCATGATGCCTCACACTCGGTAGCTTTCTACGATTGTGGGTGTCATTATGAGAGAGACTTTAGCTCTTGGTTGCCATTGTGAGGAAGTGATTAGAACCTACATGGGAGGATTACCCTTTTCGTCGACTTTAGACCCCAGGATTCCCACCCTTTGTAGGACACGGGGGCACACATTTGTTTGTTGCATTAGCTTAGACATTCCTTTTCCTCAAACTCTATTTCAAAATTGTAGAAAGTAATTTTCTTTTCCCCTCATAAACACCGTCATGAGGTGGCATGTAGCGTGTATCTTTGAAAATGTTTAAAGTACCACCAATAAGGATTCCCCCGGTCGCTCGAATGACCAGAGATTCCCAGGATGCGTGCTCCTCAAAGCCACGTGCAAACTCGGATTCGCAAGGGTTCGTTTACAGGTTTTAGGCAGCCTGGCATCTTACCGCTTTCTTTATCGCTTTCTTCATTTAGAGCTTTCCTTGCCTTTCGCAGTTAGCGTGCATGTTGTTAACCATTTCGTTTATTGTTTCCTCATCAACACTCCAAGTGTTGATTCAAAAAAAAGAAAAAAAAAAGAAAAAAAAAAGAGAAAAGAAGGGAGAATAGAGAAAAAACAGAAAAAACAGAAAAAGAAAATTCGGGTTTCTCCAAGTAGACAAAATTAGGATAATTTCTGAATTCTTTATTTCAAAATTGGTATAAAGAGGGGCAGCTGTCATACCCCAATTTTGTCCGCCCAAGTAAAAACCTATTTTTTTCAAACAAAAATGGAAACAATAAGGGTAATTCATAATTTGTGTAGGTTAATGGACTTTCGCATTTATGTGTATTTGTCCCCTATCTCGCATTTTTATTTGAATTACGCGCACGCGTCAGTCGTATCTGCGTGAGCTTCCCTTTTGCCTTTGCCATTTGGCATGCATTTTAATCTTCAAAAAGGCCATTTATCGATCGTTATTAATTTTTGGCACAAAAAAAAAACATTTTTATTAAATTTTGAGAATTTTAGGGAATAAAATAGTGCATGTTTCAATATCTGTGGGCATTCAAATGAGAGCAAGTTAATTATTTTTGAACTAAACCAAGTCAAGGATGAAAATTACAATTTATTCTATCAAGGATAATTTTCGTATAATTTTTTGGAAGAAAATCCTAGTTCAAAATAATTAAAAGGCATTTTTCCCATTTTTATTACACAAGAAAGTTGAAAAAGGACCATTAAATATTCCCCGATTATTAAATGACAACTTTTATTGTCATGAATAATTAGAGGGATATTTTTATGGTGCCCAAAAATATGTGACACATTTTCAATAGGTGTACTATCATTTGCATGCCCAAAAATTCAAAATTCAAATAGAAAGTACAAAGTGTCCTCAATAAGACAAAAGACCAAAAAGGAGAGGCAATTTTCCCTCCCCATTTTTGGTCATAGTCGAATTCTCCCTCTCTCTCTCCACAATTTCTTCCACACTCTTCTATTGTATAATTATTCCTTAAGAATATTCTTGTACTATCATTAATCCTACCCATTTCATACACATCCCTAATTCCACACACTCTCATATAGATTCATACCCCTTTTTGTAAATGACACCATCCTCTCACACTCACTCCTTCATAAGAAATTGCAAACTTACTTAAAATAGAACATCCCATTCCTATTCTACCCTTAACCCTAATTTCACCCAAGACCATATATAAGCCTACTCTCCCAAAATACAGGGAGAAGTTCATTTTTTGCACAAAAACCTCTACTTCCTCCTCTCCTATGCGAATACCTCCTCCTCTCCCTCACCTCATCTTTTTCAATTTCTTCACTCAATCATCCATTAAAACACCTTTCCTACACAAAATCTTCAATCCTTCTTGCATTCTTCTCAAAGATTCACCTTCAAATTCAAGGATCAAGTTCAAAGTTGAAGATTGAAGAGTAGATTAAAAGGGTTTTGCATTCATTCATCTCATTTCCTTCCTTATTCTAGCTTAGAGTTGAGGTATACTTTAAAACCTAGCATCATCTTCCAATTTTAGCATCAAAGATGTAAATCATCACTTCATTTTGGCATCCCATTGCATTTTAATGTCATAATGTTAGCATAGTTGTTGTTGTTGAGTGAGAGATGTATTTCAAGTATCTTGACAAACACTTTGGGAGATTTGGGTGCTTGAAATGCTTCTCTCCTTTAGAATAAATTGTGTGTTGTTGTTATTTCACTCATTTCTTGTTGTTTTCATGAATAAAATGATGATTTGAAGCTTATTTCATTTCGCATATTAAAGGAAAATTAGGTTTTGTGTGATTGTTATGCATTTCTTTGTTTGATCATGTGAATCCTTGCCAAAAGTTTAATCTATGTTGTTCTCTTGCATTATCGTGTGTTTCCATGAATAAAATGAGATTTAGGGTTTATGTTAGCTTCGCATGTTTCAAAGAAATTAGGGTTTATGAGATTTTTGATGAGTTGGTTGTCTAATCTTGCAATTACTTGGAATTGAACCTTGATTATGATATTTGTTTGCTTAAAACTTGTTGTTCTCATGAATTTGCTTGCAAATCATGCCCTATGTTGATGATTGACAAGAGGACCTCACTTCTGCTTTGATGCACACTTTAAGTGTTGAGGATTGCCTAAGAGGATTCAATTTCTTTTGTGATTCCTAGTGAACAAGAATGCAAATTTAGGTTTCCTTTCCTTACCAATTGCTTTGAATACCAAAAACAACTTATAAATCATTTTGAAATGCTCTTGGTCTTGCAAATAAGTAGTTGTTTTGAAACAATTTTTGGTTTTGTGTTGACGATTTGGTAAGAGGATTTGACACCTATGCGCTTGTGCATATCCCAAGTGTCAAAGATTACCTAAAGGGATTCAACACTCTAATTGCCTAAACTTGTCAATTTAGTCTTAAGACTTGCCTATGATCTTGCATGAGGCAAATGCCCCTTTTAATTTATTCCTTCCATGTGGTTGATTGAAGAAATGTATTAGACATTGATGACATCAAAAAGTTACCACATGGGTGCTTATGTCTAATGTTGATGTGAAATCGTTAGGGTTTTGCAAGTGATTCATTAGAAGTTTGATATCACTTGAAATGCCTTTGCCTATTCACATATTGTGTCATAAATGCCTAGTTCGGTTCATCCCATTGCCTAGCATCTTCAATAAGTGTGCAACTTAGGTTCATTTTCTTGCCTATTCATGCATTTTTGCCAAAATATTCAACTTGGGTTCATTCCTTGCCTATCTATGTATCGTGTCATAGTGTGTGTAGTCTAGGTCCACTTTCAATCAAAAAATTTTTCAAGCATCAAAATCATTCCCTAAACAAGAATCAATCCAATTGCGAAAACTCTTCAAAATCAAACTTTGTTAGTAGTCTTGCGAAGCTTTTGCTTGCATGATTATTAACAATGAGGTACTAGTGGCGATCACTTGGAGCCTTTGCTCAATTGATCATCATGAGTGCCTAATTTTCCTAAAGATTTTCACTAAATCAAAAATTTTGTTAGTAGTCTTGCGAAGCCTTTGCTTGCATGATTATTAACAATGGAGTGCTAATGGTGGTCACTTGGAGCTTTTGCTCAATTGATCATCATGAAAGCTCAATTTTCACAATTAAACAAGGTAAAAAAACAAAAACCTTTTTCTAGACAACTCAGAACTACATAGCTTTGAATTCTCCATCGCACCGAGAGATACGTAGGAGCTGATACTCTCCGTCAAGCACAACAAACTCAAAACATTTTTCCTTTCAAGAACCAAGCACTTTTCCAAAACAAAACATTTTTCAAAAACAAGAACTATGTTGCTTTGAATTCTCCATCGCACCGGGAGATACGTAGGAGCGGATACTCTCCGTCAAGCGCGAAAACTAAAGATTTTCATTAAGTCATTCATCAACAAAAGAGGTAAAAACAAAGCATTTTTCCGAATCAACTTTGCAAATCACATATTTAATTAAGGTAATACTTCTTTGAAGGGACGTTATGGGGTGCTAATACCTTCCCCATACGTAATTAGACCCCCGAACCCAAATCTAATGGTTCCAAAGACCATTGCTTTCCAAAAAAGGTTTTTTCGATGTTTTACCTTTAAAAAAAATTGGTGGCGACTCTAAAATCCCGTTGTGCGAAGAAAAATCCCTCCAAGGATTTTTCGGGGTGCGACATTAGTGATGAGGGATCTCATTTTTGCAACAAATTAATTGACACCCTTTTGGCTAAATATGGAGTCAAACACAAAATTGCCACTGCTTACCATCCACAAATAAGTGGTCAAACTGAGTTATCCAACAGAGAAATCAAGAGGATACTTGAGAAAATGGTAGGGCCTACAAGGAAAGAATGGTCAATGCACTTAGATGATGCCTTGTGGGCCTATAGGACAGCTTTCAAAACACCCTTAGGAATGTCTCCCTATAGGCTTGTCTATGGAAAAGCTTGTCACTTGCCTATTGAGCTACAACACAAAGCCCATTAGGCCTTGAAAAAGCTCAACTTTGACTACAATGGAGCAGGAGGTGCTAGAATGTTGCAATTGCATGAGCTGGAAGAAATTAAGCATTTTGCCTATGAAAATGCAGCAATCTACAAGGAAAAAACCAAGGCATGACATGACAAAAAAATACAAAGAAGAGAGCTGATTGAAGGAGGGCAAGTGTTGCTGTTCAATTCAAGGCTGAAGTTATTCCCTGGGAAATTGAAGTCAAGATGGTCAGGCCCCTTCAGGTTAGTGAAGCTATACCCTCATGGTGCAGTGGACCTCTATGATGAAGCAACTAACACCACCTTCAAAGTAAATGGTCAAAGGGTCAAACAATACCTTGGTGAGAATGTGGTAAGAGGCAAGACCACAATTGAATTAAAAGACATATAATAAAAAGAGGAAGTCTGGCTGAAGACTCTTAAAGCAAGCGCTCTTGGGAGGCACCCCAAGGATTTTAACAATTTTTGTTGTGTTGAGTCTTTCTTTTTTTGCAGGAATCTAGTTGAAAGATACAGATATTGAACATTAGCGTTGCAGCGTGTAACGTTGCCAAGACGCTACAGCGGTTGTTGCGGGGAGCTGACCAAAGTCAAACAATAAAATAAAAAGTTTCTCACTAAATGGTGACGTGGCAATTTTCAGAGCCTTATCCTAATTGCTCCAACAGCAGAGTCAAGTCACTTCACCCACGTTTCACTTTTCTCTCTCCCCTTTATCACATCACAACGGTCACTTCGCAAATTCAACTCCCCACGCACGCACGTTTTATACCTTCGCCGTTACCATCACCACCCACAACTCTCTTCTCTTGTCTTCCAACACAGAAACAAACCATTCCCAAAAACCTCACCGTCTCAATTCAAACTGTTAAGTCACACCATGACAAAGAAGAAAGTAGCCTCCAAAATATCTGGAAAAAGATCCAACGATGAACCTGAATCATCAAAGCCAAAAATGGTAACTTCTGATCCTCAGAAATTTTGGCAAATGGAGTTTATTGCTGAAAGAGGTTTTAAAACTGATAAAACTCCTGAAGCGTTCACGACAACCGTTACAGCGCTAGGGTGGGAGCATTTTATTAAGCACAGAAAGCAATATCTGGTCTCTTTGGTTAGAGAGTTCTACTCAGGTATAGAAGAAACCAAGGATGGAAAGCCCCAAACCTATTCTCTGGTTAGGGGTGAAACAGTGAATTTCAATGCAAGGACCATCAATGATCTGTTCCATCTTGGCTATCAAGGAAAAGCGTTGGAGAATAAGGTAAAATCCTGGGGAAAAGAAGAAATGGAGGGAGTCAGAGAAAGGATATGTGTAGAAGGGTCCAAGTGGGAGAAATTTGGTGCTGAGTACAAAATTAAGAAGTCCTATCTGTGCGAGGAAGCCAATTTGTGGTGCAGCTTCATCAAGCACTCACTATTGCCAACCTCCCACACCACCTTTGTGGAGAAGGAGAGGCTGATTGTCATAGATACTATCATGGCAGGTTGATTTGCCCCAATTTATGGTTCCCCAATCTGTGGTTCCCTCGACTTTTGGTTCCCCCAATTTATAGCTGACATGATTTATGGTTGCTTGATTTACGGTTGCCCCAATTTTTGGTTACTCGATTTACGGTTACCCCGAATTTTGGTGGCTCAATTTTTAGTATTTCATGTCATTTTCAAGTTGGTTTTAAGGAAAGTGTGTCGATTTGGTTTTTCTTAATTTTTATGCAATGAAGTTTGAGCTAAAATAAACCTCTATTTGTGGCAGAGTAATTACATTGTTGTAGTTTGAAATCCTACTGTGATGTGAGGAAATGGTGTCTTATTAAGGCACTCTATGTTTGATTATATCCAAACTATTTTAGGTGTTTTGGAGCCAGTACCCTGTTTCTAGGGAGAACCTACCTCGTGAAGGGACGTTCAAATGACATAATGGATAAGATTGAGGTTTGATTTTGAAAATGTGTTATCTTTTTATTTTCTCGTCTTCTGAGCATCCTTATATATATATATATATATACCATCTTATGAGTATGAACAAGTGTATGATTAAAATAAAAGCATAACCAGAGTAGTAACCAACAGTTCAAAGTTAATATCTACATTCCTACTTCCACCATCTGGCTCTGATACCAAGAGGGGATCGGAATCAGAAGTTAAAAGAAATTAAAGAGACAGAGGGGAAGTAGGTAGCATGCGGAATGCTAAACAAGAAATAAAAATGAAGTGCAGAATCAAAATAACATAAGTTAGGAGACAAAGCCTTCCATATAAGACAGTAAACTGTCTATGAGTTACAGAGATTGAAGAGTGAAGTAGATCTTACAATTGGAGAAGAGATTGAAGAAGAAGAAGAGAGGAGCTTACAAGTGCTTTGCCTTCTTACTAGAACTAGAGAGAGAATTGTAATCAGAGTGTAAATTGAAGCGTGTATTGAAGCGTGCCATCTAACAAGAGCCTATGCACGTATTTATAATTGGAAAAATAAAAAGTAACCGGTTGTAAACCGGATAAAATTGGTATCCAAAGTTAGTGACCGGTACTGTGCACTTGATTGACCGGTACAGGAAGAATCCAAGGAGGGACTGTAGGAGCATGCGCAAGTCTTCATAAATTTGAGTTTAAATGATGCCTTTGATAGTGGGATCGTGAGGTCCACCATGGAGCATGATGCGCAAGTCACTTTGATTAATGGAATAATCATGATTGTTGTTTTTGGTGGTGGGAGACAAAGTGCAATCCACCAAAATTTGTTGACAATGAAGATTCTTATCTTGGCAAAATCCTTCAGAGAAGCAAACAGCTACAACAAAGATTAGGATAAAATAAATGATTAATATTAAAAACTGAACAGTTTTTCATGCCTTTGCAGACACTACGATCACCATGTTCAAGGGTGGAGGAATAGTTTTTCATACCAAAATTGGTATTACTATCACCATATTCCAGGGTGTTGTAGGAACAGTTTTTCATATCATTGCTGACACTACAGTTACCATGATCCAGGGTAGGTGAGCAGTTTTTCTCACTGAAGGTGATACAATTGTCTTGCTCAGGGACACAAATTAAAAAGATTTTGAAATTGCTTAAGGAGGAATTAATTACTTCCCTGTAAATATTCACGAGTGAGGTAATCAGGGAGAGCATTGTCAGAACCTTTGAGATACTCAATGTCAAAATCAAAAACGCTTAAGATAGCTTGCCATCTAGCAAAAATTTGTTTTGATGCAAGATTCTTTACATCATTTTGTAAGATATCCTTTGCAGATTTGCAATCAATACGAACAAGGAATTTTTGATTTAATAAATCAGATTGAAATTTTGAAATAGATAGAACAATCACCAAGACTTCCTTCTTGACTGTGGAATAATTCTGCTGGGCAGGATTCCAGTGTTTAGAAGTGAAGGTTATGACTTGTTCTTTTCCAGAAATTCTTTGTTTTAAAATACCACCATAACCAATATCAGAGGCATCAGTTTCAACAATTTTAAAGGCCTCTGGGTGGGGAAGGTAAAGACAAGGAAGTTCTTTAACCTGGGATTTAATCTGTTTGACAACATTGGTATGAATGTCTGTCCAAGGAGGAGGATCCTTTTTTAGACGATCATGGAGAGGTTTGCTGAGATTGCTAAGTTGTGGAAAGAAATCTGAGACATAATTGAGGCAACCTAAGAATCTCTGAAGTTGAGTTTTGTCAATAATTTGGTTAGGAAACTTATATGAGAACTCAATAGCCCTACTGATTGGGATAATAGTTCCTTGATGGATGTTATGACCAAGAAACCTAATTTTTGTCTGAAAAAGATTGATTTTAGTCTTTGAGACATCAAGGCCGTTTCTTTTGATTATGGAGATAAAGGTGTTGATGTGCTGGATATGTTGATCAAAAGATTGGGAGTAAATTAGCACATCATCAATATAAACAATAGCAAATTTTGCATAATTGTTGAAAATATCATTCATGATTCTCTGGAACTCTGAAGGAGCGTTTTTCAGGCCAAAAGGCATAACGTTCCATTCATATTGACCAAAGGGGACAGTGAAAGCAGTTTTGTACCTGTCTTCTTCTTTGATTTGGATTTGCCAAAATCCAGATTTCATGTCAAACTTTGAGAAGATCTTTGCATTATGGAGCCTTTTGAGGAGATCCTTTTTGTTAGGTATAGGGTACCTAATCCAGCGAAGAGCTTGATTGGGGGGTTTGTAATTAATGACCAACCTAGGGGTTCCTCTTTCGATCTCAGCTTGCTTATTGACATAAAAGGCAGAACAAGACCAGGGACTCTTACTTTTGCGAATAAGACCTTTGTCCAAGAGATCATTGACTTCCTTTTGACACATAAGGAGGAGATCTTGGTTCATTTGAATAGGTCTGGCTTTGGTAGGGATTTGTTTGTCATGGAAGTCCTTCTCGTAAGGAAGATCAACTATGTGATACTCCCTTTCCCAAAAAGCATTAGGAAGGTCAGAAAAAATGGTGGTTTGGATTTGTTCTAAGATTCCTTTGACTCTAAGTTTATTGATCATCAATTACTGAGAAGAGAAAATCAACTTAGAGTCAAAGGAATCTTAGAACAAATCCAAACCACCATTTGTTCTGACCTTCCTAATGCTTTTTGGGAAAGGAAGCATCACATAGTTGATCTTCCTTACGAGAAGGACTTCCATGACAAACAAATCCCTACCAAAGCCAGACCTATTCAAATGAACCAAGATCTCCTCCTTATGTGTCAAAAGGAAGTCAAGGATCTCTTGGACAAAGGTCTTATTCGCAAAAGTAAGAGTCCCTTGTCTTGTTCTGCCTTTTATGTCAATAAGCAGGCTGAGATCGAAAGAGGAACCCCTAGGTTGGTCATCAATTACAAACCCCTCATTCAAGCTCTTCGCTGGATTAGGTACCCTATACCTAACAAAAAGGATCTCCTCAAAAGGCTCCATAATGCAAAGATCTTCTCAAAGTTTGACATGAAATATGGATTTTGGCAAATCCAAATCAAAGAAGAAGAAAGGTACAAACTGCTTTCACTATCCCCTTTGGTCAATATGAATGGAACGTTATGCCTTTTGGCCTGAAAAACGCTCCTTCAGAGTTCCAGAGAATCATGAATGATATTTTCAACAATTATGCAAAATTTGCTATTGTTTATATTGATGATGTGCTAATTTACTCCCAATCTTTTGATCAACATATCCAGCACATCAACACCTTTATCTCCGTAATCAAAAGAAACGGCCTTGCTGTCTCAAAGACTAAAATCAATCTTTTTCAGACAAAAATTAGGTTTCTTGGTCATAACATCCATCAAGGAACTATTATCCCAATCAGTAGGGCTATTGAGTTCTCTGATAAGTTTCCTAACCAAATTATTGACAAAACTCAACTTCAGAGATTCTTAGGTTGCCTCAATTATGTCTCAGATTTCTTTCCACAACTTAGCAATCTCACCAAACCTCTCCATGATCGTCTAAAAAAGGATCCTCCTCCTTGGACAGACATTCATACCAATGTTGTCAAACAGATTAAATCCCAGGTTAAAAAACTTCCTTGTCTTTACCTTCCCCACCCAGAGGCCTTTAAAATTGTTGAAACTGATGCCTCTGATATTGGTTATGGTGGTATTTTAAAACAAAGAATTTCTGGAAAAGAACAAGTCATAACTTTCACTTCTAAACACTGGAATCCTGCCCAGCAGAATTATTCCACAGTCAAGAAGGAAGTCTTGGCGATTGTTCTATCTATTTCAAAATTTCAATCTGATTTATTAAATCAAAAATTCCTTGTTCGTATTGATTGCAAATCTGCAAAGGATATCTTACAAAAGGATGTAAAGAATCTTGCATCAAAACAAATTTTTGCTAGATGGCAAGCTATCTTAAGCGTTTTTGATTTTGACATTGAGTATCTCAAAGGTTCTGACAATGCTCTTCCTGATTACCTCACTCGTGAATATTTACAGGGAAGTAATTAATTCCTCCTTAAGCAATTTCAAAATCTTTTTAATTTGTGTCCCTGAGCAAGACAATTGTATCACCTTCAGTGAGAAAAACTGCTCACCTACCCTGGATCATGGTAACTGTTGTGTCAGCAATGACATGAAAAACTGTTCCTACAACACCCTGGAATATGGTGGTAGTAATACCAATTTTGGTATGAAAAACTATTCCTCCACCCTTGAACACGGTGATCGTAGTGTCTGCAAAGGCATGAAAAACTGTTCAGTTTTTAATATTAATCATTTATTTTATCCTAATCTTCGTTGTAGCTGTTTGCTTCTCTGAAGGATTTTGCCAAGATAAGAATCTTCATTGTCAACAAATTTTGGTGGATTGCACTTTGTCTCCCACCACCAAAAACAACAATCATGATTATTACATTAATCAAAGTGACTTGCGCATCGTGCTCCATGGTGGACCTCACCATCCCACTATCAAAGGCATCTTTTAAACTCAAATTTATGAAGACTTGCGCATGCTCCTACAGTCCCTCCTTGGATTCTTCCTGTACCGGTCAATCAAGTGCACAGTACCGGTCACTAACTTTGGATACCAATTTTATCCGGTTTACAACCGGTTACTTTTTATTTTTCCAATTATAAATACGTGCATAGGCTCTTGTTAGAGGGCACACTTCAATACACGCTTCAATTTACACTCTGATTACAATTCTCTCTCTAGTTCTAGTAAGAAAGCAGAGCACTTGTAAGCTCCTCTCTTCTTCTTCTTCAATCTCTTCTCCAATTGTAAGATCTACTTCAATCTTCAATCTCTGTAACTCATAGACAGTTTACTGTCTTATATGGAAGGCTTTGCCTCCTAACTTATGTTATTTTGATTCTGCACTTCATTTTTATTTCTTGTTTAGCATTCCGCATGCTACCTACTTCCCCTCTGTCTCTTTAATTTCTTTTAACTTCTGATTCCGATCCCCTCTTGGTATCAGAGCCAGATGGTGGAAGTAGGAATGTAGATATTAACTTTGAACTGTTGGTTACTACTCTGGTTATGCTTTTAATTTAATCATACACTTGTTCATACTCATATGATTGCCATAAATGGATATTAATTCTAAAAATTAATTAATTAAAGGTTATACTACTAGTGTACTCTTTGACTATAGCTAAAGGCCGCAAGCCTACGTCAATACAGGCGTCTGGCAAGGGCAATTGAAATGTGCCGTATTTATCCGCCTCGATCGGATAATCCTATAGACAACTGGTCCACTATTTTATAACTATTTAAATATATGAACGTAATGGTATTTGCATAATTAAATTATTCATCTATGTTTATATTCTGCAGTATTTACCTATGTTCTCAGCATTATTATCGTAAACTTACTGCTATGTATTATACTAAGATACGCTTTTATTTCTATGTTATACATTTGCAGTTAAAATGTTTATGATCAAAATACTCCTAGAGATTTTCAAAGAAAATTTTTATATACTCCAAGGACCGTAGAATATTAGTAAGGATATCTGGGTATCTCACTAGCGACGAAATGGTAGCGAAGTACGTAAGACCCTGCTGGTGATTGGGCAGTCATATACCATTATTTGAGATTTGTTATCCTAAAGTATTCTACTCCTGAAGGAGAAAAGTATTTTCGAAAGTGCTTTAATTTTGATCATACACAGGTTTGAAGCAAGGAATAATTTAGACTCTAAGCGTTTAAATCTGGTTTAATACATATTTCAGTATTTACTTTGATTTTCTCTGAACTATGGTAACTTCTACTCCAAAATATAAAATAGAAAATAATTTTCTTATTCAGGCTTTGATATCCGGCAACATGGCATTATGACTGAGTTTTGAACAAAACATGGTTAACCTAACGGCATTTCCCAGAAGGTAATTAGCTAGTTCAGTTTTAATACTTATATTTCTGCAAGTAACCAGATGAAGGCAATGATGCTTACGGGTGAGGAAAATATTGTTTTTATGTTTAAAGCTTTTTCCTCACGATTCTCCTGTAGCTCTAGTAGACCCTCGTCCTCGTCTCAATCTCCTTCGTTTAGCGAAGACCAATCAAGACAATCTCTTTCAAACAAGATTTTCAAAGAAGAAATTCATTTTGAAAATATCAATCAAGATCTTGATAATTGGGATATTCCAAAAATATCTCACAAAGATCTTTATAAACCAAAAACATCATTTTTCTCTAAATCTGATTACATCATCAGAACGGTTGAACAAAAAATCATACTTCGAAAAGATGATGAAGAACTTCATCTTCTCTCTGAGAAAAGTGTGAAAACCCATCAACTGGACAATTTTAACTACTTGCACATAGGAAGTGTCCAGGTAGGTATGAAACCCTTGACTAGAGAATCCCTTAACGTAGCTGTTTTACTATGTTTAAGAGATGCTCGTCACAACCAGTTTCATGATTCCTTATTAGGAACCGTTGAAACTAGCCTTATACATGGGCCTATCTTTTTTAATTGTTTTCCTGACCTAACTGTTAGTTTAGATGAGAAGAACATTCTTGATGTTCTCTTCCTTAATGTCAAATGCCACAGCTATGACATGAAAGAAGGGTCTGTTCCTATCACTCTCATCTACAGGGTCCAATACAAAGTGATGAACTCTATCTGATCCAATTTTTTGAAAACTAAATGTCACAAATCAGGTGAAACAACCCTGTTTCTCACTGACAATAGCAAGGCCAATATTATTGTGCCTAAAACCATCCAATGGAGTGATATCACCTTACCTGAAACCTGGACCCTAGAGAAAGCTGCTCCTGCGGCCCCTAGGTTAACACCAGAATTCCAAGATGTCATTCAATACCAATCTGGAAAAGTTGACCTTGTCTTTAATAGGAGTAACTCATTTTCCATTCCTAGATCCCTGCACTCTGAAGAAAGATTCAGAACAGCTATGTCTAGGGGAACCCTATCCAGAAGGTCCTTCTCAACTGAACCTTCCAAGCCTCATATTGGAACATCCCATGATGGTTCCACTATCCATTTACAGGGATTCAAAACCCCGACCCCTGTAACAACTTCTTATCAAAAGGATGATGAGGAACCTAGATCTATCCAATCTCCAACCTACTCTTCCCTTAATGAACCTTATGATATCTGAGTTCATTATTGATAAGAAAACCCTTAAGAAAGACTTACACTCTGAGGAATGGTCTCCTCAAAGAGAGTGGTTCTTTCTGCACTATCAGGGTCCCAAAGCTAAGGAAATCCAGGAGAAATTCTATAAATTTCTCAGAAGAACCAAACGTAATATTCCTTTCTTTTACTGGTTTCGCAAGTATGCCATTAAGAAAGGTATCGATTACCCTTTCAAAACCAAATTAGCAGATAAACAGGATGCCCCTGTCATTCCTGTTAATAACCCTATAGATACCTTTAAACAAAATAGGTATCTTCAGGATGCCCCTGTCATTCCTGTTAAACACCCTATAGATACCTTTAAACAAAATAGGTATCTTCAGGCCTTAGATAGTCCTACCCAGAAAGAAGATTCCACTATCAACCTTGATCTCCGTAATGATAGTAGGAAAGAACTCCTGGACATGGTTAAAAAAGAGCTTGACCTTCTCAAAGCTAAGAAACTCAGTCCTTTACCTAACAAAAACAAATCCATCAAAATGGTTAAGCACGACCCCTCTGACGATGACAAATGTGCTACCCTTAATAGCAAAATCATCTTCTTCAAATGCAATATGCTTGGCCACATCAGCAGGCATTGCCCTAACCATCCCCTACCTGGTTATTTGCCTAAACACCGAAAGGGAAAGAAAGCAAACCATGGGGCTAACCAAGGACATAATGACCAGAACAAACCTCAAGCTATTCCTAGCTTTTGTACTTGTGGTAAATGCACTTGTGGCAAAAACCAACCTGAAACCCAGGCTACCAACTGTTTGCCAAAAGAGCAACGGGATAACCCAGAAAAACTACCATTTGCTTTATCTGTGGCAAAATCGGTCACAAGAGCAGAACTTGTTGGATCACTAGGAAGCTTAAAGCCCTTAAGATAGATCCTAATATCAAAAGCAATATCATCACCCATTGCAAAGGTAACAAACCCAGTAGGTTTGATGATATCCAAAGTATTCTTAGAACATCCAATCTTGATCCCAGAAACAATAGTAAGATTTACAATTGGTTAAATCAGTATCTTAGAGACTCCAATCCAAAGTCTTTCAAACCTCCTTCTGCCATTAGCAAAATTAATACTTTGTCTTTTATTAAGATCATAGAGAAGAGGATTATTTGGGAATCCCCAGTTATACCTCTGCCCTTTTATCCCTCTATAAATGGCATAGGTATCCTCTACTTGGGGCAACCCATTATGTTTAAATCTTTGGATTTAAACCACAATATTATCTCTAGTTTTGATATTAATTCTAGCCTAAAACAGAACTATATCAAAATAGGGGCCAATAGGTTTACTAATGAACCAGTCTCCAGCACTAGTTCTTATTTTGTTCATAATCCCTATAATCTTGCTAAGACCTTCTCTGACAAAAGGAAGGGTTACACCATCAATGGTTTCATTTCTGATAAACAAATTAATTTATCTTTTAATCCTGTTAAAACCTTTTTAAATAATAGAAAAGTTTTAACTATCAAATTCCTTGTACCAAAAAATCAATTGTCTTTTAATTATAAACTTATAACATATCATGTTTATATCAAAAGGCATAATATCCAAAGTATTTTTGATATCTTAAGTTTATTTGATTTTGATATCTTAAAAATTCTAGTAATACTTTCCCTACCTAACTCTTTCATGGTTAATTACAGGGCTACAATCACTATGGCTTCCAGCGCCTCCTCCTCTAGAGGAAGAGGTAGAGGTAAAGGTAAAATCAATCCAGATGCCTTACCAATTACCACAGGAACCCCCAATTTACCAGTTTCTACAGGATCCCCCTTACCAATCACCACAGGATCCTCCAAAAAACAAACATGGTCTTCCTCCCAGAATACCCATCCAATCTTACCCCAAAATCAACCTAAACAAACTAAGCAGGACTATGCTTTTCCTGTTCAAACTCTCCTTGCTGTTGAACCAAGGGCAAACACTCCTTGTTTTGTATGATAACAAATTACATCTTGTCTACTAATGGTTGCAGCTAGATGAATGTACAGGTTCAAGCTGAATAAAGAACAGGACGGGAATCAAAAAGCAAGAAGCATTAAAGTGGAGCAGCTTGGAGAAGAAGCCACATTTGAAGATGAAGACCTAATTGTTTTTCCGCTTTCTTTAGGACACAGTGTAAGGTCCTATCACTTAAGGTCTATGACTGTTTAAATAGCTGAGAGATGATTTTTGAAAACATGCATCATGCATCAAAATTAGGGTTTTGAAAATATGTTATGCATGCATGGCAAGCTTTGGAAAATACTTTATGCATGCATGGCAAAGACCTAAAAGCATTTTTGTGGAAAGCAAGAATTGATTTCTATTTTGTTCCAATGGCCAAGAATCGATTTATATTATTTTCTAAAGGCCATGAAATCGATTTCTTATTCCAATGTTAAACCATAAAATCGATTTTCAGGATCTCCTAAAAAGACAAGAATCGATTCCCATTATTTTGTAAAGGCCATGAAATCGATTCTTATCACATTTACATGTTTCCTAAAGCACACAATCGATTATCTAATCAATTGAGAAGCAAAGAATCGATGGCTCCTATATTTTAGTCTTACCATGAAATCGATTCTTCTCCTATTTTAAACTAAGCATGAAATCGATTGTGAGCATTTTGTAAAGGCCAAGAATCGATTCTTCTATCATTTAACTAAGTATATAATCGATTCTTATGTCTTCTAAAAAGATAAGAATCGATTCATCAACATTTTCACTTCATCAAACAATCGATTCATCTTTGCAATAAATGTTTTTTTCAAAAGTTCTACGCTTCCCTAAGCCTATAAATAGGCAGCCTCAAATCATTCTTCAGTACACCACATTTTCACAACAAATTCTCTCTTCTTCTCAAACGAATCTCTAGATCCTGAGAAAGAGAAAAATAGAGCTATCACTTTCATATCATTTTTATAGATCTACTCATCTCTCACAGCTATTATATTGTCATATTATCTGAGGTGATTAGATCATAGCTTCAATATTGTAATCTACTTTTGTGGGGTCATTTTGAAATCCTGGGAGGTGATCTTGGGTCGTTCAATCGGGGAAGATTGAAGCGGTAGTGAAATCTTGGGAGGTGATCTTGGGTTGTTCAATCGGGGAAGATTGAAGCGGTAGTGAAATCATGGGAGGTGCTCTTGGGTCGTTCAATCAGGAGATTGAAGCGGGTTGAAATCCTTAGCTAGGTGCTCGGGTTCTCAGTTCGGGGAAATTGAGATTTGCTATTTTGAAGTTGCCTGTTTGTAAACAATTCTTCAATATAGTGGTTGTTATCAAGTCCAAAGGTTGCAAAGCCGGAGGCCGAGGACGTAGGGCTTTTATCCCGAACCTCGCTAAATTCCTGGTGTATCTCTATCCCTACTCTCTTTACTTTATTGTCTATATTTGTTATTGTTATATAGCTGTGATATTCATTGTTTTGTTTATATCTGTTTTGAATATCACTACTCAGATCTGTCGATTGTTATATTATTGTGCTGATCTGTTATTATCCATATCACTGCTGTAGATCTGTCTGTTGCTATATTCAATATCACTGCGCTGCCTATAAATAATATAGTTATTCTGTATATTGAATATAGAGTAATATCATACTGTGCTTGATCTGCCTGCTTGCATACATCATATAAGTTTAAATCTCAGTTTCCGCATTTGATTTAAAACAAACTTATCATTTATTTTGAAAAGAATTCATATTTTGCAGATAACCTTATTCACCCCCCCTCTAAGGTTATACTATAGTCTAACAAGTGGTATCAGAGCTAGAAATTGCATATAGAGTTTTACATCTCGCAATTTAAATTTTATTTATCTATCTGTGATTATGAGTTCTTTTATGAAAGAGGGGATGTCCTTCAATAGGCCACCCCTGTTTGATGGAACTAACTATGACTATTGGAGTAGTCGAATGAAATGTCATGTGCGGGCTATAGATTTCACCATTTGGAGGATTATTGTTGATGGACCACTGATTCCTATGAAGATCAAAATTACAAAAGCAGGTAGTACTGATGGAGACACTACAAAAAGTCAAGCCACCGGCAAAGCAGAAGAAGTTCCAATTGAAGACATCTACACCATCGATCTGAGTGAGCTAAGAAAATCTGAGCTTGACAAAATATCTCAAAATGCCAAGGCTATGAATATTCTTCACCTATCACTTTGTGAAGAAGAGTATGGAAGAGTAGAAGGGTGTCAAACAGCAAAAGAAATCTGGGATTGTCTGGAAGCTACACATGTCGGTACAAGTCAAGTAAAGGAAACAAAAATCAGAATCCTAACTTCTGAGTATGAATCATTCAAAATGAAGGAAGGTGAATCTGTTGCAGCTATGCACCAGAGACTGAATCTGATTATAAACAACCTGAGGGCTCTGGGAAAAAGGTATTCTACAAAAGATATAAATGGGAAGATTCTTGCATCTCTGATTGGTGAATTCTTTCCAAAAACCTGTGCAATCACTGAAGCCAAAGATATTGGCACTCTACCCCAAGAAGACCTTATTGGGTCACTTCTGGCTTTTGAGGTAGTATTGGCTGCCAAAAAGAGTCAAGAAAAGGAAGTGATGAAAGAAAAGAAATCTCTTGCCCTTGTTGCTAAAACTCCTAAAGTAGCAAGGAAAGAGGTTGAGTCTGATGAAGAAACCGATGATGAAGACATGGCTATGCTTGCCAAGAATTTCAAAAAATTTATGAGATTCAAAAAGTTTGGAAAGGGTGATTTTTCAAAGAAGTCCGGGTACAACAAAGAAGACAGGTATGAGAAAAAGGATGATCAACTAAAGTGTTTCGAATGCAACAAACCGGGTCACATCAAAGCAAACTGTCCAAAGCTGAAATCTAAGTACAAGCAAAAGAAAGCAATGAAGGCAACATGGGATAACACTGATACTGAGAGTGAGACCGAAGAAGAAGAGGAAGTCGCAAATGCTGTCTGTCTCATGGCAAGGAACACAACTGAAGCAACATGGGATAATCTCTGCACTGATGGTGAATCAGATGAAGATGAGCAGACTGACAATGCTGTCTGCAATATGGCAAGTGACGCATCTAAGGTAAGCCTTAACTCCTCTAGTCTTTCTGATTCTTCTATACATGATTCGTTTGATGATGCGTGTAGTAGTCATAATTTGAGTGAGACTTTTGAAGCTCTTTATTTTGAACATGAAACTCTTTTGTTAAAATCTAAGAAATTAACAAAGAGCAACAAAAGCTTGTCCACTCAAATCGAGACACTTGAAAATGAGGTAGTTAAATTGAAGAATGAGCTACATAAAACAAAACCTTTCAACATTGAATTTCTTGAGCTTAAACAAAATTTTGAAAAAGTCAAGGTTGAAAATGAATTTTTGAAAGAATCTTTGAAAAAGTTTGAGGTTGGTGAAAAGACCTTGACTCAGTTGCTTCACTCTCAACATCAATATGTTGATAGGAGAGGAATTGGGTACAAAGGTAATTCCAACTCCTCTGTTTTGAACAAGAAAATAACTTTTGTAGCTGCTACTTCAAGTTATACACCTATTGTTTTCTCATGCACCTATTGTCAAAAAGGGAACCATAGCTCTCTTAGATGTCCTATTCATAAATTATGTGAGCTAGGTACCCTTATACCTGCCTGTAAGAAACCAAGGTGGATTGTGAAAGCAAACCCCTTGATGACTAACCCCCAAGGACCCAACAAAATTTGGGTACCTCGTACTAGTTGTTAAATGTTCCTCTTGTAGGTTGGTCCTTCATCTAAAAAGAAAAACGTGTGGATGGTTGATAGTGGATGCTCAAGGCATATGACTGGTAATGCCTCACTATTTCTGAAATTGAGCAACAAAGCTAGTGGATCTGTAAAGTTTGCCAACAATGAATCTGCTCAAGTAATAGGTAATAGTTGTGTGGGTAAGGAAAACACAATTAAAATTAAAGATGCTTTATTAGTTGATGGTGTTAAATTTAACTTACTAAGTGTTAGCCAATTATGCGATAATGATTTTGATGTGCACTTTTCTGTTGATAAATGTGTTATCACCCATATGACTTCTAAACTCTACATTACTGGCTTTCGAGGAAAAAATGTATACTATGTTGGTTTTGATAATGTAAATGATGATATAGTCTGTATGCCTACCTTGATTGATGATGTGGATTTGTGGCATAGACGCTTAGGACATGCTAGTATAGAACATCTATCTAAGTTAAGTAAGAATGAGCATGTTAGAGGTCTACCTAAATTGAAATATGAAAAAGGCCAATTATGTGATGCATGTCAACTTGGTAAAATGCACAAAACCTCTTTTAAATCAAAACCGGTTATTTTCACCAAAAATGTGCTTGAACTGCTACATCTTGATTTGTTTGGTGAAATTGATGTCGTAAGTCTAGGAGGGTCTAAGTATGTCTTTGTTATTGTTGATGATTATTCTAGATATACTTGGGTTATCCTACTTGCAAATAAAAGTGATGCTTTTAACGAGTTTGCTAAGTTGTGCAGAAAGCTACAAAATGAGAAAAACTTAGCCATCAAAGAAATTAGAAGCGATCATGGAGGAGAGTACGAAAATTCATCATTCAAGACGTGGTGTGAAAAGTATGGCATTCATCATAACTTTTCAGCTCCAAGAACTCCTCAACAAAATGGTGTGGTAGAAAGAAAGAACAGAACTATACAAGAGATGAGCAGGACAATGCTGAATGAGCACAACCTTCCCAAGTACTTCTGGGGTCATGCAGTAGATACAGCTTGTCACGTGCTAAATCGAGTATACTTAAGGCCATCTCTCAACAAAACGCCATACAAGCTGTGGAACGGTAGAGCTCCTAATATTTCATATTTCAAAGTGTTTGGAAGTAAGTGCTTCATTCTCAACACAAAGGACAAGTTGGGTAAGTTTGATGCTAAATCAACTGAAGGTATTTTTATGGGTTATTCAAATCATAGTAGAGCTTATATCGTTTACAATAAAATTGATAAAACTATGCAAGAATCTATTCATGTTTCTTTTGATGAAACTAACCCTTTTGTCAAGAAAGCTGATGATGAGGATGAAGTGATAGAAGTGATCGAAAATAGATCACTTGAAACTAACAATGAAAGTGTAGAAGAAGCAGAGGTGGAAGTTGAACCTCAAAATGAAGTTGAAATGGAACGAGAGCCCCAAGACATCGACGACCATATCCATGGAAGAACACACGATGATCTGCCCAAGACATGGAAATCAGTTCGAGATCATCCCCTGGAGCAAATTATTGGTAGTCCATCAAAGGGAGTAAAAACTCGTTCTTCTCTTAATCTTTTATGCTTTCATAGTGCTTTTGTCTCTCAAATAGTTCCAAATAATATCAAGGAAGCTTTAAATGATCCAGAATGGGTTTTGTCAATGCAAAAAGAATTTGAACAATTTGAACGGAACAAAGTTTGGCATTTAGTCGAAAAACCGGTCGACCGGACCATCATAGGTACTAAATGGGTTTTTCGCAACAAACTTGACGAAAATGGTACAATTTTATTAAACAAAAGTCGTTTAGTTGTTCAAGGTTTTAACCAAATCGAAGGGGTGGATTTTGAAGAAACTTTTGCTCCTGTGGCTAGGTTGGAGTCCATTCGGATAATATTGGCATTTGCCTCTTACATGGATTTCAAACTACACCAAATGGATGTCAAAAGTGCCTTCCTAAATGGTTTTTTAGAAGAAGAAGTATATGTAAAACAACCCCTGGTTTTGAAGATTTTAAAAATCCTGATCATGTTTTCAAACTTGACAAAGCTCTTTATGGATTAAAGCAAGCCCCTAGAGCTTGGTATGAGAGACTAAGCAAACATTTAACTGCCAATGGTTTCAAAAAGGGTAAGATTGATTCTACCTTATTCCTTAAAACCAAGGGCAAA